>OZ014531.1:110073092-110478931 GCA_963966105.1 Volucella zonaria
GTAAAATCCCGGGCTTTACAAATTTATTTGTATCGCCCTTTCAACAATAAATAAAATTATAAATTCTTCAGTCATTCCGCTGTCGGTGGATAGTGTCATAGTCATAATGTTGATTCGATTAAAAGAACAGATTGAAATGTTGGTGAACCATTTTATATTATATCCATGATAGCAGAATTTTGAGTATTTTGGAATTGGAGTATGCCCAGCCAATTCCAGTTTGTTATAATATTGCTACTTGCGTTTTGTGAGAGATTCTGCTGACATGAAAGTTGGGAGGATATTGGTCTCCTAGTAGACATACGAGATGTGTGGTGTTCAGAGTTTGTCTAAGTACTTACAATAAATCTTTATCTTCCCAGTACATGCTAAATTTCAGCATAAATATTTAATCAATCATCATAGATTTACGTAGACCCAAAGCACATTGGTTATAAACGTTCATGTTACAAGGGATAAGATTTTTAACGCTGTGTTGATGGATTTGATGACTCTGTATTTGACGCTGTTCAGAATATCTACTTGAGCGCTTCTCTGGATTATTTCGCGTGAATATTTCCTTTCCTTTAATGTAATCCTTTCTCTTTTATAAAAAACCGATTCTCTTCATCTCTATTTGTATACAGATATGAGGACGCCTAATATTCCATTTGTTTTACTGTACGAATATATAATACATAATGATACACGACTTTGTACAGGCTTCCTTTATCAACCCGACTGGAATCCAGTACTTCTTGATTTGGTGGTCCTAAGGACTGACAAGCATCCAGTGTCTTGTATTTCCACAATCTAATCAGTCTAAATAATAAAATCTTCGTTAAAGGATCACCTGTTCTTTTATGTGTCGGTTGAGGTGTATGAAACATATATTTACCATTTTGTATGCTGCCATCCTGAGACCTTTTCGGCCGTCTAAATGCCCAAATTCTTATCAGATTGAAATCTTTGCTTAATTTAGAGTAGATCATGACCTTATCAGTAGACGTTACCAATAACTTTACTCCTTAGTTCAAAAGGACCCTTGTGGGACGAGTCAGTGGCATAATATTTGAACTCTCTTCAAGCATCCTAAGTGTTTTCTTTTCTGCTTTTCTACTCTGCACAACTCAGTTTGCCTAACCTAACCCTATGCGAAAAGAGGCAGATTTCGTTAATTTTATATGTAGTCTAGGTGCTTCTGTAAGATGTCATTGTTAACCTTATTTCTCTAGTTCCTTTATGTGAGTGGATGCCGTCGATTTATTTCACTCAAACTTAAAGATATCTGAAAATCGACTGCCGACTAATGACGACCAAAGTCGTCGAGAAGTCAAAAAAAGAGAAAGAGCGGGTGACGATGCCTTGGCATAGTAGTCAAATTCCTTGAATATTATACCAGGGATGCTGGGTTGGGTTCTCGAGTTATGTACCGAGAAATAGTCTTTAATTTCCATGCACAAAATGACACAGCGTGTGGGTGGACAAATCATTAATTAATTTATTAATTGTTTATATTCAACGCACATTTACACAAGCCCTACCGTGTACTTGAAGAACTTAGAAAATTCCGTAGATATGATGCTAATGGCGTCAACCATTTCTTTGATTCAGAGCCTTTATCGCCGTGGCAATTTTTGTATAGCAAGTCGGGCTACAGCATTTGAGGAAATTTGCTGCTTTGAGACATTTATTCAACAGTGGAACCTTTGTCCGAAGTTTTGTGTTCGGATCTCCTTACTGTTTCTGTTTCAAAGCTGTGATCGCCCTTGCACAGATGGAACACTCGATGACATCTCGGTGTTTGTCATAATATCGATACAGGAACCATGGGCGTGGTGTAAAGGCATCTGTAGTTTCAGATGTTTAGGGTTTTCACACCACTTTATGACGAGCGATCAAAAGGACCAATCACTTGTCTTTATGCATCGAGCTCACTCTCACCATCTAAACTTATGCAATTTTGCAACCAAGCTTATTTGCTGCAGACATAAGCAACGAAATGAACGGAGATGGGCACAAGTTCGTCGTTGCGTCTACTTATTTACCCTATAATTCGTTATTACCACCACCACTGACGACGGTAGTCGAATTCATGAAATACTGTGATTCCAGGGAGATGGAAATTATCATATATGCTGCAATGCCAATGCGCAGAATATTTTTTGGGGCACTAGAAAATGTAACGTGAGAAGCAATCATCTCCAGGATTTCATACTATCGTCCGACCTGGTTGTCAATAACGTTAGCTCTCAGCCAACTTTTGTTACGAGCAAGTAATCAACTTAGCGTTATCCAACCGGTATGCTAAGGACATTACTGGCTGGATAGTACTATCGGGGGTTTCCATGTCAGACTATAGACACATCGAATTCTCTGAGCCTTGTTGTAGAGGGCGAATCCACAGAAAGCCAATGAGATACGATTTAAAGAGGAGCTCAGCAAATATAACAGTGCTTCCTCTAAGCTCAGTATAAAATAAAATCTAGGGGTGGCAGTTCAGGACTTGAACGATACCCTCATCAACTGTTTTGAAATGGCATGCGCAGCTAAATGGCATGACTTCTAATGAAATCACTTAGGACTAATTTGGAGGAATATTGGAATCTTTACAGATCGAAGCAGAAAGAATTTAACAATTAAAAAATCGGAACTGTCTCTGAAACCGACAAACTTGGTCAAAGTCCTCAAAAGGGGGAGTTCAACCAGGCTGGAACTACTCAGAAAATGTCATGCTTGAATCTCACTTCCCAGGTAACCTAATCGGAACCAGCTCACTACCTGCTCCTATTATTGAAGCTTCTAGTGAGCACGGGGTAGCTGGTACATATCATTGGTTGTGGTGATGGGTGAAGCCATTAAGCATGCTCTTGCGTCTATTGATTGCTTCAAGTCGCAATAGCATATACTCAATTATGTTACAAAAATGTGTAAACCAGCTGTTGGTAACCTCGAAGAGAATCTTCACTTCTAGCCTGGTACTAGTATGCATACCGAAACCCTGGCGAACAGTGAGAGTAGCCTTTATACCGAAAATCTGAAAGGAGGACTATACGTTGACTTCCTTCATGTTGAAAATATCGAGAGAATGGGCGAGATCCATGTGCCCAAAACTGATTCGTAAGACATCTTCTGTCTGCGATGCATCACGTTAACCAACGCGGAAGATGTTGGGAGAGTACGCTTCAAAATCTGGTTGGCAGAATTGAAGACGCACTCGACAAGGAGGAGTACGCCTTGGACAGTTTCATCGATGTTGAGGTTCTAGCTCGTCCAGATAACACGGCATAGACGAATCATTAGATTTGTGGATAAAAACAATGATGGTGAATAGGACATTGGTTGTGGATGCTGGCTGTAGAAAATAAGTTCTGCGGGGGTTGCCCACAAGGCTATAGTGAATGTTGAATGTTGATCGACTCACTGCTCAACGCGCTCAAGAGTTATGATGCCTATGCAGATGCATACGTGGATGATGTAATTATACTGTCTGTTAGATCGTGTCTAGTGGCTCTAAAGTGCAGCTAGCCGTAGACATGATTGACAGTTGGTGCAGTAATAATGGACTTTCAGTCAAAATTGAGGTGGTTCTCTTTACGAGAAGAAGGAAGCTGTCTGGTCTGCATCCGATTCTCCAAAGAAGCCAAATACTTGGGTTTCATTCTGGATAACAAACTTCAGAGCAAGGGAGCTATCGGCAAGACAGAGCCTGCCACCGAGAAGGATTCTCTGAATCTACGCGGCTAAGATGAGACCAATTATATCCTATGAGTCGATTGTCTGGTGGAATAAACTTCTCACGAAAATAACTGATTGCTGCTTTTACAAGACTCTGAAGAACGATTTGTTCTGTGCATACCAGGTTCATGCAACTAGCTGCACTCTCAAACCCATCTTGCGTTTAAAAAGAAGTGATCTTTGGCACAATATGCACTGGAGCTTTGATGACCTTACGCGCCAGCTGTCTTATGACTCTGGTCTTATGGACATGCCGTCCATGCCGTCAACACAACTCCTGCTGCGGAAAAAATACGGAATAGAGTTTCCCTGTGCCCAGACCTGAATCTAAGCCAGGAAAGGTCCGTCTTCATGGACGGCTCCACAACCAATATAGGATGTGGCTCTGGTGTCATTCTGGAGGACGACAATGTTAGATTTCAATTCACGTTAGGAAAACTTGTACCTGTCTTCCAAGCTAAATTCTGACGGCAACGACCTATATTTTGAAGAGCCGGTAGAGGGGGGAAGCATTCACGTCTGTAGCGAGAGCCAAATTACGCTTAGAACTTTACAGAACCCTCTTTTGACTTCCAAGCTAGTTAAAGACTGTAAGACATCACTGAACGCAGTCGAAAGTCAAAATTCACTGAGCTTTGCCTGGGTCCCAGGTCACAATGGGATTACGGAAAACGAAAATCGTCGATGATCTTGCCAGGCAGGGATCATTGGAGTGTTTCCCAGGATCCGAACTTATGTTGGATTTGCCAGCATCCTCGGTTAAGGCTTTCATGGAGAGTTGGGTTCATATGAGCGCAACTGTAGATGTCATGACTCCCCAAGTTGCAGCAGACCAAACGAATGCTTTTAGAAGTCCCACAGCAGGAAAGTTTACTGGCATCGTGCCGGGGTACTACGCTTTTTCTTAGCACTTAAATACGAGGAACATAAGTGATACATAACAAGCGATGCTTGCTATTAGTGATGATGATTCCGCGGTGCACTATCTCTGTGAATGTCCGGCTTACGCTCGCATCAGGCTGAAAGTACTCGGCGTTGACGTGGTGGATACTGGTACTGTAGGCACTTTATCACTACATCCATGCAGTTTTTTCCTTATGAACAGAGCTCTCACCTTATTTTTTTTTTATTTTTTTAATTTATTATTTGTTCAGTAAAAAAACTTGTTCACTCAGACCGCACATCACCGTACTGAATATCTTTCAACTAAAATTGGTAATTTATAATTATTGTAGTTTTACGGAATAGATAAGTTGTATTTAAATTTTACATTCTGAGAAAAAATTAATACTATAAGCTTAATATGGAAGAAAAAAAATGAAAGTAAATAAATAAAAAATAGTAAATATAAATATATTTATAATAAAAGTAATTTTAAATACAAAGAAACAATTAAATAAATAAATAAATTAGTTAGTTAATAGACACATAAATAAATAAATGAATTAACAACAAATACATGAATTAGTTAATTAAAGATTAACAAATATTTAAATAACCAACTCAAGAACTCTAAGTATATTGTAAGACACATGACAAAGAAAATAAATTATTAACGAGGTGATTATCAGCATTGTTGCTCCTTTCTGCGAATTCGAAATTAAATTTATGTATTCTATCTAAGACGAATTCACATTTTGTTCTTTTGTGCCGATCTCGCGTAGACTGATGCCGCGGAATATTAAACATCAGTGTTAAGAATTTCCCCATACCTGACGACCATAAAGCAGAATTGCTAGGAACACTACTTTGTACATGAATACTTTGTTTTCTGGAGATAATTAGGACTTTCTATTAATAAAGAGATATAGAGAGTCTAATACCAATGTTAGCTTTGTTCAGGGTTTGGGTGATATGATGGTTAAAAAGGGGCTTAGAATCAATATGAAGCAGTGAAAAATATGTCTTTTATTGTTTCCCTATTTAAGTAGCTTAGTTTTCCATTTTATGTAATAATCATCCAAGATGTTTATCGCATTGACTGGATTCGTGTCGATATTGAGATCGAGTTCATGCAATGTAAATATGGCAATGTTGTCAGCATATTCGTATATTACTGTTTCACTGAATGGAATTTATGAATTAAGCATTATGCATTATGAATAACCACTAAAGCAGCCAATCTACAATACAGTAGAAGTTATATCTAAATAATTATTGGTACCGACTTCTCTGAAGGAATCTCCGCTTCTATACGATTTTCTTCATAGCATGAATCCCTTGGACACAGATGTTGACAATGAGCTTTATATTTTTAACGAATTAGATATTCAAGTCCATCCAAATTAATTCATCTCCACAGATGGCATTAAATTTATAAATCCCGATCTGAAAAATCGAAAATCACCAGGATTGGATAATATTAAGAGTCGAGTCATTAAAAATCTCTCGAAAAAAGACTTCGTATTCCTTACTTTTATTAGACTGGGGAACACACATTTCGTTGGCTAAGACCTGACACTTGTTTTTGACTCATTTTTGCCATCTGAATGCGAAAATAATCACAGTTTTGCCTATCACGTCACCTTTTTAAGCCATAGGATATCATATTTTCATTCTAAATAACATACGAAATGCGCATACAATAATAAATTAAGGAAACAATTACCAAACAAAATGTTCAAAGAAAATAATTTTAGTCATAAAAGTAGTAAACTTCTTTAACCAAACGGCAAGCGTACATATCAAGGTAAAAATTTTCGTTTATAGCTTTTCGTGGAGTATTCATTCTGTGGACAATCTCGCCTGATGCTCCAACAGTAGTCAGCCATCATATGTACATCCCATCTATCTTGGTACCGTGCCTCCATGATCCGTAGATCTTGGTGGAATCGCTCACCTTGATGCTCATGTTGCAACCAAGCATTTTGAAGCTCTCAAAAGGTTGCTGGACAATTTCTGTGTAATTCTCTGCTCGCGTATTTCCAGGAAAGTTTTTGACAACGTTTTTGAATGCCAACCAAGCATTCCATTGGAGTTCTGTGATTGTCCCAATAAAACGTTCATCTTTAATGAGCTGCCGAATCTGTGGACCGTCAAACACACTGGCCTTTATCTTTTCACAAGACAGGCGAGGAAATGCTGAAATGAGGTACTTGAAACAGTCTCCTTCAGTTGGCAAAGCTTTAACAAACTGCTTCATGAGGCCCAGTTTAATATGCAGAGGTGGAAATATAATACTGTTTCTGTCAACAAGCGGCTGATGCATTTAGAATGTTTGGATCACCAGGATTGAGTTCAGATCTTGGGGGCCAATTCAACTGTAGACAATGCTTCTCACGAGCTCTGCTGTCCTACTTTTATTTATTTATTTATTTATTTATTAAAACAATTCATTGTACAAGTAAGATATAATCTTATGATTAATTGTACAAGCTAAGCTTATATTACATTTTAAAAAGTTTAGATACCAAAAGAAAAAAATAAAAACAGAAAAGTAAACAATTCAAATAAAGAAAGATAGATAAAAGTAAAACTTAAAATAGACAGCAGAAAAAGGAAGATAGAGGAAAGGTGGAAAACGAAATAGGTAAGAGTAATGAAATTTCATCAGTAAATTTGTGCATAGTATTCAAAAGCTTTTCTAGTAAAAGTAGTTGTGTTATTTGCTCTTTTAATAGGCAAGGGTAGCTCATTCCAAAGATGAATCGCATGTATATAAAATTGTCGGCTTGTAATTAAATATTTATGTCTGGGTGGAATTATTTTCATTGTTCTTGGATTAGTCGCGAACTTAATTTTTTCAAAAAGGTAATCCGGTTGTTTGGTTGTTATAATTTTGTGAAACAGTTTAATTGTTCTGTAGTTCATAAGAGCTAATAGTGAACAGCCTGTTATTTTATTGGTATATTCGGAAATGTGGTCAGACCTTTTTATATTAAAAATATATCTCGCGTAGCTATTTTATGCCACGATCAGTTTCCTTTTGGATAAGTAGTCTACGTCTGAATATATTTCACATCCATAAAGAAATAACGATAAAATAAACGATTTAACAAGCTTAAGTTTAACATTTGTGGGAAGATACTTTGTCGTGGGGCTTAGACCACGTAAAGCACCATAAATTTTTGATATAACTTTGTTTACGTGAAAATTCCAATTCAAGTTATTTGTAAAGTGTATCCCCAGATTTTTTATATTATCAACATACTCAACAGTTGTATCATTGAGAATTATTTGAGGGAATACTACTGTATTTTTGCTTCGGTTAATTATCATAGCTTTAGTTTTAGTTGAATTGAGACTAAGTCCATTATTTAAAGACCAGGTGTGAATTTCTTTTTTCATTCGATCAATATTATTAAATCCTTGGTTTTTGAATGATTTTGGGAATAATGAATATATTTGGACATCATCAGCATATACTCGTATATGATGTTCGCAGGTCGTAAAACACTTAGATATGTCGTTTATAAAGCATGAAAATAGCAAAGGACCCAGGACAGAATCTTGAGGAACACCTGAAGAGACTTGTAGATGCGAAGAACATCTATTACCGACGCATACATATTGGGACCGATCTGATAAATATGAACTCATTAAACTGCAGATGGAGCTTTCAAAGAAAAATTGCCCTTCCAGTTTCTTCAATAATAACGAATGATTAACGCTATCAAACGCCTTAGAAAAATCAAGAAATATTATAAGACCCAACATATCGCTGTCTAAGCCGGCTCGTAAATCTTCGCATACTTTGAGTATAGCTGTGGTACAGTTATATTTAGCGCGGAAACCGGACTGAAATTTCGTGATAAGATTTTTTCTATTTAAAAATAATTTTATTTGGTTACTAATAATAGTTTCAAATACCTTACTTAAAACTGGAATAATCGCTATTGGTCGGTATTCGATATTGTTAGAAGTTGATGGTTTTGGCAGTGGTAAAATTTTGGCAATTTTCCACCTATCGGGAAAAACTGACGTAGTTATGACCGAGTTAAATATGTGGGTTATGTGAGAAAGTAGTACAGGTAGAAGAATTTTAATAAAAACTGGGAAAACATCATCCGAGCCAACAGCTTTGGAATTGATCTTGAGAATTGTTTGGCCAACACTTAACTCATCAACTCCGGAGAGTGAAAACATTACTTCTTGCTGATGGCCGGTGGTAGAAGGGGTGGTCTGAAAATCAAGTGGATTGCAGTTGTTTTGAACAAACATCTAGGTCGGTGTTATCAGGGATAAATTCCTTGGCAGACTTCAGTCCCATCTCCCGTACGTTCTCCCAAAATTTCGAGGTAGAATCGGCGGAGTTGAATTTGTTCTGGTAAAAAGACTTTTTCTTATTTCGAATCAGAAGGGTAACTGCGTTCCTTACTGTAGCGTATTCATTGTAAATAGCTGAACATTTGTATCTTCTCCACCTTGCGTAAAGAAGATTTCGTTTACTAATGAGATTTAGGACTTCTGATGTTCATCTTTTTAGGTACATGTTTGTGAAACAAATAACAAACAAAATTATAAAAATGTTCGAGTTGAATGTTAACATTACCTGTTGTATATATTAGTGTCCAATTCAAACTCCTGCAATCACTAAGCAATGCATTTAAATTAATTTTTGAAAAGTTGTACGACGTTTCTTCACCTTGATTTACATTTACTGGAAATGCATTTACGTTCAAATATATCAAATCATGGTGTGAAAAAGCAAGTGCAAGAAGTTGGTCGTAGTGCAATATGGAATCAGGATTAGACACAATAAATACATCTAAGAGCGAGGGTCGTCTGTTAGGCGCAAAATGAGTTGGTTGATCATAATTTGCAAAATGTAAATTAAAAGATTCTACCATATCAACGAATTGTTTATTTTTTCCTTCCAGGTTATTTAAATTAAGGTCTCCGCAAAGTACAACTTTCGCATAAAGTGGAGACAATTCCTCTAACAAAACTCTTATATAAGAGCAGTTTACTGTGTTTGGTGCCATGTATATACACATCCAATCAATATTTTGCACAAGTGTGTGTGATTTCGACAAAAATGTACTCTTATAAGTTCATTCGGCTTTGATTTTTTTACCAAATTAAATCCATACTTTTTTTTAATATAAATTGCTACTCCCCCTCCTATCTTATTTTGTCTATCTGATCGTTTGGGTTTGTGATAATTATTCAGTTTAAAAAGTTCATCACCCATTTCCGGACATAGCCAGGTTTCTGACAAGCAAACAAGATCGACCAAACTATCGTTAAAAATTGAACACATTTCATCTATTTTGTTTTTTAAGCTTTGAACATTTAAATGACATATACTGAAACCCTTTTTTTGTTTACATAAAACATTTAATAATACTTTTGAAACATCTTTGTGACTACCCTGTGTTTGGAAATTATCAATCATGTTGGGTACAACAACAACATACACAAGCGACAAACAACAACTACCATTATGACATTATTTACTTCTGGAATTAATTGAAATGAAACAGAAGAAAGAGGAGAAAGAAGAAAAGAGAAAAATAGAGTAAAAAGGAAAAGAATGACAGAAAAAGTAAATAAGCTAAAATAAGAAAGAGTTGAATAGAGTGGAAAGTGGAAATCCATTTGGCAAATTTTTACAATTGATCTAATTTGATAAATTAATAACATAGGTATATACGTGAAAATTACAGTGTCTGAGGTTCTATCGCTCCTACAGATTTTGGTGGTTGACATCTCGCGGAAATAGCATTTAATATCCCCTCGTCGTGTATGCATATACGTATGTTGTCCTAGTTTTTGTTCTCTAATGAAAACACATCCAGATCTGGTAGTGGCTGAGAAAATCTCTTTTCGCTGCTTCATGCGAACAGCTTGTCGAAGGAGAGAACGATTTCTGTTCGTTAGACTCTCATTTAAGAAGATTGGTTTACTTGAGTCCAATCCAACATCTCTTAGACAAAGCTGTCTTTTTTCTCTTTTGCGATGCTCGGCAACGGCCTTTAGGACATTGTTTCGTTCTTTTGGTGAATTAAATTTTAATATGATGGGTGGATCATTAGCGTTGTCTCGATGCCGAGAACGAAAAACAGCTTTTAAAGTTGGAGGCTTGCTTTCGATGATATGGCATAAGCAGTGGAAAATTGATTTTAAATTTTCTTCATGCAGCTGCGGAACTCCAAAAAGAATTGCATCAGCTGCAAGCTCTTTCCTTTCTAGTGCGTCACATCTATTTCTCAAATCTGTTATATCGTCATCAAGGAAGGTTGATTTGTTAATATGCGTTTCAATTTTCTCCACACGCAAATTCAAATCTATGAGGGTTTTATCAATTTTTTCTTCATAGACCGCCCAGTTATTCTCAATGCGTGTAATTTGGTCCATTATGTCGCAGTTTTTTAATTTCCTCCGAGAAACGATTGATAATAGCATCGGTATGTTTGTTTAAATGCTCTTCTAACTCCCCAAGAGTAACAACCATTGTTTGAGTGGGGGGTAAATTCTTGGATGTGGTGGGTGTCCCATTCTGCCTCGGCGTTCCACCTACTGAGATTGCTGATGCGTTTGAAGAGCTCCCGTGTTTCTTCGATCGGAGATTTACAGTATTACCTTGGAAGTTGCTCATGTTCTCAATGTATATTTCCTTTTGTTGCAAATTTGGTGTTATGTTTATTTGTTTATTATTATTTTATTTTTTAAGAAAAAGCAAAGTAAATACACAACTTAGAGGCAATCGACAAGAAAATTGAATAACGCACAGTTTTATAATATTTAACGATTTTCAAAAGCTCAAAAATTAATTAATTATGCCGGAGAAACCAAAGAACACGTCTATTCACTCTCTTAACATTCTCTTGTAAGATACATACGTACTACATACACAAAAACAGGGATACTTTGTATATCCGCGTTGCTGACGAAGAAGGAAGCATACCATTTTATGGTCAATACAGATGATCCATTTGTGCATATAGTATTGTGATTTATTATCAATGACTCTTTTATGTGACTGAGTGGCCTATTGGGACTCCTCCATTGTGGAAGAGGACACACTTCAAGTTCCGCGTTATAGTCTAGAATTCCCAACTCCTCCATTAAACCATTTATGTTATAGCAATACACAAATTACCAGTCACTTCGAAAGTATTGCATAAATGAAATTTCTCTTGATCGAAAGTAGGATACCTTATCCGCTTTTTCAAGCAAATTTTTCTCATGAAGTCTTGAATCTAAGAGCTCTTAAGCCTTTTTAGAAAGTGAAATCCCGGGCCAAATCATTTAACTCTTTCTGATCAAATCGCTCACGAATGGAGTCATCTTCCATTTCAAAATCTTAATACATAGTTGGTGTCACTTCGATCTCCACTATACTCGTTTTCTTGTAATAAAGAAGTCAGTTCATAGAAAACTGACACTGGGTATTCAGCTGAATGAGGTACTGGGCGTATGGCTGATGATAAACTAGGATACTCTATTTTACACTTGTTTTTCTTGTTACATCCGGACGCTTTCACTATACAAAAGTAACAGTCACTTGAATGATCTTTGGGCTCTCGCCAAATCATAGGTATACCAAATTGCAATTTATTTCGTATTCCCTCTGTTTGCACACCTTGCGAGGTGCCCAACGTTTATCTTGATCAACAACTTTTATTTTAAAATATTCAAGATACGCTTCCCTGATAAATGCGCTGAAAGTTGTTCTTTGACTGGGAAAGGAAAGTAAATAAAAACTTAACTCTGCTTAGTCCTTGTATGCCGACGAGGATTTGGACTTCACTTCACTTATTCACTATAATACATAGATATTATAAATACCGCATTGATCAAAAAGTTCCCGGGGGACACCAAGTGTGGCGCTACCATTGTTACGATTTGAGTTCTGTTTTTTTTTTAAGTTGGTAAATCTGTTGTTGACATTCCCTCTAAATCTTAGCGTCATAGCTTTACAATTTTAGAAATGGATTTAAATTTGCAACAAAGAACTTGTATTCAATTTTGCATAAAAAACGGATTTAATGGTGCGCAAAGGTTGGAAATGTTGGAAAAGTGTTCCGGCAACGATTCTCTAAAGAAAACGGTCGTTTACCAGTGGCACGAGCGATCCAAAAATGGTCATGGGTCAATCGAATATGAGGAACGCAGTGGCAAACCATCGACATCGAAAACCGATGAAAACATTGATGAAGTACGAGTAAATGAGATGTGGGTCAATAATCGCAAATTACGCATCAGAGCGATAGCGGAGGACTTGAACCTTGCTTAAGGATCCGTCCAAGACATTTTGGTTAATGATTTGGGTTTCGGTTGTGTAGCAGCAAAGTTGGTGCCAAAAGACCTCAATTTCATGCAAAAAAGAGACCGTGTTGACGTCGCAAAAGAGATGGATCATTACTGAAGACGAGACGTGGGTGTATGAGTACAACACGCAATCCAGACATCAGGCAAGTGAATGGCGTTCACCAAATGAGCCGAGACCAAAAAAACCACGTCGTTTTCAATCAAAAAAGAAGGCAATGCTCACGGTTTTCATGGATTACAACGGTGTAGTGCATCACGAATTTTTGCCAGAAGACCAGACAGTAAACAAAGAGTATTATTTGGGCGTTATGAGACGTTTGCGTGAAGCAATTCGCTGAAAGAGACCAGAATTGTGGGCAGAAAACTCGTGGATTTTGCACAATGATAACGCAACGTCGCACAGTGCCATCATTATTCGTAATTTTTTGACGAAATATGCAACAAATACCATCCAACAGCCACCGAATTCACCTGATTTGGCTCCCTGTGACTTCTTTCTGTCCAATCGAGTTAAAAAAACCACAACGGGAAAAGTGTTTCAGCAATCAGCAGCCGAGAGGAAGTAATGGAAAAATCGCAGGAAGCACTGATGGACATACCGAAAACCGAATATAAAAAATGTTTCGAGGATTGGATCAAGCGCTGGCATAAGTGTGTTGCAGTCGATGGGGATTACTTTGAAGGGGACAATATATGCAGATTTAGATGAATAAACTTTTATTTTAAATTTTCTGAATAAATTCCGGAAACTTGAAGTGATAGAAGAAAACTAACCACAGTTTTGTGCTCAGCGTACCTACGAGTAGTTGACTGTAAAACAACTGAAAAATTTAACTCAACAGAAATTTTTTTTTAAATTGCGTTGTAAATTGTAACTAGAATTATTATAAATTGTTTCTTTTGTTTAATAAAATCGTATTATTCGATTACTTATCAACTTATTATATCTTCACTTATTTATTTATTTATTAATTAGTTAATGTATTTATTTATTTATAATATTTATTTATTTATATGTTTTATTGTTTCCTTACTTGATTATTTATTTATTTATTATTATTATAATTAATATTTTCTATTTAACTTGTAATTCTTTTCGTTAAACTTCAACTGTGATACTTTTTGAATACTTAGATGCTTTCCTTTGGTGGTGGAGGTTTTTTCTTACAGTTCTTCCTCTAAACGTATATACTTGTAAATAAACAAAGCGCACTTAGATCAATTGTAATTTCAATAGTAAAGTATCAGCTACCATATCTCTGTGCAAACTGTGCAAGAATTAACTTTAAAAAAAAAAAAATCTATTTTTCCAATCGTGTCAGCTAAAGGGTACACAGTGAGACATTCTCTCTTCTATCCTTCTAAAGCCATAACTTTTGTAATAAACTCTTCATAAACGGTTTTGTCAGTCAGTTTTGTCAATCCAAGCAAGAAAACCACCCATAAATCCTTTCAATTTCGTTAAAAGCTTTGTTGTTAGAAAGAGTGAATATGAATGGGCGTTTTGTGTAATGAATCCACGCACACAAGTACAAGGTTTGTCTTTTTCCATTCATAAATAACATTCAACTCGTTTGCTTTAATTACACTCGTCATTAAATTGTTCGCAAAAATAAATATTTGCTGAAAAAGTTGACAATACGAGTATTCCTCTCCAATGGAAACCAATTCGATCGTGATGAATTTTTAATTTATTGCTCCTTGCTAACGAATTCCATTGAAAATAATTGTTATATTGTTTACTATACTTCTATACACATACCATTGCCTGGCAGGGTCCTTGTCCCTTACGATATTCGCCAGCATACCCGGTTTAGTTTGGATACAACCAAAAATGAAACACGAACGCAAATACAAATAGCGAAGCACGAACACGAACACGGATACGAACACGAACACGAACACGAACACTCATTTTTGCCGAATTTCACTCTCATAACGAAATAATAATCAGAAAAATAAAATCGAATATAAGGGAAAGAACCAAAGTCTACTACAAGGCCGACCAACAAGGAGGCAGTTGGAGGATGAAAAGCAAGCAAAAAAAAAAAAAGAGATACGGAATGAAACCATATCATCGAGATAAACAATATTGCTCCAAGGCAGCGCAATATTATTATCCTATCTTCTGATATCGTCCCCGAAAAACAGAAATGTTCGTAAAAACCAACTCCTCCAGCTTTGAGTTGAAGCCACCCTCTCACTCTATTTTTATCCTATAGTGGTATCATCGCAGCAGTAGCACCAGCACCAGCACCAGCAGCAGTACTGGATTATATTGAGGAAAAATGAAATGAAAATTCCAAGCATCTTACTCATAGTCCTACGTTCGAAGTCTCTATGTACGAGTATAGTCCTTGTTTGTTTTTTCTTGCTTTCCCTTCAAATTTACTCTTTTCTGGCTTTTGTTCTGGCCTTAATATGCTTGTGTCTGTAAATGTGTGGGAGCATTATTACATTCCCTGGTTTGATTTTCGATTAGCGATAGGAATGAGAGGTGTATCTTCTTCCTTTTGCCGTTGCTGTATCCCTAAAACTAGATCATAAAACTTCCCTTCATCACGCTACATAAAGCACTTACTACTCTTACGCATTATATGCCCCGAGGATATGCGATTACACATCCTTACCAAATCAGACATACAAACATTTCTATTCCCGAAAAGGGAGGCACCACCGGCGGCGGCGACTGAACTGATGATTATACCAACTGAACATGAAACAGTGTGCCCAGAAGAGAATTCAAATGGTTTGTTCAAATATTTCAAAATGTTTTCTTTCAGAGTGAAAAACTCCATTTTGGTCATCAGTTATCTGCTTATACCAAAAGATAAGGGTCGCCAAACCGGTTAGGATTTACAATTACTTAGGTAAATGCAATATCTGCCTCGATAATCTGGAGTTGATACTTCAATTTACAAAGAACAATGGCCATGTGGGCAAGTATAGGTCCCGAAAAAGAAGGTCTTTATCTCGTGGAAGGGCATATGCCAGTTTGGTGCTGCCAAACATTAGGCAGAGCAAAGTTTGCTTGTTGTACGCCTTTTCAAATTTACGCAACAATTGTGGCAGCTTGAAGCTACTCATCAATTCCAGTAATAGCGAATAGCTATTCGAATGTGCTGACTTTTCCCACAAATGTAAATAAACGTTTTTCCTTTAGGTTTTAACTTACGAGTACTTGGTTAGATGGTGATACAGTCTGTGGTACACCTGAGGCTGATCCAATAAACTTCCCAGCTTGCGCAATATTTGGCCATATTGCTTCCTTGTGCACTTCCTTTTCCACTTCTGTACTAAATCTAAGGCGGAGTAATCCTCTGTTGTTATTCCAGGTAAATTCGAAGAATTTCGCGTCGCCCTCCATGTCAAGGATATTTTTTGACTGCAAAGGTTCCCCTGAGATAGATTCCTTGCTTTACATTTTTTTTTTATATAAATTTCTGACACGCCAAATGCAAAGTAAGGCATTTTGACCTAAACAACCTTTATACCGTTTTGTAAGAATTGTAGTTAGGCTAGTAGATACCAGCATAGGAATTCATTAATTCATTGGCGTCGAATTGTTCCCCGTCTAATTCCGTTGAAGGCTGGACATTCACCTAAAAGGTGTTCAGCTGCTTCGTCTTCTTCAAGACAAAGTCGGCACTTCGGAGAGTCGACTAGTTTCATTTTGTTGAGATAATATCTCAAACCGTGATGTCCTTTGAGGTAACCTACGAAGTTTTTGATATCATGCCGACTTAGATCTAGACATCAATTGACATTTTTATTGAGGGGCAATATGGCTCATTTGGCCTGTCTTAGACCTGGGGTATTCTCCCAATATGAGATGCATCTCGAGTGCTCCAAGCTGGAGGTATCTGAGGCCTTTCTGACCAGTTCGTCAGCCTTTTCATTCCTATCAATGTTCTATCTGGAACCCACAACAATTTGGTTTTGTTCTTGGAGTTTAGTTTTTGGAGGGTATTGAAGCAGTACATGATATGCGAGTTAAGGGCATTCTTAGCCGATTGGCTGTTCATGAATATGTGGATGTTTTCTTAACCTTTGATACCAGAGTTGTAGATATGGTTGGCACATTTTATAATGGCATGGAGTTCTCCTTAAAACATACTGGGGATTTTTTCCCAGGTGATGTTATTGTTTGTTCCGTTTATACCAGCTCTCACTTCCGATTCCATTTTAGAACTATCGGTATATCACTTTATGCCATTTTGGCCGTTTCTTTGTTGGGAATCTCCTTGGAGAAGCCTTTGCTGAAGCATAATGTTTTTTGAAGGCGGTCTGTTACCGCGCAGATCATATCAAGTTCGGGTATTTCAGAGAACTCTTCGATTTGTACCAGATTTGCTGAGCTGCATAATGCCACTTTGTTAATATACATACTGTATATGTTAAGTGTAAGGGCGTTAGACCCATTGTTGTATCTATAGCAGCTGTGGGGCAGGTCCAAAAAGTGCCGGAAATACCCAGACATGAAAGTTGCTGTACTATTTTGAGTGTTAAAATAGCGACCTTATGCGTGGCCTTAGTCCACCATACTATAGAAGCATACTGATGTTGTGATGGGCCTGACCATCATTTTGTAAATGCAGTGAGTTTTCTTTGGAGACATCCCTCATGTGCTACCATACATGCGACGGCAGGCCCACAAAGCGTTGGTTGCTTTAGTTATTTTGTTGGTTAAGTGAGAGTTCCAATTGAGCCTTTTATCCATTGTGTCCTTAAGTGAAACTATACCTACCTTTATATTTGTTCTCCTTGTGAATGGAACTATGACATCTTTAGTTGGATTTATGGAGAGATTCTC
This sequence comes from Volucella zonaria, assembly GCA_963966105.1. Taxonomy (NCBI): domain Eukaryota; kingdom Metazoa; phylum Arthropoda; class Insecta; order Diptera; family Syrphidae; genus Volucella; species Volucella zonaria. The sequence goes on from OZ014531.1 coordinate 110,090,839, forward strand.
TCTGGTGCACAAGTCTAGGGCTATCTTAAGGGCGTTTTGCATACGTTAGCCTCTCAGCCCCTATTGATGATGATTAGGACAATAGCATTACCAATTGTAGCCTAAGTTGCTAAATTTGTTAAGCAGATCATCAATGACGAAAAACCACAGGAGGGGCGATAATGCACCCGCCTCCCTGCGAGCAGGCTCATCCAGCTGATACGGTTACTCAGATGAGGTAGTAATTATCCGGCTTTCAAAAATCGCTTTGACCCAGTTGATAATAGGTTGATCAACATTTTTACGGAACAAAGCATTTGACATGGAGCCACGAGGAATTTCGTCGGTGTTCGAGGGTGGCCATTGTTTGAGTGATATTAGTATCACCTACGAGTTTTATCGCGGTTTTGAATCCAAAACGATGTCAATCTTATGGGACGGTATGTATGATTTAGGTAGTTCATTAAGCTTGTTGCCTTGTTTGGGGATAAAAACTACGTTAACCAACCTAGCTCAATTGAAGCTGAACCTAAATAGGACAATTAGGGTTGCCACAAGAAAGTCTAAACCTTTTAGTAGCAGAGCTGGAAAAATGCTATCTATACGAGTACCTGGTGCCTTGCATGGTTTAAATGAGTTTAAATGGTTTAACCGTATCCGGACTGAAAAGTTTTCCGGATAAACTATTGATTCCGCTGAGGTTTCATGGAAACGACACCTCCGTTGAACCTGGGAAGTGAATTAGAAGCAAAGCATTGATGGTTTCCTCACGATCGCTTGTGATTGTGCCATCTGGTTTGATTAAAATCGTATGCAATTAGAAAGAATTTTATGGAGGGCTCTATGGAGTCGTACTACAGCAGAAAGTTTTTCTAGTTTCTTGCAATTAGCACCCCAGGAGGCTCCCTTTGATCTTTGCAACTAATGGTTGCAGTAGGTTAAAAGGGATCTAATATATATTGTTCCCAAGTCCGGAGCGTTTGGCTTTGTTAAAAAGCTTTCTCACTCTTTTCCAGTTGGTTTCTAGGTTTTCATTCCACCATGGTACGCAGTGTTCTACCACAGTTCACTTTACCTTACAGCTGTTTTTAAAAGAGGAGAGAATGATGTCGTTTAGCCAGGATTGTCCATCATCTGCATCCACTGTTGTTAGTGGTCTTCCACGATATTTTGTAGAAAAGGAGATGAGAGAGTGAGGTCTAAGACTTTCTACTTATGGCGTTGCCAAATATGGGTTTGTTTCCCTTATTTAGGGGCCGTCACCAAGTCATTTTTCACTGCTTTCGACAGTATTTGGTCTATCCTCTCGATAGTCTTGTTTAAGATCTATAAGACAGCAGAAATTGAACCGTCCAAAGTCGTTCGTATTATTTTCCCTGAATTCCTACAACTTGGTGTTCGATGGGAGTCTTCTACTTTTAAAGAAGAATAAGGTTAAAACTATGAGACGTGCCCATATTGTTTTAATACTTAGCTTCACATAAATAATGGGCGGTTTTCCCATTAGATGGGTTTAGAGCGGGATAGCTTTGGTATCAAGCATGCTGTGACACTATTGCGGCATTTGTTAATTATGTCGAACTTTATTGCGTTTTGTAAATGAACCAAAGTTCTTGGAAAAATTCGCTATATCTTACAATACCACTTCGAGCAGGGCGATAACGTTTCGTGGGCTTGTGAACAAATTCGTTGTTGTTTGGTCAAAATCAGCATCACGCAAATGGTTTGCTCGCTTCCCCTCTGGAAAGTCGATGTTAAAGATACGCAGTACTCTAGTCGACTAATCGTTAAAAAATACGATTAAAGTCTGCAAACATTTAAGAAACACTGGCACATTTCATTTTATGAGATCGCTATGGAACTAAACAAATTTTAACCTTTTGGGTAAGGTTGGATACAAAACGAAGCTCGACATTTGGGTATCACATGGACTAACAGTGAACAATTTAATAGAACGAATGAATTTAATATAAAGAGAAAATTTGCAGATTCATTTACTCGAAAATTATATCGCCAAATTCCGTTCATATAGCCGCACATACGGTTGGAAGCTGACGACCGTATCACGTGCTGCAGCATACTTGGCTGGATGTCATGAATTTCATAGCGGGGACGTTTCTGAAGCGGCTGATCAATTTTCGTAAGGAATGTTCACCCAGCAAAATCGTGGAGGTTCTTACGATATGCCGAGTCGTCCAAACTTGTTGAAACAATGTGCGTGGCGAGTAAGATGGAATTGTTTGCAATTCCGATCCATAATTTTCGCAGTTCGTATTTATTGCGTCTCTTTGTTGGAATTTTCAAAACAAACGTGGCCCGATGATTCTGTTCGTCGATAAAGTGGACCAAACACTAGCTCGTGGGTAATGCAAAACCGTTAATCTTTAAGTTGCGGACTACGTTTTTTTGGCATAGTAATCACAGTTTTGTTTATTTTCGTGTCCATTCAGATTAAACTGGGCTTCATCGCTCGAGAAAATTAGCAATATTTCTCCAACATTATTTCCGAAAAGTGTGTGCATAAATTACAGTCATTTTCCTCAAGTTCTTACATCAGCTGAATCCTAAAATGTGAAATTTTAAGTGTTTATATAGAATTTTATGAACGACAGTGAGATTTTTGGATTTCGCCACAAGCTTCGTTTAATCTAACGAATGTTTTCGGTGGTTCTTGATGCTCTGCTGGCCCTGACCTAGAGGTATTCAAAGCTAAAGAAGTTTTACGAACTCTTTGCACCCAAGACAGAATTAAAATTACACTTGGTCCATCGCTCGATCGTCTAATATTGTAACGTAAAGAAACTTGTCGTCGCGCATTCACGTAAAAATAGTAAATTTTTAAAACGCTTCGATAGCACAATGCTCTCTCAACCGCTGTGACTTGTGACAAAGAAAAACGCTTTCTCTCGTAGCACCATTTATTACTTTAACAGCATAAATCTACCACTGGACACCCTGCATTATGCTCCTGCTTTTTCCTAGAAGAAGGCAACGGTGGTAGGAATTTTTCCCATGATACATGCTTTTGCCTACACTCTTCATTAAAGTTTTATAGGTGTGGTCCGATGAATTCCAGTAACTCAGTATCTGACATCTTCTTCGTATCGATGCTACTGAACTTCAGCTCTTAATGCAGCTTGCAGGGAACTTGCGGAGAGGTTGGATAGAAATATTATTTGGTGATAGGCGATGGTCTATTCCTTTTATGTGGTCGAGATTGCATTTCAAACTGATGCGACAAGGTGAAAGACTTCTTGGCTTACTCTGCCGCTTTCAACAAATCCACACTCAAACAGATGTTGCTTCTGTTTTGTGTAGTGGTAACCATAGAATATGGGATAGTTCTTTATTCCCCTCACTTGCTGGATAGCGTTAATCTTTGTGTTTAGCAGTTTAAGGTCTCTGTCAATTATATGACGGCACACGGTCGGTCCGAATGTCCTTGTTCATTCCTCGTTTTGCAAAGTCATTAACAGGTTTTGTTATTTTGCGTCTCCTTTTAAATGGTAATGGGATCCCAAATCTAGTTTCGGATTACCACTAATTCATCTCCATTTCTCCAGCTTTGGAAATCTTTAGGATGAGTTTTGTAGGCGCTTGATTTTCTCCCGACCAGCTACTGACAAACGACAGAGGCTGACTTTTATAAAGGCTGTATTTTTAAAAGGTTCAGACTTCTTTGTTTAAATAAAACACAAAGAAATTAACATGATGACATTGTGTTAAATTCCTCCAAAAGCTTATTTCATGCCACTTAATATTTAAAAATAGCTATGGGCATATGTTCACCATGGCTGCCTCGTACAAAGTGTATTCTATAAGTACAAGTTTCGTCCACTTTTTGGGCATTTGGGGGCATATATCACGTATGACTCGCACAATGTTTGGGTCCAAAGCATCAATCGCGCCATCTTGGTGGCTCATTGACTGGTGCACTTCCGGAAATGATTCCATTGCCAAATTGTGTCTTCAATCAAGCCGTGTTTTCTCCTAGTAGAATGGACGGAGCGCTATCCTATTGGGACCACAGTTCTTCCTACATTGATGTTACATAAATTTGATATTCATAGCATTGAACCGGTGTCTATTGACAGTAACTTGTGCCCCGGCCTCATTTTTGAAGAAATAAGGACCGGTGCTTACAATCCGCACCACATGGTACATTTTTCTGGATGCCTTTTCTTCTGGTGAACTTCTTGAGGATTGTCCTCGCTCCAAATATGGCAATTCTGCTCGTCTATATAGCAATTTAACCAAAAATGGGCCTTGTCAGTGAGCAAAATTTCACTGCAAAACACTGCGTCAACCACCAGTTGATTATGATCAACGTCAATCACTAAACAACCGAGCCACATTGGGGCAAAACGGCCTAAAACTGGAAGCAATTCCTGTGCTAGATTTAGACAAGTGAAACTTTTTGAAATCGTTAGATGTCACCTATTAATGGTAAATAAATTCATTTTCACATTTCAATTTTTTATTCTTTACGTTTTAATTAAGAATTAAAGTATTTATTTAAGAACACATAAATCGAACCATTTTATTTTCAATTGTCCTACATTTTTTTCGAACTTATATAAATATATAAAGACGTAATAAAGAATACATATAGTGCATAATATTGTTTTTCAATTTGTTTCAATGTTTTTACAGGGAAATTCAAAGATTGATTCATCTAATGAAGAATCATCGTTGCTCTCAAATTTGCCATCAGATGCATCACCTTCACCTGCACAAATAATCAAATTAAAAACATCTTTGGGAACTGATTTAATTTTTTTTTTGCAAGTTTTCTCAAACTTGTAATTAGTGGATCAGATGTAATCAACATCAAATTAAAAACATCTTGATTAGTCCTCTGCCGGGAACATTTTCTGGAGTAGCTTTCGCGATATTTCTTAAAATATTTATTTCTCGCCTCCTGAGCTTCTTCAGATAACTGTCCGATAGGAAGAAGAGCAGTGGATATTACATATGATTTATGGATTAAAAGTTCGTGCACAATGGGAGGCATAAAAAACCACGGATAGATGCTTACAAAGTGTCTGACGGTATTAATATAATTGCGAATTTTCTGAAGCTTTCAATGTTTTTTTTCATATTCGCTTGAAATTGTCACTAAGATTGTATGAAATTCTGCAATTAACGCTATGTCAACACCCAAAATTTCGGAGACGAAGTTTGTATTATTAAAAAATCTCCGAACAGTGTTGCCATCATTTGTTTTGCCAAACCCTGGTTTTTGAATTCATTCGATTTTTGAATTCATTTTGTATTCGAGCTTTGTTTTCTGCCATTAATTTTTTGTCGTCATTTCTGACTTGCCACTTTTTGATTGGCAGTTTATATTAAACATGTAATAGACATTCAAACACTCTAATCCATCAATGTAATATTGATAAACCAAACTCTAAAGTATCGAGTTTATGAGGTTTTGACAACATCTTCTCTATATCATTGAATTCTTCAGAGCTTGCACCACAGGTAAAGCAACATTGAGTAATGATATTATTGCCTAATGCGTTACACATTTTCCTATCCACCATAGTGAATAACAGCTTGTGAGTCACGCTAATGGTTTTGCCATCAACGTCCACTACCGAAGGGTTTAATTTCTGTATTTGTTCATCAACATGCACATTTTCGGAAATTGATAGTTCTGCTGATTCTTTTACGAAACATATTTTTAACCCTTATCCTGTACACATGGGTCAAAATTGCCCAAACAAGAAAAAATCCAGAACAAGCTACAGTGTCAACATTAAAGAGATATCGCTGCTACTGGTGCCCAAGTCGCTTCAACAGCACGAAATATTCAACAATATGCTCAAAATGTTCAAAATTTAATTGTAAAAATCATTCTGAACAAAAAATTACATGCATAAATCGTGATTGCTATTGTAAATGAAAAGTACATTGGCCAAATTTGACCCACAAATACCATGTGCGTTTTTTTTTTAAGTACAGGATAAGGGTTAAACGATGACAGTATCTCGTAGAAGAAGGCCTCGGGTTTTCCCACGCAATTTCTCTTTTATCAAAATTGTCAACAAACAGTTGCAATGATACCATAAAAATAATACTGAATAAACACTGGAATCATTTGCTTCCATTCCAACATATTTTTGTTTATATGAACTATGGCGTGAACTTTCGTCGAAGCCCCACTTTGATAACAACTCTAATTTGTTCAGTTGATCGTTGTTTAATTCCATGATTAAATATTTTTCAGATTTTAAGAAGCGTTCAGTGGTATGGTTCATAAGTGACTGAAGAGAAACTTCAGCTGAAAATGAAGATACTTTGATACCTTCTGGATAACAGTCTTTTTTGGCACTTTGAATGACTTTATATGAAGGAAACCTTTCAGGATCTTTGCTTCTAATGACATTGCACTGATGTCTCGTTAATTTTGCTTCTGTGAGTGCCGAAAGGGCTTCTTCTTCTAACATCTTTACTTTTTGTTTTGTTTCCTGTGCTTCATAAGCTTTTTTGTATTTAGTTGCACTTTTAGGTGAACGCAATACGTGTCCTAGCAATTTAGAGGCCGGCACATGAAGTGCGGCTCTCAGGCTTACCATCACAGCAAACCCTAATTCCATAGAGGAAAAATATTTTCGTATATCAAGCGTTTTATATAGTATTGATCTATTACTACATTCTTCAAAGTTCCCTTTTGGGCGTCCTCTTTTGTATGGGGTTGTATTGCATTGCCTGAAACCAATTGATGTTTGCAACCACTTTTCGTTAATTTTCTTGAATCGTGCTACTTTGCGATCTGATCTGAATCATTTTTCTTTGAATCTTGAAAGAAACTGGGAAAGTGTGTTATTTAATGCGACCATCTTATCCGGAGGACAATAGTGCGTTACTGCAGGTCCAATTTCAAGAATTCCATTTTCTCCTCCAATGTTGCCTGTCCAGAATCGTTCGTAATGTCGGATAACTTCATCCGAGATAAAAATAAATGACTTGAGTTCGAACCTAGGGCAAAATGTGAACATTTAATAAATTCATTAAAAACCAACCAAAAATGCATTTTTCTTAAAAATTAATTTAAAAAAAAAGACGCAAGTATGCGCACCCGATCTCTTTCGATGTGGAACGATGTGGAAACCTACTTTAAGCTTAAGGTTTTTGAAAAGACATAAAAAATGTTAGTTTCTGGAACACACTTCCATTTTTAATTAAAACATCTAAAAGCAGACACATACATGGTTTACTGCTGATTAGAATATTAAACTACACACCTGAAGCTTTCGATTCCATGTCTTGGCAATGTTCTATCTTAATTTTTAACAAAACTACAGTATTTTGAAACCAACACTTTTTTTTCACTTTTGCACATCACTTTCGCAATCGTAATAAAACTGTGACTTCAAATGCTTACCAAGGAATGGGAGAGCATGCAAATGACTTAAATGAGTGATCATTCGATGTACTGACATGTTATCTAATGGAAAACATGCAAAACATTATCATTTTTCTGAATTAATTTTTTGAATTGTTTCCAGTTTTGAGGCCATTTTGCCCCACTGTGCGACGCAGATACCCTTAAAGTTGGAATCAATTCACAGGGTAAATTTACTTTGTTAAAAATGCATTAGTTTTATTCAGGTCAAGGATAATTTGGGAAATGATTTTAGGGTATATTCAAAGAAAAAAATCGTTTCACCAATCCGTATATCTCCAATGTTGACTTCATTTATCGAGGATTTAAGACTTACTTTAGTATACCCTGACCCATGTTAATGGAAATTGCTCTCTTAACTTCGCAATACTTACCTTTGTTACTGCGTTTATATATAGCATATATCTTGCCTGTGTCCTCAGATATCCAATTTCTAAGCCTGTTCTATTCTTCTTACCCCTGTTAATTTTTGACTTTGAGGTCACTTTTCTCAAGAAAATGCGTAATAAACAAAAAAAAAATCATCAGCAAGTTTGCAAAAACACTCATAGATTTTATGATACTTGGAAAAATTTGATCATACTTTCTTAAATTCTATTGTTTTTTTTTAATATCTTATTAACAAAATATATTACATAATAATAAACATAATGTTATTTAATGCCAGCTTCAATTAATGTGTGTCAAAATTCAAAATAGACATGTTGAATTACATTTAAATATATACACTCGTATACAAAAATAAAGGCCGAGCAATATTGACTATCGGTCTGATGCAGTCGATGAACAATCACCATCACTTTCAGTGCTTGATATGTCACGTAATCGAATCTCTAGTTTGTTCTTCGATAATTGCCTATAATTTGCTATCACAGGATCAGACCTAAGCAACATTAAGACGTCCTCATTACTAATCCCACGAGAATGTTTCCAGGAATAGTTCTTGCAATATTTTTTAAGATATTTGTTACGAGTTTCTTGGACCCCTTGTGATAATTGTCCAATAGGCAGCATTGATGCTGAAACTACGTCTGGTCCGTGAATGAGTATCATATGGATAGTAGGGGACATGCAAAACCATGGATACCATTGTACAAAATATTGTAATAACCAGAAACCAGAAAAGTATAAACTTTCTAAAATTGTCAATATTAATATCGTAGCCACTTGAATTATTTGGATTTTATTAATTAAGTTTTTATCTATTCCTGTGATCAGAGATGATAAATCATCTGGCAGTATTACCCTCATCAGAATTTCCGAAACCAGGCTTTGAGCGGTCAACTATCAATCCCATTCTACCTTTCAATTCCTTTTGTATGCCAGCTTTGTATACGGCTATAATTTCTTTATCCTGATTTTGTGCTTGCTATTTTTCTATCGGAAGTTTATAGCCTACATGTAAAAGGCATTCGAATAATCGTATCCAGAAGTATAACACTGATAAATCAAACTATAAGATCAATAGATTATACGGCTTAGTCAACAATAGATCTATTGAATGAAAGTCCTTAGAACCTGCACCGTAAATGTAACCAAGCGGTGTGGTAGTAGAGATAATGTCTGTTAACTCATTATAAATTTTTCCATCCATCGTTGGGGAAATAAGTTTATGCGACACCAGTATTGTTTTACCTTCCAACTCAGGCCTTTTCAGCTATGTGTTCTGACTCTTTCACAAAATTTACTTTAGTTGAACGGTAATGTCTGGTGGGGGAAGGGTGCTGATTTTACATGACCACTTCTTTACTATCGCTGTTCCCGCATATATATCGGATAGGCACAACTGGTGATATAAATACGCTTGCATGATTTACATCCACTCCAGCAAACTTCTGTTTATAAGAGCTCTGTCCTGAGCTACCATCAAAGCCCCATTTTGAAACCAAGCATAAGTCCCCTAAGTGTTCAGCTTTTAATCTATAAATGTACATCTTTTATATGTACAAACGCTCAGCAGTGTGCTTCAATAGAGCTTGACGAGTAACTTCTGCAAAATTTGGTAAAATGGTAGCAAATGGTTTGGTTAACAAGTTTCCTTATACGACGGAAACCTTTCTAGATTCTTGGGTTTTAATAAGTTGTACTGGTGTCTTGTTAGCTTGGCTTCCGCTATAGCACATTGGTTAAAAACTCAATTCTAGGTGGATAACAGCCTTTTTTTTACGTTTTTTAAGTGGTTTTTGATCTTACCTATGCTTTAGAAATATGTTGAAGTACAATACAATATTGCAAAATATTTAAGGCATTCCCGCCCAAAGTTAACATTGTGAATCATTCAGATCAGAACGAATGCCAACAAGTCTTGACTGTCAAACTCCAAGTGAAGATGCCGTGAAATAACGCCGAGCGCAATTACGCCGACTTCGCAATATCGGCTTAATTTCGCTTTGTATAAGTGAAGTAAGGCCGAATATTAGCGATCGGCTTTATTTCACTTTCTGAAATATCATGCTAAAAATGATTAAAATAAACGGTAATATGTCAAATCGGCCAATTGCAATAACAACTAAAATACAATTGCTAAGAAGTTATAGGCGCCTGCCTGACAGTTGTTGACATTCCCTTAGCGGAGCGACGAAGTTGCGTGAGCGTCTAAACCCTGCGGAGAAAAGGGAGAAATCCTGTTAGCGAGCGAAGCGAGCCACCTTCTTGAAACTTGAATAGAACACATATTTCTATATTCAACAATTCGGCTTTATTTCGCCAGCAATGGTCGGCGTTATTTCGCTTTCATAAAGTGAATTTTGGAATTATTTATTTCAATATGGAATTTATTTCTGGAAGTAACAATAACAAAATGATGTAGTTAGATAATATACTCGTAAATTCGAAATATTTTCGGTGAATTTCATGGAACTTTGCCAATAACCGCTTTTTGTCTAAGCTTCCAAGACTGGGGACAGCCGAAGACCAGATGAAATTTGTGTTGTCTATCAGAATAACTAACAATCTTATTATGTACCAAAATGTGTGTGCCTCTTCCTGCCTATTACAAAGTGTTAAAATTTGACACCCGAATTAAACACAGACCGTCTTAACTTAACTAGGTTTATTCAATAACAAAAAGTAACAAGAAAAGCGAGCGAACTGATTGCATGCGTGGCCTTATACTAACGATAATGCGAGTATGTAAAAAAAAAAAAAATACAAAGTAATACATAAGTGTAAGAATAATATGCATGTGATTGTAAATAACGTTGATCAAACAATTCATTTTAACACTCTTCCTATCAACGAATTTTCAAATCTTAAATTAAATTTGATTTTAATCAAAATGTCAGAATCCTAGAATTTTTATACAATTATTATGCTTAATTTTAGATAAACCTTTTGTTAAAATATCTGCTGCCATTTTATTCGTTGGTATAAAATCCACTTTAATTCTTCCTTCCTTCTGCATGTCACGAGTATAGTGGTAACTAATGTCCACATGCTTCGAATTTTCATGATGAACTGAATCTTTGGTTAATTTGATTGCGCTTTGGTTGTCGCAGAAAATGGTTGATGGACTTTCAGTAAGATGTGTAGCACCAACCTTATTCAGCATCTGTCTCTCATGAACAATTTCTTTTGTCACCTCCGAAAGCGTCATGTGCTCAGCTTCCATGGTTCTGAGCGCTACTGACTTTTGTTTTCGGGATTTCCAGCTGACAGGACCGTTTGCTAGAACAGTTGTATATCCGGTACACGATTTCCGATCATCCCGATCACTGCCCCAGTCTGAATCCACGTAAACATAGAGTGGCACATTTGTCTTCTCATAGAGTATTTTGTAGTTTTGTGTTCCTTTGAGATACCTTACTACCCTCTTTGCCGCTATCCAATGGCTTTTACCTGGATTGTTACAAAATTTGCTTAGAATACTTACAGCGAAACTTACATCAGACCTTGTTGCGTTAGCTATATAAATGAGACTGCCAACTAGCTCTCGATATGGATATCTCTTCATTTCTGCCACCTCCTCAGATGTCTTTGGGCACATTTCCTTTGTCATAGGATTTGATACATCGATTGGTGTTACAGCTGATTTTGCTTCCTTCATCCCAAACTTAGCAATAAGTTTCTCGATGTGATGACTTTGATGAATTAAAATTTTGCCCGTTGAATTCTTTCTTACAACTTGGATTCCTAGAATATCTTTAACTTCACCCAAGTCTTTCAATTCAAATTGTTTTGCCAGAAAGGTCTTCGTTTTGTTAAGAAGTGACAAATCACCTGAAGCTAACAACAAATCATCGACATAAACCACAATAATAATTTTGTTTCCACTTTCGATCTTAACGTATAAACAAACATCTGTATTTGATTGTTTCATACCTAGCTCTTTTAAATATATGTCTAGCTTCAAATGCCACTGGCGGCCTGACTGCTTGAGTCCATATAAAAGTTTGTTTAGTTTGCATACCTTATTCCTTTGAGCGATCTCATCGTTCAGCTCACCTTGAAGGTAGGTAGTTATGACATCCATCTGGTGTAGGTACATGTTGTTTGCAGCACATAATGCATATAAAATACGGATAGTTTTGTAGTGTGCAACAGGGGAAAATATTTCACCGTAGTCAACACCAGCTGTCTGCTTACACCCCCTTGCCGCAATTCTTGTCTTGTAAAGTCTAATGCTGCCGTCGTCTGCTCTCTTTACGCAAAACACCCACTTACTTGACAAAACCTTCTTCCCTTTTGGACGAACTACTAAGTCTCACGTACAGTTCTTCTGGAGTGCTGCTAGTTCACTGTTCATTGCATCCACCCACCTGGCTCTATCGTCACTTTCCATAGTATCTTTAGAAGAAAATGCTACATGATAAATTTACCTCTTCATTCCACGATTTATTTTGCGTGCATGTTCGCGGAAACGTCGGCCTGAGCTTTGTTTTCTCAGCGCCATCATATTTTGCTGAAACCGATGTAAAACTCTGTCTGTCTGATCCTTCTTTAGCTTCTTCGTAGCTATCTGCTTGTGCCTCTTCATCGCTTATTATTTTCAGCTGCATCACCCCAAACATCGATCTCTGGCTCGTTACTGACCTTGTGCTCCTCCTTTTGTTTTATTGCACTAACTACTCTGTTGTCGTTGTCGATTTCTGGGTCATGGCTTCCCAAAGTCTGTATATCACCAGGCTTCACAATTTGCCTGGTCGTATACATAGTTCCAAAGTCGATAGGCTTTTGACTCTTGGGAATATCCCACAAAAATGTATTCTTTGCCTTTCGGATCCAACTTACTTCTTCCGGGACCTTTCCCTAATGCAACAGCTTTGCTTCCAAATGCCCTTAGGAACCCCATATTCGGTTTTCTCCCAGACCACACCTCGAATGGAGTATGATTTCCCAAAACTGCTGTAGGGCATCGGTTTCGGATGGACACCGCCGTATTCACTGCTGCCGCCTACAAACATTTTGGTAAACTGGTATCCACTAACATGCACCAAACCATTTCGATGAGGGTTCTATTCGCTCGTTCAGCGATTCCATTTTGCTGTGGTGTGAAAACTGTCATTAATTATCTCTTTATTCCATTTGATTCCAACAATTTTGAGAACTCTTTTGACATATATTCTGTCCCATTGTCTGTCCGTAATCGCTTGATTTTCTGACCGCTTTCTTTCTCTGTCCGAACTTTAAATTGTCTAAATTTCCCAAAAACTTCACTTTTTGATTTAATAAACCGCACCTCCATGTATGTTGATTTATCATCGTTAAAGCTCACAAAATATTTCGCACCACTACAAGACTGCACGCTGAATGGTCCACATACGTCAGAATGTACAGTTCCCAATAATTCGTCATCTGCTTTATTGGATTTTTGAAATGGAAATTGGGCAATTTTTCCTTTACTACATAACACACAGTTAATTTCAATTTTATCAAAATTTTCTTTCAACCCGTTGACACATACCCAAAAAATTAAAATTTTTCTAATATTTGTAAAATTTAAGTGGCCAAGCCTCTGATGCCATTAAATCAAAGAATATACGTTTGATCGGCTGTTGCACAAATTTACTTGCTCATTTTGACAAGTCTCCAGCATGTACAGTTTGTCGTTCTTTAGTGCTTTAAAAATACATTGATAATTATTGTTAAATACAACGGAATTTTCCACTCGAAACTGCAATGTGGAATTAGTTGTTGGGGAGGTGCTTACACTATCAATCTAAAGCCTCTTCTCGTTTTGCAGAAATGTGCCTTACGAAGAATTTGTAATGCTCACCGCCTAGCCAATTCTATGGTATTATTTAGGTCCTTGAAAATACTCCCATTAAGGCACTTGTTTTATTTTAGAGTCTCTAAGATCCTTTTTATGAGAGGTGGCTATTTAGAGAGTCCTATATCTGATGCACGCAACTTACGTCGAACTTACCGTCATATTGTGCAAGTACCAGCCTACCGCACAACGCACTATAGAAACCCCTACCCAGTTGTATCTTATAAACTTTTTAACCGTCTTCCAGCCGATATAAGAGTCATGTCAACTTCTAGTAAATTTTCAAATAAAATCAAAGCATGGCTTCTTGGTTTCGATCACAACGAGATTTAAGTTTTGCTCACTTATCTTCTCTCTTTTTTTTTATTTTTCATTTATAGTTTCCAGAATTTTTTATATTCCTAACTTTTAATTTTTCTTAATCTATAATATTGCCACCCTACAATAATTAAAGTTATTAAAGTTATTTCTTCTTGAAGTGGCATTTAACCCTATTTATTGCTATAATATCAAAATACAAATGTCACTATATTTTCTTAAATAAAAATAAAAAACGTTTTGTAACTAAACTTAAGGCAAACTCTATAATTGTTAAGAAAATAATGAATTAAAAAAAAAAAGTTTTCGGTAACTTTTGAGACTTATATCAGATTATTCCGCAATTGTGGTATATACAACACATTCATAAGCTTAACTTGTGTTAGTTTCTTTTGATTGCGTATGTGTATAATTACTGTCCCAGATTACTACTTCTAATAGCGTCATGACCTGCTATTTTAATTATCTGTTTGGCTTTGTGGGATAACTGAATAAATTTTCTTGAGTCGTTACACATGTGGGCGCTCGCACCGCTATCTAGACACCAATTATACCTTTCTAAGTTATTCCTACACAGATCTTCATATGTGGACATTGCAGCTTCTGCTGCCATTTCATTTCTTAACCAACTGTTGTTTTTAGTTCTGCATTTACTGGCTTTATATCTGTGCTTGCCACATTTCAAACAGTAACCATCGAATCTATATATTTGTTTCTGTCTTGGCTTGAAATTTTTGTTGTTTCTTCCAGAAATTTGACTTCTTTTCCACTTTCCTTTCGTCGACATATAGAGCACTATCGGATGTTTCTCATACCGTTGTTTGGCCTCTGCTTTCTTCTTCTTCTAAAAGTTTTGTTTTCAGCGTGTTTTGTACTAAATTACAGCGTGTATTATAATTGAATATATTTTGAATGAAATAGTTAGGTACAATCTGTTGCCTTTTCATGGCAAGAGGTGAGTGTACCTGTCATTTCTTGATTTGACTTTTTAACCAATTTATTGATGGGGAAATGCAATAAAATAATTCATTAAAGGAATTAAAGAAAGTTGTAAAAAGAAAGAAAGAAAGAAAACAAATATTGTAATAGTAACAAAACTGATGAACATAAAGAAATATCAGGAGTAGAGCAAAATTGTATTGGATCTACAAGTAAGTTTCCAGCGTTTTTTTCCAAAATTTGAAGTTTTATTATGAAAACATAGTTACAATGCTTTATTCAAAGTATCGTCCATCGGAAGCTACAACTTTCCCCCATCTTTCTGGCAATTTATGAATTCCGGACCAAACAAATTTCTCGTCTTTCGAGCCCAAGAACGTATCGAGCCAATTTTTGATTTCCTCTACTGAGCTGAAGCGTATTCCCGTAAGAGCGTTCTCCATCGAACGAAACAAGTGGTAGTCAGATGGTGCCAAGTCTGAACTGTAAGGCGGGTGGGGCAGAATTTCCCATCCACTATTATCCAAATAGTTTTTCACCGAAACCCCAACATGTGGCCGAGTGTTGTCGTGATGAAAAATGACGGACTCATGCCGTTTCTGGCCGTTTTTCTTTTAATGCCCGCTTCAAACGAATTAGTTGGGTTCGATATAATGGTACTTTGATGGTTTCACCACTCGGAAGCAGTTCGTAGTATACGACACCCTTTTGATCCCACCATATGCAGAGCATGACCTTATTCACGTGAATATTTTGTTTCGGCGTCGATTGGGCGGGCTCGCCGGGCTTTGTATACGATTTTCTGCATTTAGGATTATCATAATAAATTCATTTCTCATCACCAGTGACAATACGATGCAAAAATGATTTATTTTTATACCGCTGCAGTAATATTTCGGAGATGCAAAATCGCCGTTCGACGTCTCTTGGCTTCAATTCGTACGGCACCCAGTTTCCAACCTTTTGAATGAATCCCAGTGCTTTTAGGCGCAGGGAAACGGCTTGTTGCGTGACGCCCAATGAAGCAGCAAGTTCTTCTTGAATCTGACACGGATCCTCATCCAGTAAAGCGTCCAATTCCTCGTCTTCAAAACTTTCCGTCTTTCCGGGGCGATCTTCGTCTTCAACTCCAAAATCACCACTTTTGAACCGTTTGAACCACTCGCGGCGCGTCGATTCACCAATACATTCCGCCCCATAAGTTTCCGAAAGCAAATGATAGGCCTCAGCCGCACTTTTTTCATATTAAAGAATAAAAGCAGCGCTTCCCGCAAATGACGTTTATTTGGCTGGAAACTTGCCATGATTTTGCTCGATAAAATGTACGACACCGATAGAACTGCTCAAATATAACGCTGCAAAGTTGTTGACAGATACAAAACCTACAAATAAAACACATGGGGTCTGACATTTCTGCCCGGGATCCACTGGTCGCGCCATCTCTGACAAACGCTGGAAACTTACTTGTAGACCGAATATTTATTATACAATACATTAATTTATATTAAATTATTTATGGTAGAATGGTCAAAAGTGAATAACCACTTCTTTGTATTTTTAAGAAAAACTGCTTTCACTCTCTCACATCTAAGGTTTGCCAATAGTGCATTAAAAAGACGGGGTGCAGTTACTGAATAAAAACGCGTATAATGTGTTTTATGGATTGTCGGAATGGTTGCGAAATTTCTGGTATTGACTCGTAAATTATAATTTTTAAAAAAAATATTTCTAAAACTTTGTAACAGTAAAGATGCCTTATTGGAAGGATTTCGAGACTTTTGAATAAATCGAAGCTAGGAGTTCTACGATTACTTTACAAATATTAATAATAATGCACATTAGAAAAATTAGTTCTAAAATTTTTATTTGAAGAGAAAAGCCTCATTTATATTTAAGAACAATCCGGGGCTGTTTTTTAGAGAAGTCGTCTATAACTCTACTATACAAATTATCCGAGGAATTGAGTTTGTTTAAAAGTTCTTTTTCAATCGATAACAGCGCTAAAGATGATAGTCGATCCTGAGATTGTGTGCTCATTAAATACGTTTTAACGCGCTTCATTGTGGAAAATGACCGCTCCACTGATGCACTAGTTGTAGGGATGGGTACCACAAGTTGCACACTTCTGGGAATACTTTCTTTAAATCATTACTTACTGTATAATGTTTTATCGATTGCAATGTTTTTAGCCCACTGAAATTTGTTGAAGAGTACACATAGGAAAGCTCGCTTTTTAGTTTTTGTAAGTCGAAAAATGTTCCATAATTTTGTTGCACGTTAAGAATTAATGCTTCGGGAAATTGCCTTTGAAAGTCTTTAAAACGAATTACGTCTAATAGGACGATAAATTGTAGTTTCTTAATTTCATCAAAGCGATCAATAACATTTTTTATAAAAGTATCAATTATGAGCAGAAGTTTATCTTTAAAAAATTCTGTTTTTTCATGTTGACTGATAAGTTTGCGTTTTCTTGTGTAGTTTTTACTTCTTTAGAGCAAAAGTCGATATCAAATGATTTTTTTTGAAATATGTCGAATAAAATGTTAGCATTAACAAACACTGACGAAAAAAGTTCCAAATAAAAAGCAAAATCCATGTCGTTAAGACAATACTTCAGTCCCCTGGCTTTTATTGTTGTATCCGAGTCCCACTGTTCTGGGTCATTAAGCATGCTTTCAAATATGCTGGCTAACTCAGCTTTATATTGCTTAACCATATTTAAGATCCGACCGCTGTAATTCCAATGTGTAGGGACTGCCGTAGGAAAACGTCGTTTTATTTCACTGTCAAGAGCACAAATTCGTTTGGATGACTTACAAAAAAATGAAGAAAAAGGTGTTAGCGTTTGGAAGAACCGACTGCATCCGGGTACACCATTAATCGATTGAGATAGTACTAAATTCAATTTATGAGCGTAACAATGAACAAATATAGCACTGGCGCAAATTTCTTTGATTTTCTGCTGAAGCCCATTATGACCCCAGCCATGACGGGAGCACCATCGTACGTTTGAGCAACCAGTTTCTCCTTACATTCAAAAGCGTTTAAAATTGTTTCAATTTGAGCAAACAAACCTTTAGACGTCCTATCCTGGCTTACTCGTACGTTCAAAAATCCGATAAATCTTTCTCTCTAAAAGCCAATTCTTGTTTCGACAAAAAGCAAACTACATCAACCAATTTGGTTGCTGTAAATTCTTTATTATAGTTTTCAACACTTATTCTATATTTGTTCTGTAAGCGAAAATTCAATTCTCTTATCTTTGCCAAACCGTTTTAGCTTTATTTGCGCGTTAATATGACCTTGGGAGTATTCATGACGTTTTCGAGCCTTACTTAAGTTGTTTAAATCACAAAATCCGCTTTTACACCAAACATTTGTAACCGTAAAAAAAATAGTACAAGGCCAACAAAACAATTTTGATAGATTTGAACATCCGCATATCCAGGAGATATTTTCGTAAATTGTTGCATTAAAATGTCTCTTAAACTTTTTGGTGTTTGATGTTATATTTAATAACGGAGAAGGTTTCTTACTTTTAATAATTTTTTCTTTTTCCGAAAACGACAACGAACTGAAACTTTTAGTCAGCAGTTGTTCAATAAGACAATTGCAGGTATTATTTACTTCCAAGTTCGTTAACTCCATTGAAAAACTGAGAAAAAAAAACCGAAAACAAATCGAACTGCAAAGTATATCTGCACTTGGATGCTTCTCTTAAAGTAGAATACAATTCACCAATACTAATGCAAATCAACTATAGTGATTCGATTGGGCTGCGCTAAAAAAGCTATACTCGTATGAGCATCCAAACTAACTGCATGAACCAACGGATATAGAAAGGGAACGTGATGAATTAGTTTGGTTCGTGCAAAACTAATGGGTTGCATATTTGACTAACATGACGGAAAGGTGTCATTATGTCGTGAAATTGTAAAATTCATTGCAAAAATAAGAAGATGAGGTGGACAATGTTGGTAAACCTTTGGGCATGCACAGCATCCACAGCATCTATGGGCGCCCCGCCGTTGCTTTACACATTATTCTGATTGCATATTTTTGTTTTAAGAGTAAAGGTTGTATTTTGTTGAGATGTGTACCACCCCAACATGATACACCGTACTGCAGCTTAGACTTTAAAAGACCATTATATACCAACTTTAAAGTAGGCAGTCGACAATACAGACTAAGGTGATAAAGTTGCCTTACAACGCAATTAAGGTACTTTTTAAGGTACAAAGTATGGTCTTTCCAATAAAGTCTCTTGTCCAATATTACTCCCAAATACTTAAAGTTGTCAACGCATTCTACTCGTATTTTAAAACATGTATTACTGTAATTTAAACTACTGTTAAATGGAAAAGAATTGCGACCATCGACTAAGCAAAAGCGCATACAGCTGAGTGCATGATAGTATAAAGGAAAATCCTCACAGGTGATACCCGGAATATTAAAAATCATAAATTTAGTTTTTTTGCTTCTGACCAATTTGGGGTATGTAAACCATCTTCGCAATAAATCCAAATCATGATTGACGTCGAAAAAAAGATCGAGATAATTATTATTGGAATACGAAAGCGCTGTATCATCAGCAAATGCTGATTAAAAGGTTGAATAAAAAGGGAATTGACATATATCAAAAATAGAATAGGCCCCAAAACAGAACCTTGTGGCACACCAGTATTGATTACTTTCGGAGAACTAAGCTGATTTCGGATCTTTACCATTTGTTTGCGATTTGTAAGATACGATGAGAACCAAGAATAAATAATACCTCTAAAACGCGCTTTATATAGTTTGTCTAATAATATTGTGTGATCCACCATATCAAACGCCTTCGTAATATCTATAAACTGGGCGGCTGGTATTTAAGATTTGTTTAAACTGTTATATAATTCAGCAGTAAGTTTCAATAAAGCATCTTCTGTAGATTTCCCACTTCTGAAGCCGAACTGTGAAATGCTAAAAAAATTAATCCTATCTAAGAAAAAGACAATCCTAGATTTAATACCTTTTTCAAGAATTTTTGAAAAAACTGATAGTAGTGAAATAGGGCAGTAGTTATCAAGCTCATAAGTATTACCCTTTTTGTGAAGGGGTATTACTATCGCTCTCTTCAATGAATCCGGGAAAATACCCTTTTGAACACTGAGATTGAATATAAAACTCAGAACGTCTGAAATTTGAAATGAAATGTTTTTTTTAAAACAGAACAAGAAATCTGATCAAAGCCAGGCGAACTCGTTGTTTTTAGTGTCATTATAATTTTGTGAATTTCAAATGCAGTAAATTCATTAAAAGCAAAAGTTGCTTGTTGAAAATGCATATAACATAAATTAAAAGAATTTAAAGTTGGACTATTGCTTAATGCCAAGTCTTCAGAAAATTTAGTACCAGTAAAAAAATTGTTGAATAACGTTGCGACCTCCACAGGCTCAGAAGTCATTACATTATTACTTTTTATGGATATATCACTACTAATAGTAGTTCTATTTAAAATTTCATTTACGACTGACCACTCCTTTTTAGCGTTACCAACATTTCTGGCCAGTTTATTAGTAAAGTAAGAATCTTTACTACGTGAGATTTCAGTTTTCATATTTAAACAGAATCTATCGTAGAATTTTTTAAGCCTGTTGTTGTTCGGATGCTTTTTAACTTTATGATATAGTTCGTTTTTCTTTTTGATTTTATTAAGTAGGGAAAAGGTCATCCATTGCTTAATGCGTTTTAAACTGTTGGTTTTATTGAAAGTACTCTGACTACTTGTTGAAATATATGATTGGAGCTCTTCAAAAGCACAAAAAGGATCCTGTGCAGAATAAACGTCTTCCCAATGTTCAAAAAATAGTTGTTGTTTTAGAACGGCAAAGTCTATTTTAACTAGTTTTTTATACTCGGGTTTATTAGCTCTAAGTATATTATGATCCAGTTGTATACTAGTTAAACTGTGATCCGTAATATTTAGATCATGGACCATTGTTATATAGTTAACACTATTGTTTCTATGCAGCCTTATAAATATGTGATCTAAGCAGGACCTATAACGTGTAGGTTGTGCCAAAGCAGAATCCATACCGAAAGACGATAAAATTGACAAGTAATGATCAGTATCAACTGTTTCAGACAGGATGTTAATATTCAAATCACCAAAGAGTATTAATTTTTTACTAGTTTGAGATACTAAAAATACCGATAATTCTTTCAAAAAAGTTCTTATTGTACATTTATGTAATCTATATATACATATAAAGCAATAGTGTTAGCCAGAGATTTTGCAAGAAACATTTATTATGTCTGCACTATCCCTCCACTTTTTAATTTCGCAATCAAGTAGATCATTTCTATAAAATACTGCAACACATCCAGCTGAATAGTAATTATTGCAATTCGGTTCAAATCTGAAATTAGGTATTTTATATTCAGAAGATTTTTCAACGAAAATCCAAATTTCGGAAAGGAAAATAATATCAGGCAAACGACTCAGAGATGAGAGATGTGAGAAAAAACTGTCGAAACTACTTCTCATGATACGTATATTTTGATGAACTACAGAGAAACCAGAATACTGACTAACATTTGAATGTTCTACACAAAAACATTGTAAATTATTAGAACTTAAAGTGGAAAAGCTATTATTAATACATAGTATATCTTGAGGATTAGTAATTAAATTATTACTTATATTTACATTAGACATAAATTAAGACTAAAAATTAATCACAAAGTTTAGTAAAATCCTCAAACTTATCAATTTTAATGACCTTATCACCTTCGCTTTTCCTTATTAAAATTGCAGAATCCCTTACCCAAACGAACTTGCATTTGTTGGTTTTCTTGAGATCATTAGCCTATTTTAATAATGCTCGTGTGTAGCTAGTCAGACTATCGTTTATGTAGACTCTTCTGCAGTTGTTGCTATTGTTGTTGTTGCATGCAGTACCATAAATATTAGTCGTAATGTTGTTCCTTTTCTCTCGCATTTTGTTCATCACAGTTTTTTTTATGTATAATAGAAGAAAATTTAACACATACAATACAGGGATTTGCATGCGGTCTGTCCTTTTCATTTAATTTAATATTCTTTATGTAACATGATTCAATTACAGAATCACTAGCAACCTCTCCATTCACTGCATTTAAGAACTTACCCACTTTCTCTTTGACGTTGGCATTGTTAGCGTCTGGAATACCGACAATATCGAGCGCATCTTGAGGCAGCGAATTCAAAAGCATTATGCACAGTAACTCCTTTGGCATAATTATGCCAGCTTCTTCCAATGCATCATAGCTGTTTTGAAATTCATTCAAATGTTCAGTTATAGATTGGTCTTTCCCCTTTTTCATTTGAAAAAGGCGACGGTAAAGAACTACTCTCCTGGCGGGATCTTTCGACATATGTGTCTCCTCTAATGTTTTCCATTTCAAAACACAATTTTTTTTTTCTTTCAAACAACGAATGCGCGGCTTTACTCTGGGCCCATAACCTGTTCAAATTTGACACCCGAAATTAGACACAGACCAACTTAACTTAACTAGGTTTATTCAATAATAAAAAGTAACAAGAACAGCGAGCGAAATGATTGCATGCGTTTCCTTATATACGGTCATGCGAGTATGAAAAAAAAAACAAATACATAAGTGTAACAATAATATGCATGTGATTGTAAATAATGTTGATCAAACAATTCATTTTAACACAAAGTCATGACAAATTGTTTCAGACCAAACTCATATCTCAAAAATGGATTTGTTTGAATTCTGGAAGAAGACCGGACACGCGGGAAGGACAAATGAGATGCTAGACCTTATTTTGGAAAAATTTAATTGTGAAGATATTCCAACTGAAGAAAAAATTACATTATACTCTATTATAAAAAAATTTAACTCGATTGTAGCAAAAAAATGGCGGGGCTGCAACAGGACTAACACAGTTTTCTTTAAGAAAAACGAATCTTGATTAAATGAATATGTTTCATTGCTATTATTTAAAAAAAGTGACTTATCTAACCCAAAGCCTGGACCATCTAACTTTTCTTTAAAAGGAAGACCTCGAAAAGAGTGCAAGGATTCCAGTTCGAAAACGAAAGGGTAAAATATTTATTGAGTTCATAAGAAAATTCTGATTTGTTGTTTGCAGCAAAGAAGTGTTTGTGAGCAGCTGCTGCAATATTAAAAGAAACAATAAGATCACCAAAAAAGGTTACAGAAGTGAAAAAATTACTAGGTCTATGCAAAAGTCAAAGACCTACTTAGCAGAAAAAGCTGTTGCATTCGGTAGAAGTAATGTCCAGAGCTTACATACAAGTAAAAATATGCCGAACCGGAAAAAAACAATTTTAATTTGTTTGCGGCTTCTATTGTTCCTCTTAAACTTTTCAAAAAAAATCTCCTGATATATTTTCTGGTCCAACCCTAGTCCTGCGTCAACACGATACTGCATTAAAATTTGGAGTTATTGAATCGACAAACTATAATAACTCCAACCGAATTAATTGTGTCTGCGAAGCAAATTCATATTTATCAGAACTTACTTTTAACAATGGTTAATGGAAAAGTGTGTACTGCTCTAACAGGTAGTTCTTCGCAAATTTGTTTTATTTGCAAGGCTACATCAAAAGAAATGAACAAATTAGTTATAAAAAGCTCATCACAGAAGCCAGTTGAGGAAGTTAACTACAGCTTTGGGCTGTCGACACTCCACGCTTGAATTGGTTTTTTTTAGGGTTGTTTGCACATTTCGTACAAACTGACTATACGCAAATGGAAAACCGCTTCAGAGGAAGGAAAATCAGTGAGCGAATGAAAAAAAGAAATTCAATTTAAATTCCGCTCTCAGTTAGGATTGCCTGTTGCTGTTCCGAAACCGGAAAGTGGAACAGCAAACGACGGTAACACGGCTCGTCGTCGATTCTTTAAAAATCCGCTCAAATCGCCAGAAATCACTGGAATAAGTGTTGAACTAATTTCCTCATTTGGAACAATTTTTAACACAATTTCCAGTGGATTTGATATTAATACTGAGAGATTCCGTGAATATTGCAAAAATACTGTGATATTAGTTGTAAATTTGTATCCATTGTATTATGTGCCCGCAAGTGTGCATAAGATTCCCATACATGGACCGGATGCCTAGTTCCCATTGCTTAGCTGACAGAGGAAGCGCAGGAAGCAAGAAATATGGACTTGAAATTTTATCGAAAACATCATACAAGGAAATTCAATAGAACCATCATCTTGGAAGATTTGTTCCACATGCTCCTTGTAACTTCTGATCCAATTGTAAACTTTTATTGATAACAACAAAAAAAAAATCTACCCACACTTTCCTCAGACGTTCTTAGTTTACTATAGTCTCCTAAAGTGGTTTGGATAACTGATATATCGGAGTTGAACTCTGAAAATTGTTCAGTTTCAAGCTCATCTGATTTTAGTTTTGATTCAGATTACTTTTTTATTTTTTTTTTTAATTTAAAATTAATGAATTAATTAAATAAAATCTAAATATAAAACAAATGACTTTCTGCTGTTATCAAGGGTGTAACGATGGCGTTCATAAATTGTTTTGGTTCCTTAAATCAACAAAATTTTGAGATTCGTATTTTTGACCACTGTGCGTAGTCGAAAGGACTTCTTCTCCAGATATCTGCACAATCCGATTCTCTTTGAATGACTGAATGTCTGGTATGCTTCCATGCACTTAGATGTACGTTTAAGTGAACATATAGCCTCGTCTACTAATTTGAATGTAACTATGTACAAGCAAGATGCGCACCTAAGCGACAACAACTTCTTAAATCCCGTCCAATCCTGTTTTCGCACAAAGAGGAGTTGTAAAACTGCAACTGCTCTGTAAGAAGCTGCGGTATGAATTTGGATTTTCGTCTCTGGCAATCAAACTATTACATTCATACCTCTCGGGCCGTCAGCAATGTGTGACAGTAGGAAGCCAAATGTCTTCATTTATTGGACTTTGCGCGGAAGTTCCACACGTTTCAAATCTTGGGCCCATACTATTTTCACTTTATGTGAACGAACGCCCACAACCTGCTAAACATTGTACTGCCCACATGTTCGCTGACCACGTCCAATTATACTTGTGCTGCCCGCTGGATATGCTCAGTATTGAGATTGAAATGATGAAGGAAGATCTAGAGATCATACAACAGTGGGTCCTCAAACACGATTTATCACTGAGTCCAGCGAAGTCCAAGACACTCTGTATTTATATGCAGTCACTAGATACTACCACATTTCCACCAATAAGATTAAGGCAGTCATTCATAGAATACGTAACAAAGTCTCGAAATCTGGTCTATATAATGGCCTCCGACTGCTATCAGCAAAGCAAAATTCTTTGCCGATCAAAACTAAGATGTAAGTCCTCTTTATTGCATATATTGCTGTATAGTTGCGAAGTTTTCTGCCTTGTTGACTACAATATTAGGCATAAACTAAATGTTATCTACAACAACTTAGCAAGATATGTTTTTAGTAAACGATACTTCGATCACATATCTAGTTACACTCTACAAATAATGGGCCTCAGCTTCGACGACCTCATTAAATTTAGAATGCTCATCCTCTTGCATGGTATTATACAGACCCAACAGCCTGAATATTTGTATAACAGATTAAATTCTGCGAGTTCACAAAGAACAGGCATCCTTATTCGACCCGATCCCATTGCTTGCAATCTGAGCGCTCATTCATCGTCCATGCCACTCTCCTATGGAACTCATTACCCATTGCACTAAGAATAACCACAAACACAAGCACATTCAAAACTTATCTTTTTCAACACCTGGCCGGTGATACAATACATAAATAAAAATTTAAGAGGTTTGTTAAATGTTATATATTTTTATTGTTTCTGTTATTATTCACGTATGTAGTTTCCAATTAAATTAATTATACTCGTATGTAGTCACAACGTTATAAATACGTCAAATTTGCTTTCGAACCTAAAATTTATTTCAAAGCCAACACATACTCTAAGATGTAATCTTACTGTGTACATATTCTTTAAACAAATAAATATATGTACAAATACTAATACCTAACCTGAAAGTGAAGTACAATTGTTCAGTTGCACAGTTTTTCGGCGTTTGCTTCGGTCATAGCTATCTGTAAATTATATTTCTGGTCGGCTTGTCCATTTTGCAGGGGCGACCACATCGTTCCAAAATCAATTAAAGTCTCCAGACATCTTTGTTCTTCATAAGAAATCTGTCCTTTTGCTTAACCCCTCTTTAAAGTATTTGGTGCGCTTTGCAAGATTGTCGTTCCAAAATATTTTAAATTGGATTTCAACACTTTGCTCCGAACCTTTAAAAAGAAATTTAACGAAGCAATCAAATAATGCATTTTCGAGTTTAATTTTTCTTAAGGACTCTTCAGAAGAATTAACATAAAATTAAAAGCGTGTGCAAATATACTTTAATCTTAGGGGTTTAAAAATATATTATCAATTGTTCACATTTTTAATTACACGTGATTAAAAAATTATAACAAATAAGAAATTTAAACAATCAATGTAAAATAACTAAAAGTATATTGTACATAATTAAATTTTTTACTATTTATTTATTTAACATTTGCGTTAATACGATTTATTTACGTTATCCACAAAGCTACTGTTTATCTGCAGATGGTTAAATATTTGATGATATTGACTCTATTGATACTCTAGTTACTGTTGTGCCTTCTTATCTGCCTGCGTAGATTAAGGAGTTTAGATGCTTCTTCGTTTACGTACTGACTGAGCCAATTCGATGAGCTGTAGGGTACTTCTCTATATCGTTTGCAACGGTTTCAACCTTTTAGTCGCGATGCAGATCACTGTCTCAATCTGGTCCATTTACTATATTGTACAGTACTTTATTTTGCACACGTTAGATTATTTTGAGGGTACTGTTTTTTGCCCACCCCCACAGTTGGTAGCCATATGGCCTATCGCCTTTAGTATTCCGCCCCATCCAACTTTTAACCGTAATACGCCTCCCTCTATGAATGCTCTTCAGTATACCCTCAAGTCCACTTTCGGACGTACTCCTGAAATATCGTGTTCCGTTCCTAATCCATACAACTCGCTTATGGAATGCCCTGCCCAGATCTTTATTTCCTATTATAACTTTCAAACATTTAAAATCAACGTTCACCGGTACCTTTCTTTCTGTCCTCCCTGATTTTCCTTCGCCCATGCTATGTGCAAGCATTTTAAGGGTACTTAAATCCCTTGAGCGCGAGCAAATTATATAAACAAAAAAAAATTTCCACACAGGTTTAATTATTTGTTTGTTTATAAGGCATTCATTTGTTGTGTACTGATAGCGCTGATTTCCTGCCAATATGGTAACTAATTTTTCTTATTTCAATTTAATTAAATTTATTTTAAAAAGAGGTACATTAAGACATTGTTTTTAAAACTACAGCGAGGAGAATGTGCAAGTTGAATTTATGCAAATACAACTTCATAATATAATGCATAAACATAGTTTAAATAATAAATATACGACGAAGGTGCAGAAAAGAAAAATACCGAGATGACAGAATAGAGTTAGAGATAAAAGTAAGTGAAAATGGTTATTTCAGTTTTAATCTTTCATATTTAATGCTGCCAAACATAATATCTTATGAATGCAGCTTTAAAGTTTTTGACATTTGATAAGATTTTATTATGTGATAGTAAGGAGTTCCATAATCGGATAACATGGACGAAAAATAGACGAGATAGATAGATAGATATATTTTTTATTTTGCATTATACATTTACATTTGGTATTGCACATTTAACATTTAGAGATTTGGTACATTTGTTACCTTACTACTAAAAAAGGAAAAGGTTTTGAAACAAAAGGAAAAGAATAAGCATACAGAGTACAAGCGGAGGAAAGTTGCTATAAAAACCTCCATATAATAGACTACGAAATTTTTTAAAAAGTGTGTATAGATGGATAATCACAGAAACATATATAATTATATTAAAATGCACTTAAGAAAGTAGAGAAATAAATGAATTAACAAATAAATTAATAACAAAAAAGAAAAAAAAATTGTTTAGTAAATATATACTAGTATACCATAGTATACTATAGAAGTAACCTCCTTGACCGCCAGAATGCGCTGCTACTGCAAAAAAGGTTATGGTGCCTTGAAGTCCGTTCATATTTAGGCAGACATGCCAAATTTCAGTGCGATACTGTCTTTAGTTTTGTTTTGACAGCTGATTGATGTTGACGTGTTTGGTATCATGTTGAGTATGGAAAAAAACGATTTTCGTTCTCTCATAAAACATTATTTTTTGAGAGGCAAAACGGCGAAGGAAACAAAAGAAAAGTTGGATAAATATTATGGGGCTAATGCTCCGTCAGATTACACCGTCAAATATTGGGTTAGAGAGTTTCGTGGTGGCCAACTCCACTACCGATCAAGTCCGCAGCGGAAGGCCCTTCGATGCGGTTACAGAGGACAATGTCAAAAAAATACATGCAATGGTGTTGGCTGATCATAAAGTGAAGGAGCGCCAGCTAGCAGATACCACAAAGATTAGTACTGAGCGCACACGCCATATTTTGGGCAATATTCTGCATATGAAAAAGTTATCGTGCCGCTGGGTGCCGCGAATGTTCACTGCTGACCAAAAACACGAACGCGAGAGCACTTCGAAAGAGTGTTTGGACTTGCTGATGCGGAATCGGGCGGACTTTTGGCGTCAATTAGTAACTGGATTTGCATCCCTCGGACTAATATCTCTTCCCAAACCTCAAGAGATGGCTCATCAATAAAAAATCCAGCTCGCGCGAGGAAATCATCGACGCCCCAGAGGAGTATTTTGCAGACATTCCGGAAAATTACTTTTCGGACGGGATCAAGAAGTTGGAAAATCGATGGAATAAGTGTATCAAACTATTATTGAATAAAATAAAAAAAAAACATTTAAAAAAAAAATTATTTTTTTTTAATCCCCAGGAAGGTTACTTTTGACTCCACCTAGTACATACATAAATGTATAAATAAATAAACAAATAAAAAATTAGTAAATAATTAACTAAATAAATAATTGAATAAACATATAAATAAATAAATAAATAAAAAAACAAATAAACATGTAAATCAATAAGTAAGAAAACAAATAAATAGAACAGTTATATTACCTTTATTTTTAAATATAAAAACTGTTTACGAGAGAATTGTCAGCAAAAGAACATCGAGTGATGAATTTTTCGTTTAACATGTAAATACGTTCGCTTATCAGTTCAATATACGCCCTTAAGTGCAGATCTCCAGTTGAAAAACGTCAAGATAAAAGAATCATTATCATGACCGTACCGTGATTGGTGAAAGTCGACTCATCAGAGAATAACACCTTGGCGAAGAAAAGGGGGTCTCGTTCAATTTGCTGAAGTGCCCATTGACAAAAGGAAAACCGGTTGCAAAAATCCTCACTAGAAATTTCTTGATGCATTGAAACATAATAAGGATGGTATTTATGCCGATATAATATCTTACAGACAGTCGTTTGAGAAATTCCTGATTCACGACTTATTTGACGAGTGCTAATGTGAGGATCATGTGCAACGGCAGCTAACACTGCTATTTCATTGTCCTCAACAGCCACCCACCCTATCTGACCGATTCCTTTTCTTTGGTTGCACACTTCCTTCACCTGTGAATTGTTGGATGACCCGATAAAAGGAAGCGCGCGATCGTATCTGGTCTAGGAAACGTTGGGCGTAAAGAGCAACAGCACCATCGCTGTTCCTTCCACTTTCTCCATAAATCAATGTCATTTCAATTTTCTCTTGATTTGAAATAGCCTGCATTATTAATCTGGAAAACGTAAAATAATAATCAATTCCTCAAAACAAATATCGAACTTCTAACACCCTAACAACGTTGGAAACCGATTAATGATTTAGGCGTGCCAGTGCAGTGGTATCTAGCACTGAATGAATAAGACCCTTGAGACAACGTCGTGTGCCCCATTGAGGAATACGACTGAGCAATGAAAATCAGGAATTATCATTTGAAAAGTCAAAAGTGACCTTCGTTTGACCTTGAAAATGGGTCTCAAGGTCAAACTCGTGGTCACCATCTTATGTCCCCTTCAGAACCTTGTGACTTTTGTCTGAAACATTTCAAGTTAAAAAACTCACCCTGATTAGGCCGTTATGCCAGATTGTGTCGAATACCTCAACATTTAGTAGGATCATACCAGTTGATTTCCCTTGTGACCGATTTGATTTAACATGCTTGCATATTCTAAGAGCTTGATGCGATGTATTATGAAAATGCCTAAATCCAAACTGAGTGTTAGGAAATACATAATTATCACCACTAAACTCTAGAATATGACTTTTTTATTACCTTTTCCAAGATTTTGCTTAGGCTCCTGAGTAAACTTATTGGTCTATAACTGATGACAGACTCTGCTGGCTTTGCAGCTTTTAATATAGGGATAACTTTAGAGATTTTCCATTTTTGCGGAAAATATTGCAATTTAAGACACGCGTTGACTAGAAAAGTTAAATGTTTCAGATAATTGTTTCTTATTCCATCTAACCCACCCGTTTTATTAACTTTGAGGGATTTTATAATGTTTGTAACAGTGGTTACAGAAACAAAGGCGTTTGTTGGGGTGTTACAAATATTGTTGTTAAAAGTAGTCATTTTTTGTTCAACCAAAGTGTTGGTTTCATTATCTTCTAAATTCTGAGATAAAGAATGATTTTTAGAGTAAAATTTAGAGAGAGAATATGCTTTCTCTTTTTCAGTAAAAGTATAGGCAACTTCATTTCTGAGTGTTTGTATTAGTCTATTTTTATTCTTGATCACTCTGACTATGCATATTCCAAAAAGGCTTACAATTTTTATCTAAAGATTCTAGATTTTGATTCCATCTGTAGTTAAGAAACTGCAAAATAAGTTTTTTGATCAAAATGTTTAAGAAATGGAGCTGTAATTTCAGATCAGACTGACGGTATCTTTGCCAATTGCATCTTAAAGTATTACGAATTTTTATGTGTTCAAGGATATAACATAATTTGGAAGCCGAGCTGGAGAATTACATCTTGTTATTTTTGGAACACTTTTTTCAACGATAGCATCCACATCATCTTTGCTTGAAACTGAATCCAAGTTCCCGAAATAACCGTGTGGCGCTCCCATTGTTCCGATTTAAGTTCTGTTTCTTTCTTAAGTTGGTAAATCTGTTTTTGACAATCCTTCTAAATCTTAGCGTCATAACTTGACATTTGCAAAAGTTACGTAGCCAAGAGTACATTTATCTACATATGTGTGTGTTGGCGATTTTTTACAATTTTAGAAATGGATTTCAATTTGCAACAACGAACTTGTATTCAATTTTGCATAAAAAACGGATTTAATGGTGCGCAAAGGTTGGAAATGTTGGAAAAGTGTTCCGGCAACGATTTTCTAAAGAAAACGGTCGTTTACCAGTGGCACAAGCGATCCAAAAGTGGTCGTGGGTCAATCGAATATGAGGAACGCAGTGGCAGACCATCGACATCGAAAACCAACGAAAACATTGATGAAGTACTCGTAAAAGAAATGTAAGCCAATAACCGCAAATTAACCATCAGAGAAATAGCGGAGGACTTGAACCTTGCTTAAGGATCCGTCCAAGACATTTTGGTTAATGATTTGGGTTTCGGTTGTGTAGCAGCAAAGTTGGTGCCAAAAGACCTCAATTTCATGCAAAAAAGAGACCGTGTTGACGTCGCAAAAGAGATGGATCATTACTGAAGACGAGACGTGGGTGTATGAGTACGACACGCAATCCAGACATCAGGCAAGTGAATGGCGTTCACCAAATGAGCCGAGACCAAAAAAACCACGTCGTTTTCAATCAAAAAAGAAGGCAATGCTCACGGTTTTCATGGATTACAACGGTGTAGTGCATCACGAATTTTTGCCAGAAGACCAGACAGTAAACAAAGAGTATTATTTGGGCGTTATGAGACGTTTGCGTGAAGCAATTCGCTGAAAGAGACCAGAATTGTGGGCAGAAAACTCGTGGATTTTGCACCATAATAACGCACCGTCGCACAGTGCCATCATTATTCGTAATTTTTGGACGAAGAATGCAACAAATACCATCCAACAGCCACCGAATTCACCTGATTTGGCTTTCTGTGACTTCATTCTGTTGAATCGAGTTAAAAAACCACCACGGGGAACGCGTTTCAGCAATCAGCAGCCGAGAGGATGTAATGGAAAAATCGCACGAAGCACTGATGGACATACCGAAAACCGAATATAAAAAATGTTTCGATTATTGGATCAAGTATGTTGCAGTCGATGGGGATTACATAAGTGTGTTGCAGTCGATGGAGATTACATAAGTGTGTTGCAGTC
Organism: Volucella zonaria; assembly: GCA_963966105.1. NCBI lineage: Eukaryota > Metazoa > Arthropoda > Insecta > Diptera > Syrphidae > Volucella > Volucella zonaria. Next base: position 110,123,073 of record OZ014531.1, read on the forward strand.
GATGGGGATTAGTTTGAAGGGGACAATATAGATTCAGGTGAATAAACTTGTCTTTTTAATTTTCTGAATAAATTTTGATCAAGGTGGTACTCCTAAGCCCCGAATTAATATTTGAACTAAATATACCTTAGTTTTCATTTTCAAAATCATAGGACATGGGTTTGTTAACCTTTGTTTGAAAAAAACAGGATAGTGATCAGAATATAGATCATTGACAGCGACGGGTTGAGACAGTAAACTCATACGATTGGTAATAAAAACGTCAAGAACAGAAAGACTTTTACGCAGATCTGCAGGTACATAGGTAGGGTTTGGGGAAAAATGAATGGAATACACTGAATAAGATAACATACCAGAAAGTATATTACCCCATGTATTTGCGCGCATACATCCACAACCACGATGACGGCAATTAAAATCACCAGCAAAAATGACATCATCAATACCCAAATTTTCCATAAGATGAGTTCGAATGACTGGTAGCAGCTAATGTTGAACTGATCTACGAACAAGAATAGCAATTCCTCCTCCCCTTCTATTAATTCTGTCAACACGATAACTTTTGAAGACCGAGTTAGATAAATTATTACTATTTGATTTAAGGATAGTTTCAGTAATAATGCCGATATCAATATTATTATTCGATAAAAAGTTCAAAAATTCAATTCTTTTGCTGTTAATACCCCTAGCAATCCAATTAATAATTCTTAAATTAGTATTAGTCATATTATTTAACATTAGAACAAAGATACTTAGTAGCTAAATGTGCAATAACCCTGAATTGATCAGTTCTCGAAGTACCTTTGGATAGAACAGACCATAAGTCCACAACTAAAGCATTAATTTCCTCAAAAGAAAAAAGATTGTTGCTGGAATCATTGATGAAGTTACTGCTTACAACCGACGCCACTGTGTGTTTCTTCAGAGGAACTGACGTAGACAAATTTTGTTCATTTCACTCATTGCTATATGCCGCGGCAACGGAGGAAACTCCATCGTGGGACTTATTAAAACGTTTGGCCCTTTAGTTTGAGCCGAGCGTGGAGCTGTTATAAAAGCTTAGAACTTTTGAGAGCTCTCCATAGATGGGATTTTCGAAAAGCTTTTTACATTTACTTGTTTTGTGATGACAATTTTTCTAACCGTGGCCAAATATTTAGCAATTATAGCATTGCGTGCGTTACCTTTCAATTTTAATTAGAAACTCCAACTTATCTGTGTATAGAACAATGATCGGTAGGTTTTCTTAAGCTCCGCTAATTTGACATAACCATTTTCTAGTGACACCAGATAGATAGTATCAATGGTCGTATTTTTTTAAAATTTTCTTAACTTCAACATATTTTAAGCCGCGTGTACAAAGCTCATTTAAATAGTTTTACACTCTTAACGTCATGCGAAAAATATTGGCAATTTCGTTGCTTTAAAGAGTTTAACACTTCTCGATATGACTCTAATGATTCACAAGAAATTTTGATACCGATAGAAAGTTTTTTAATAGAGTAGTCACTGATGTTAGATGATTTCATCAAAATATGCGCAAACTTGGGATTAGCTTGATGGTGGGAACAGAATTTTTTTTTTAGGGTCATTATCCGGGTCGATAACAATATCGCTCGAGTCAATGTCGTCCATATCACTGTCTTGATTTAAATTTAGCATTCCGAGAAGCCGAGTCGGCGTGGGGTTTCTTGATTAAGGACATGTTGATGTCCTCAGGGTCGAGAGATCTAACGCGTTTAATAATTCTAAGTAAGTTAAACTTTACAGGTGAAAGGACTCTGACAAGCTCGCAGAAAACTGGATAGACGAGATTAATTAAGATAATTGTAGTGGTGAGAATTAATGTTGAATGATCTAAGTAACCGCGAAAATTCAAGCTTGGAATTTAAGTATGACAGTTCATGTTCATGTTCATGTGCTGCTATAGTGTACATCCAAGAATATTTTTCGCGTATGTAGGAATGATGAATGTTTGCACAAGCCTTCTACAGGTTTCCAGCGGAGTGAAACTAACTGAAATCCACAATTTGAGCAAACATCCATAAACCCGACCAATTATAACATTGACGTGATTGTGACAAGATAGATTTCGATTTATGACAAAGCCGAGGCTTATTGCAGTGTCGGCTACCTTCATTTTAGTGCCTGTTAATAAGATATCTGACACAAAAGCTAGTTCAGGAAATCTGTAGGTGATAGGTATGACTTGGCATTTACTTGGGATTAGTACCAGTCCATTAGTCATGGCCCATTGACTAATCGTTAGCAGGTCCTCATTTATCTGCGAAACAAGCTCTCCCATCATGTTAGTTGGCTTTGAGGAATAAAGTTGCATTTCATCAGCGTACAGAAGAATAGATACATGATTGCAAATCGACGGTAACTCATTTATATACAGGCAGAACAGAATGGGCCTTAAAATTGAACCCTGAAGTACACCTTGCACTAAGGGTTTAAACTTACAGCATGCATCACCTACAGCTACCCTATGCAACCTATCACTCAAAAGGCTACCGCTGAACCTTGCAGCTCTGTCACTAATGGTGAAATAATGTCGCAGCTTCCAATAAAGTAGGGAGTTATTGACCTTGTCAAAGGCCCTTGTGGAGAAGGCAGAGCAAGGTTACAAACCCCTTATCAAATACAGTCCTTATATCATCTAACATAATCACCATAGCAAACGCGCAGCTATGACCTGTTCTAAAGCCGGATTGAAGGCGGCTCAGCAAGGAATTTACAGACAGGTGATTCTGAATTTGCATTGCTAATACTCTTTCAAAAACCTTAAAGAGACATGGTAGAATGCTGATAGGCCTGCAATCATTGGCACTAGCTCCTTTGGTATTTTTTTTTGGACGTTTCCAGGCCAGATGACTTATGATGTGTGGCAAAATAATTTTCACAAAACGAAGAGGAACCCCATCCTCTCCAACAGTATTCGTTCTCAATGACCTGACAACACTTATGATCTCTATCTCAGTAACAATCTCAACATCAGCTTGATGTTTTAACGTTGTTTGATCGTATTATAGTTAAACCTGTCAGGTTCAACATCATTTGAGAGGAAGGAATCACTGAGATCATTTAAGTCCAGACTACAACTACTACTACTTTAACCAATCAATTTAATTTAACGTAGGTTTCTCCATAAACTTTTTGAAGGTAAGAAAGTGCTTAGTTTAGAGGAGAAATAGTAACGTTTTGACGCACGAATGGTAGATGATGCAGCATTACGTGCAGTTTTAAAAATACTCTAGTTGCCGTGAGAGCGTGTGCGCTTCCATTTACTGTAAAGTTTGTTTCTTTTCTAGATTGCACTAATAACCTTGTCAGTATACCATGGGTAGGCTTTATTACGAAAAAAAATAGTTTTGGTAGGAACATATGTATAAGTTGTAAAGATGTTCAATAAGCATCTGAAAATAATTCAATTTTCTGTTCGGATTAGCACTTAACCTGCATTTCTCTCACGGGACCAACCTGGATGCAGCTTGAAGGGAATTCAAGTCTATGGAGGTAAAGTCGTTATATCGGAAAGATGTTGGAGAAGCTGTACGAGATAACACGATGTCTAGTGCGCAAAGAAGCAGATTGTGTTCAAAAATAACAGGAAATTGTTCCAACAGGAGAACTGACAGAGAGTCAGACACAATGACGAAATCAATCAGACTAGGTGATGCATTCGGCTTAAAACAGGTAGGATTCGAACTATTAGCTATTGTGAGTCCACTAGACGATACAAAATTATTAATTTGGCGGGCATATGAGTCACTGAGAAGATTTCTATTAAAGTCCCCACAAAGCACTACATAATTGTACATAGGTAGGAGAAGATCTACCAATCACCTTGCAGTTAGGGGAAGCCTTGCAATACATAGCAACTCCTCCACCGGTAGTGTTCGTTATTCTGTCCTTACGGAATAAATTATAGCTCTCTATTTTATATGCATCGTCTGCAATATCAGGTATAAACCATGTCCCATCAATGCAAATAACATCAATAAAAGAGTAGCTAAATAAATAACGCAAATAATCAAGCTCACATTGATTAAATCTACGAGCATTGATGCAACATATTCTAACCCATTTTGACGCTTAGGCAGAACATTCAGCATAATACGAGTTAAACTTTCATTCATGCAACGGCTATCACTCACCGCAGTCTCACTATTTACATGCGGAATTCAATTTCATGTGGTTAAAATTCCATCTCCGTAAGCAAATTATCTACTACTGCCCTATTTACAGAAGCCCCAAACTGGACAGCGATTCGGCCTTTAACGAGTTTGAGCAGCTATCTGACTCCATTCAAAGAATTGTATCCCTGTATCCTCATACTCAACTCGTTATTACGGGCGGTTTCAATGTACACAATTCTGGGTGGCTTCGACATTCTGGACAGACAAAACCCTAAGATCGGTGTTGAGAATTTCGCTACGGAAAACAACTTAACCCAACTTGGAAATGAGCCCACGCGAATACCAGACGTTGATAGTCATACCGCCAACACCCTGGACTTGTTTTAAACTTCTCAGGCTAATAAGTACACAGTTGAGACCCTCTAGCCTCGTCGGACCACTGTTTCATAACAGCTAATTTCTCGTAAGCTGACCACACAGTTAGAGGAAGATTCCTAAAAGAACCGTATGTCAATACGAAAAAGACAATTAGAGCGGACTTAACAACTTCTTTAGGAATTTTAACTGATCGTTATGTTTCCTCAATAACGACGTGGATACCGCTGCGGTTATGATAACTGACACTAATCCCTTCGGAATGAGATCCTTTATCACTCATCAGATGAAGAGTATCAAACCAATGTCCCAAAGGTAGTAAAAGTTTTTGGTCGTTCGTCAAAAACTTTAGAAATTCCGCCTCATCCTCCATCCCAACGCTCATTTACAATGACATACCAGCTGTCAGGCTAATCTGCTTGCTGCGCATTTTGCGGCCAGTTCAAAACTTCCAGATTGGGATTGGTCCCCGCCTACACTTGATTGTATCGAATCTTCAATGGGACGAATACACTTTCGCACTCGTGTAGTAGTAAGAGTACTTAAAGATTTTAACATTCACAAAGCCGCTGGTCCAGATGGTACAACTTCTCTTCTTCTGAAGAGGTGTTCTTCCTAGCTGGCAAAACCACTACATAAGCTTTTTCATCAATCCTATTTAGGTCTCTTTCCAAGCAAATGGAGAACAGTATTTGCCCAGCCCGTCCCTAAAAAATGCGAATCTTCCTCTCTTTTTTCCTACAGACCCATTGCACTTACATCCCTACTTTCTAAGGCTATGGAAAAGCTGATAAACCGTTAGCTCATGAAATATCTTAAAACAAGAAAATGGTTTTCGTTACAACAGGTCCACTGGTGATCTGATGGCATGCCTCACCGAAAAGTGGAACCAAAGAGTACATCAATCTGGCGAAAGCAAGATAGTTGCACTTGATATTTCTAAGGCATTTGACAGAGTTTGGCATCAGACTCTCTTGTCGAAAATGTGTGCTCTTGGGATCGGTGACTTTCTTCTTCAATGGATTAGAAATTACCTTTGGGAACGTTCAATTCAAGTTGTCTTGGACGGTTTCAAGTCTGATATTCACAAAATAAATGCTCTTGTGCCCTAGAGCTCCAGGGCTCCAGTCTCCGACACTCTTTTTAAATTTCATTAATGATCTCTTGTCTGCTACTTCTCATCCAATATATTCCTTTGCTGACGACAGCACTCTCTGCTTTTAATATTCGTTTCCGGACTCACGTCCCTGCTCTTCGGCTGTAGAACGGGAACGGCAGCGTATGTGAAGCTCATTAAATTCCGATATTAACAGCATCACTAATTTTGGAACTATCAACCGAGTGGAATTTAATGCTTCCAAAACTCAATGCTGTTTGCTGTCATTAAAGCGAAATTTAAATGCAGCACTTGCATCGTCGAAACCGAAAAACTTTCCATTCTCGTTATGTGTGCCAGTGACAACTTATATTGGAATGGCCACATATTCGATGTCGTCAAAAATGCTGCGAAATGTCAAGGTTGCCTTAAGCGATGTAAGGAATATTTGACCCCCTCTGACCTGGCCACAATATATAAGGCGTTTATCCGCCCAAAATTTGAGTACAATACCCTCATCTGGTCAGGTGCTCCTCAAACCTCTCTCCGCCTGCTAGATAGGATTTAAAACCGTGCGATAAAACTTAGGTGATACTAATATCAGTCAATCAATTGACATCCTCGAACACCGACGTTATGTCTCCTGCTTCATTTTGTTTTATCGCTATTTCCACCACCAGTGCTCCATTGATATCTCCAGTAGCATTCCACCAACCGTAGCACCTGTCTCGCTATGAATGCTCATCAGTATACCCTCAAGGCCATTTTCGGACGTACTCTAAAATATCGTGATTCTTTCCTAAGCCGTACAACTCGCTTATGGAATGCCCTGCCGATCTCTGTGTTTCCTGGTCGTTATAACTGACAAATATTCAAAAACAATGTACATCGGTACCTGTCCTTTCTTCCTCTTTAAATTTCCTTCTCCCGCGCTGTGTACAAACATTTTAAGTATACACAAACCCCTTGAGCACGCTCTCATTGGAAAAAAAAATAAATAAAAAATATGGATAAGAGTATAAGAAAAGTGAGAAAATAATACAGACTAGATTTTGAGAAAGTTATGGAGAAGATTAATTCAACAAATATGTATGCTCCTAAATCTCGCAAAATAAGAGAGAAACAAAAATAAATAAATAAATTTAAAAGAGATATCCTTAAACACAGGTAAATTGTATCACTTTATAATGTGGTGCCGCAGCGGCAGCAAGTAGATTGTCAGGGTTTTTAATTAGGAAGCTCTTCCCAATTGCAGACTTTTGGATGTAAAAATTTCCGTATACACCTTTTCAGAAGAAGGCGGGATGGTTTTGTTAAGCTCTGGAATATTAATGAGTTGTTGTGTTGCGCTTTTTGTGACGAAAATTGCCACTTAATAGCGGCAGCTTGCTGCTAATCAAACGGCAGAGATAGTTGAAGATGGAACTTAGATTCTTATCAGGCAATTTCGGTACTCCAACAAGGATAATATCAGTGGCAATCTCTTTTCTCTCCATGACATCAAGTTGCTGGCGAAGAGCGAGTATATCAGCATTTTGTCCGACTAAACTTGCATTCGTGTTCTTCACAAGAGTATCGACACGAGCGCTTAAGACCGAGACAGCACAATCGATCGCTTCGAATCGTCGGTTTTTGATGTGAAGTTAATATTTTTTTCTTTTTGACATGTTCCTTCCATCTTAATTTTACATCGAGGGTGAGCAGTATTTGCATGTGGGATCTGCATGTTGTCGATTAGTATAGGGATATGCCGAATATTTTTATTTGTGAAGTCAACGTGCGATGATTCCGAATCGTTAATTTTAATACACCCCAGCTGGAGATGAGCCTGACTCCATCGTGGAGCATCCTTGTGGACTCTTCTTCTATGCCTCCAATGGCTAGTATAGCAGTATCGTCGACAAATATAGCGATAATATAGAGCTGTGGTGTCGGAAGGTCTTTTGTGGACAGCAGGTACAACATTGGGTCAAAAATTCTGCCCTGTGGAACTTCTGTTTAATTTCTCTTAGCTCGGAGAATTCGCCTTCTTGCTTTGCTCGGAAAAAGCGTTGTGTTAGATAGGTTTTTAGAATTAAAAAATACTGATCGGGGAGTAGCTTTTGGAGTTTCTGAAGTAGCCCTTTATGTCATACTTTATAAAAGGCTTGTGCAAAGTCAAGAAAGACAGCTGAGCACCTTTTCTTCAAGTGCTTTTCCGACAACACCTGTAATCAGGTGCATGATCTGTTTTCGAGTGTCTATCTCGAAAGCCAAATTGATGGTTTGGTATAAGATTTTTTTCGATCCAAGATTGGCTTTAATCGAGAGAATAATTTGGATAAAATTGAAAGTAGGGATATAGGCCAGTAGGATCCTATATAATAGAGTGATTTACCTGGTTTTGGTGTCATAATTACTTCAGCAACCTTCCAGTGGCCTGGGATGTGATTTAATCGTATTGAAGCTTGAATTAGATTGGTTAGTTTGGCAATACCTTTCTACTGAAGCTCGTTTAATATTTCTGCAGGGATTTCTTGGGTTTTATATTAAGATTTATTATATTCCCTATTTTTTACACGGGGGATATGTTCTTTTTTCTGTAGTTCTGCTTCTCCTGTCATTTTAAGGTTATTTCCCAGGTTTGCTTGAAACGTATTCCGATTTTCCGCAAAAGGAGTCACTTTTTCAGCTATCGATCTTCTCAAATTTTTGGTTGTCCTCCGTAGTGAATAATCAGTATCTTTATCATGTGTGAGTTATCTTAGATATCTGTTTATGGATTCGTTTTTAAAATCCTTGATTACTCTCCGGAGTGGTTGTGTAATTCTATTCAGGTTCGTTTAATCTATTGAGGCGCGTGATTCACGCCATATTTTCCGCTGTTTTGGTTTTTTAGCAATGAGGTCAATTATTTATTAAGGATAATTTCGTCCTGCTGTTTTTCTTTTCCAGATCGGAGTACTAATCCAGGCCGGGTTTTATATCTGCTTGGTGAATTTAAGAACATTATCTTCTAACTCTTCTGTAGTTCTTTGTAACACCACTAAATCAAGGTTTTGATTCAGGACTATTTTAAAGTGAGCCCAGTCTGTGTTTCTGTTTACAAGAATTGCATGTTATTCCTTTGCAATTATATTATCACTTAATGTAACAGAAAGTGAATTGAATTCAATTGAATGTAAACAGATAACGACAATTGACAGTCCTAAGTGTGATTGTCCAAGTTGCTGCGAACAATTAGGAATCGATGAATTGTAGTCCTCTTCAACACAAGCTTCCGCAACTGCGATATTTTCGATAAATAGCGCGTTCAGACGGCCGATGATGTCTACCGTAAATTTTACAAACTGCTCTACATATGTGTACGTTTCACGAACAGAGCTTCGAAAATAATAAGCTATACTGAAAATAAATTAAGCTTTGAAGCGCAATGTAGCAGCTGAAAAATCTGACACTACAAAAAAAACAGCTTTTATATCACATCCTCTCGTAGGTACTGCTTAAATTATATTCACGTCAACCTTCGTAGAAAACACCTGCTTCCACCTTTCACTCATTAGGGACACCAAATTAGCTCTGATGGATAATTCTTATTAATTATAATTTGTATTACTTTTGTCTGCTTTTGTGGCATTGTTCTGCTTAGTTTATTTTCCAGTTCCACTCCAGGAAGAAGAAACTGCATCTATAATCTGTTAATTAGATGGTATTCAAATTATACCATACAACATGGCATTTCGTGACATTTTTAGATTCTTCGTTGTTTGTAATTACCTATTCCACTCTTTTGGAAACTAGGGCCCTATAGCTGACAACAATATTGTTGCCAACTTGTTGGTGATTCCATTTTTGGACGTACATCTACGTACACATTTGACCATAACTCCCTTAACTTTATGCCAAAACAATTACTCGTAGCTCAGCTCTTGCGAACTCATTGAAAACGTTGTTTTGTGTTTTGCAATGTAGATATACTCCTACGAAAAAAAAAAAAAGAAAAAACTGGTGAAGGTGACAATCCAACTACATCTCCTCCTCCCTCGATCGTTCACCTTATAATTTGTTGGCCCTATGAGTAAGAGACTTTATCGCAGAGAGACGTCTTGAGGTGTGGAATGGCTGTCGAAAGAATGTGATGTCAAAAATCAGTTTTCTGGTTTTCTTCGGTTTGAACCCGAACTCCTTCAATAGTAGCTTAGGAAGTAATCATAGCGGGATAACGACCATTCGGTTTGTCAGGTGTGCATTTCTACCATATATACATATCTCATTAGTACTTTTAGTACGCAGAAAAGCTACGTGCCTTGGAGACGACTGCTATTGGTATTATCAGTGTTTGCTTTTACATTTGGCAAGGAGGTTTTACTAAAGGCTTCACAAAATCGAGAAAACCTAGCTCGTAAGCGTTTCTCACTTTCCTGGTTTGTTAAAGGCGTTGGGAATATTCGCAACTTCTTTTTGGTTGCATCATTAAATCGTACCTTAGCTCACTCCATTTGACTTTTATAGCTTCCCTTTTTATAGCGGGGATATCCCTTTACGTAGGGATATATTTTTGAAGAGATTATAATATTGGATAAACATGCCTTTGCTGCATTGTCCTCCTTCTGTGCATCTGTGCTAATAACTGAACATGGTTTGTGCTTAATTTTGCAGATGATGGGCACCGAAATTCTGGAGGCTGCATTTCCGGGTCGCATAATCTTTGGTTTTGACGATTTGCACTGGTCGGCAAGATCGCGCGATTAAGCCGATCCAGACTTCTTTTCGTGGGATTTATTGAAGTCACGAGTCTATGTCAACAACCCGTCAAGAATGCGATGATCTGTCAAAGAAAGTTCTGGCAAGAGTGATGGAAAATTCCACAAATCGGCCCCGAATGGTCATCAATTCTTTGGCGGCCACTTAGCTGATATCATTCTTCTGACTTAGTAGAAAAAAATATAAGGCACCATGTAAACATACTCCAAAAGCAGAACTAAAGAACATGGGGTGACAATTTTTGCGCCACCTTGTATATGCACTATACTTTCTTCGAATTTTTAGTGGCTGCATAACTATCCGTCCCTAGTCTGAGCCTTTCTGTATACTTTGTTGAAGATAGTACTCTAATAGGATTCTCGCCAAAGTCTTGAATTGCACCCTGCTATGCTCAGTATTTTCCCCTCTCACTTTCGGTTGCATGGTGGCTATCATGCCCACATAGATTCGACTTTCTCAGTCAAACTCCAGTCTGATATTAGTTTTAAAAGTACCTCAACGGATAGGGGCTTAATATTCTTACCCTGACTCCTTTCTGGTTCCCTTGCTTTGAGAATTTGAGAATTGTGAAGGACTATGTCAGAGTTCTGCCTGACTGACAATAAACATGGTGATGTCCTTACAAGATGTCGATCCGCATTAGCTCGAAATATCTTACAACACAACTTCTGATTAAAAGACTATGCTTGTGTCCTAAAATGGATTCTCCGATAGTACTAAGTGGAGGTTTTATATTGTTTGTAAGACGGACACCATACAGTTGCCACCTTGGGAATTCTACTCACTAAGCGTTACCTCCTCATAGCTTGCGTTTACCAGAGAAAACCACCCCCACTTGAGGTAAAATTTCATCATACATAATGTTCCATAGTAGGGTACCTAAAACTGAGCCCTGTGGCACCGTAACTTCGTACTTTTTACGTCGATCATCAGAATCACTGAGGAGGATTCTATTTGAGAGATAGCTTGTTTACGAAGAATGTCCGGTATTTCAATCGAATAAAGATGTTCTTCACGATGTGTTTCGTGCCTCCTTTCCACCGCCTGTCCTGTATAGCATCTCGAGCTCCTGTTAATACCACGTTAATTGTATCCACTGTTCGTAACTTACGAAAACCGCGTTGATCTGCCGATATACCTCCTGCCGTTTCAATTTTGGCAAGAGTCTATAGTAAATGATTCGCACAAGGAATTTTGCGACCGCATCACCGCATCTTCCCTTTGGCAATAGCAGTAGACGTTGGTTCTTAAAGGCAAACGTCAAACATTTAGGTAAAAACGATCTTTGTTTGGAATACCATCTAGTCCCGGCGATTGTCGTGCACCTTTCTATGTATATATGGGGGAGTATGGGAGTACTTTTATGATGAATTTGTCCAAGCGGTACCTTACTTTCTTGGCGAGGAAATGAGGTCACAAAAATTTGTTACAACAGTACCGGTCATATTGGCGATTTTAAGGCTGCTCTTTTAGCCTAATTGATACAGTTTGTTAAGCTTTACCCCAGACATCATGATTAAGATTTTGGAAAAGCCGTTTACTAGGATTAATGACTTTTTAAGTCGGGTTCTTGCCTCTCGATATGTATTGTGTGTGCATTGCATTTGCTGGTCAATGGCATCCCGAGTCGTGAAAGGCTGGTAAGTTCCCCTTGTTCGATAGCACAACGATATGAGTTCTGCTATTTTAGAGGTGTTTTTTCTTTCCCACCCTACACACAGACGCATTACATGTATTGAAACCGCGATACCTGGGTTAGAAAATTGCCTGCGAGACTCGGTTCAATTATCCCCTCACTAACAACGAAACTTAGAAGGTCCAAGCTATTGATATTCCATTTAGACCGTTTGAGTGATGTCCGTTTGATGCGGTTAATGCCTGTATTTCTGAGTGCGGGCACGTATATGTATTACTCGCCGTGATGCTTGTATGTTGCAGTTTAGTTGCCAGCGCGGATTCTGGCAAGTTTTTCTTTTTTGTTGCAATTGGATCACGGTCGTTATCATTTTCAGTCTCTCAGTTTTTTTTCGTCGTTAGAAATAACATGTTTATGCTACTTGAGGTCACTACGCTACCAAACCAATTTCTATATCCCGGGTGGTTTAAGCATAGTTTTCGCATTTCATCATCACATGCTACTTGTTCTGTGGTTTACCATCACGTCCACATAATGGTATATATAAAAGTAGTCCCGGAAGGATCTATTCTCCAACAGAAACTGCATAAGGTAAAAGTGTAGCTCTCAATTCCCCGATGTTTGGCAGAAGTTTGTATGTCCTTTTGCTGAGGTGTCCCATCTCGCTTGTCAATCTGCAATATCTGTGTAGGTCTTTGATGGCCAATCTTTCTGAGCTTTCCTCGTTAATTATTGATTTTGTCCACTGGGATCATCCTCCGAGACTATACGATGCTTTTCGTGCAAAGATTATTGCTGGTGCTTAAATAGGAGCTGCGTACATCAAGATTGATTTTCTAACCATCGGTCGGTCCCAAGCAACTTTCTTACAGGATACCTGGGTCCTCTAATATTTGCCATTAGCATGAATTTAGAGGAAGCTGCTCTGCTGTCTCTAAAGTGTAACGACGGTGCTACTCAAACTCAAAGAATTTCATAAGAGTGTCATTATGTATGAGATCCATCTGGTCACACTGGCGAGAAACGCTAACACAGAGTGACAGCGGTAGAGCCCTCAAAGCAAACCGAATACGGATAAATAAAAATCCCACACACTTTGGCATGTGTCTAACGAGGGATTGGTTTCCCGTTCCTCGTTGTTGTTGTTGCTGTTCGAAACCTAAACTATCGGCATGAGAAATAGGAAGAAAGTTACAAATAACCTCGAAGAGAATGATCGAATGGATTTTGTTTTCTTTTTCATTTTTTCTTTGTGCCTTGCCTTATTCCACTATTGGATGGCTCTGAGTGAGTACTTAATGAATAATGATGAAGGGATGAGTTTTTATCCTTCATTGCACTTTGTCCCAAGGAAATGAGATGAAAGAAGGACTTTGTGTCTGACAGGATTGGACATCCGGGACATTTTTAACGGAGGTCATGAGATACGAGTACAACAATGGCGATTCCATTTCATCGTTGTGTCTTCATTTGCAGCATTTATATGCTTTGGCCTTTGTCTTTCGTATGCATGTCTTCGGAGTCAGATATACATATATCATCTGTAATGATGACTTGAATCCTTGTAATGTATATGTAGCCCATTGAAAAGGCAATAAGAAGAAACTCGGAAATAATCTTCCAGGAATATTCGTACTTGTGTCTTGGAAGTATTTTAAGTTATTTAAGCCTGAATTACGTCGCATTTGTCTTATATCCAGCAACGAAAACTCCAGTTAACCCGCCTTCAGTCCAAAGCACCCATTCTCCACAGATTAGCTAATCTGTTTTCATCTTGAAAGGAAATCATTCAGAATTCAGGATTCAGGATTTTCTCTCTCGCATTTGCGGTTGTGGTGTATGTTGCTATTCTTCCGCTTCAATTCGATGGTTCCTTGGCAGCGGCCCCCTGGAGGGATATGGGCATAAGATAAGCAAAAACATTTTTCGCGTTCTAATTATTATTTTTTTTTTTCTCTTCTTCCTTTTTCTTCTTTTTCACCACCATTTTGGGTTTTTGGTACTTTTTGTAACACACACTGTTGGTGTGTGTCCTAGGATTCAGAAAACTGAAGTCGAAGGTGGCGAGGAAATGTCCTGAAAATCCCAATGTAGATTAGGAGAAGCTTCTCGAGGAGATGTTCCTTGAGAAGAAGTAGTGATAGCTATGTTGCCTTTGTATAGATATCGTGTGCGTGTGCATGTAATCAAATTCTTGATATTAGAGTCATTCAAACTGCCAAAGCTACATACATATGTAGATGTATCTATATATACTTTTTTTCCTTGCCTGTGTTGGGTCATTAAGAGATATTCTTCTCGGTTCTTTGGGTTTATTTGCAGAAATTGGTTTGCCATTATGTGGGTGGCGGTCTGAAGAAGGGGCTCGATTGAGGTTTGATAATTGGGAAAATTGCTCGTCGCTAAAATGGTTGTATTCGCGATATTTTTGTATGTTGGGGGTATGTATATTTCCTAACAGAAGATTTTGATCTCTGCGCTAATTAAGCTATAAACTAAGCAACATCTGCGTGAATAAAATTTAAGTGGAGTTTGGATATCAGTTGAGAGAATTTGGGACACAAGTTTTGGGGAACTTTCCTGGGGGAAATGTTGAATGTATGGTATTGACTATGGGTTATTGAGTTTAATTCTAAGTACTATCTTAGAGATTTCCTTGAGGAAGCACGATTTTGTAATGCCATTAAGATGAGACAAACAATTAATATATTAATACAGTTTAAAAATTGGGTTAAAGGCAGACTATCTCTTCCTTTATCTTTTAAAATTTTTTACAGCTCTTTTGGAGACTTGGAGCTTACGTCTTATCGTGGTGTACAATCACAGCATTACTCGTACTTCGTTAGGGCATAAGATAATCCATTTCCTCAGTCAATCATTAAGATACTAGTGGCCCCTAGTACCGCATATATAGATGTCTATTTGCCACAATTGCAATCAATCCGTTTCAAAATGGCGTGATAGATTGAGTAAAGATTTTTAGGATTTTCATGGTTTCAATCTTCCTAAAGTTTGTTTATTTATTTGTATTAGATTTGCTTTAAATCCAGAACACTGATAAGTCCATGCTGGTTGCTTTTCTATTCCTCTATGCACAAGATCTTGACTTCTATGTCACACCTTGATGACACTTAACTCGGGAAAGCGAATGTTACAGCATGTTTATCGTAGGATTTGCTTCAGGGGTCCCTACTCTACTTCTTTGTGATAGTATAACAGATATCACACTGCTTATGTGTAGTAAGCCCCACTATTTCGAGGACTTATACATTTGATTTCGTATGTACTGCGGACTCAACCATTGCGTTGGCACTATTTAATCCGGCTGCTGCTTAACGAACAAATTTTAGAACGATTTCTAAACATTTTCGTGGTTTTTAAAAACTTATCCAGTTCTGCTAATCGGACATTTGCCCTGAATATATAGAGAAAATCTCCTTATGTTTCTTGTTTACAATTTTTTATTTCACCTTCCTCCCCAACTTGCTCATCATCATTTTTGGTAGAAAGATACCTTTTGGGGTGACTTAAGGCTTGGCCTTACGCTGATAGGTTACATATTGGTCTTGATCGGTTTTGATCTTGTGCGGTTTTGGGCTTCATGTGAGACATTTACTAATGTTTTTAATGAATTTCGATTTCCACCCCCTTCGATTCTATGCAGGCTGTTTCCAGACAAAGGACTATGGCATCCGTGTCCATTTGGCCCTAAAATGAAGATTCGGCGGTGCATGACATCTCGAGCTAGGTCACTGCTGTCCTATTTACTTAGGCGGCGCTACAGTCCGAGGTGGACCTGCGCTTCAACCAATAAGCCTCTCCAATGAGCATGGTCTTTGGCTAACTGCCTCCAGTTGCGCATTCCAAGTTGGTTGAGGTTCCCTTCCGCTTGCGCGCGCCATCTAAGGCGAGGCGTTCCTCTACTTCGTTTTCCCTCCGGATTAGAGTCGAAGATTCTGCAGGCTGGAGCGTTGGTGTTCATTCACTCTACATGTCCCAGCCATCTTAAACGCCCAATGCACAGTTTTTTGATCAGGCCGATGTCGCTGTATCACTGGATACAGGATAGCGGTGGGTCTAGCTTTCGGGACCATATAAATGCCTTTCTACTGCGAAGCTATCAAGTTTCTCGGACAATGGTTGGTGCGCCTGCAAAATGAAAAATGAACAACAATGTTCCTTGCATATGGAATGCTCGGCCTTCAACAGCCCAAGTGCAGCCGAAGTCTTAACCAGCTACAAAGTATACGTATGAATCAGCTTATCTAGCAAATGCAAGGGGGTCACCCGGCAAAAGAAGGCGGAAACATTGTGCTATATACTACGGTGAATGCTAAAGAACCATCACCAGTTTGTATGCGGGTTTGTGGTAAGCGGCGAGAAGTCTGCACCTGCTTGGATTCAGCACGTGAGAGAATTCTCTGTAAATTGGAAAATCGGAAAACATGTCTGAACATTCGTAACGGCCGATGCAGACTTGGAGTACTACCTTGTTGCAACAAACCCCTCGTTTTGACACACAGAGCAGGCATATGTAGGTAGCAGAAAAGAAGTAAGTGAACGGGGGCTGCTACCCTTAGAACAACGTTTGGACCAAAAGGTGAGAAAATTGTGCCACACTTGCAATCCAGCAGCAGTAGCACAATTTTCCAAAAGTCGGTGCAACTACTTGCATTCGCTGATGATATTACTATCATCGGCACAGCGGTAGAATTGTGCTGAAACAGAAGCGTCAAAAATAAATTTAGTTATAGATGTAAGCAAAGCCAAGTATGTGTATGGTATCAACAAATAGCGATTCACGACATCGACAAATTGGACAGAACGTCACAACAGTCAGAGTGGGTGGCCGTGGCTTAAGTGGTAGTGGACTGGCTTCCAAATTTTTTCCAGTTAACGAAAATCAAGTAAGACGAGTAGTTGACTAGAAATCAACATCAAGCCAACTTCCTCTAAGAATTTAGTCTCCCCATTAAATGTTGGATGCCACCCATGGAGCGAAATAACCACTAAGCCCAAACATCTTTCTTTCTCTCTCTATTCCATTTTCCAAAAAAACTTAACACATGCTGAGACATTATTAGTGTATTCATACCCACTTAACACTCAGTTCTTTAAACAAAAAAGAAAAAAAACTATTGTCCGCCCTCGGTAAAAAAGGCGTTACCACCAAAAGCCATAATTTGAGTTGGAGGCATATTTTGTTTACCATGAATCAATGTCCTATGTCCTTGAAATGACTCAAATGGTCATACCTTGAAATGGTCATATATTCCAGTTTGATACTAGAGTGGCAAAAATCAAACTAAGTCCTTGACTCTTTTAAAGACCCCATGGCGCAGAAATATGAATGTTAGTAAAAGCTGGTGGAAATATTATTTTCCAATCAGCGCAAGATTTTTCGATTAAAAAGCAAAGATGTAATAACGGCCTCTATGAGGTGTATACCGACATTCACCTAGTCTGAAAAGTACGCATAGCTCACATGGTTTTAATTTTTAGAGTTCAATAACACGACGTTCCGCGAAGGGCCGTTTTCTTTCCAAGGGAAAAAAGGAGTAAAGGAAGATCCCACCCGGCTTAGGTGGCGCACAAAAGAGATAGGTTTATCTCATCCAGGGATTGGCTGATAGCCAATCTCCACGCAATCTGGAGACCAAAGTTCCGGTCGGACTCGGCAATAAAGTTCGTTCCCGTTGGTTCTTTTTATTTAAATAAAAGAACCGTTCATAAAGGGTAGTTTTTTTAGAGGCTTCGTTTTTAAACTAGTAATACTGTCTCCATAAATTGTTAATTTGACAGTTGAAAGTTGATTTGTAATTAGTACGCTTTGCCATTTTACTATGGATAGACTAATACCAGAACAACGCAGGCAAATTGTGCAAACTTGTTTTGATAACCATAGTTCAGTTCGCCTAACTTATCGTACGCTACGTCCATTTTACGGTTAACATAATCGTCCATCTGAGCAAGTTATTCGGAACACGATGAATCCTTTTCACACCACGTACACTCTAGTGGATAATACGCATACCCAAAGATGACAAACAGTGCGAACAGAAGAAGTTATTGCCGTTGTGGAGCGCAGTGTTGAGGAGAATCCGAATGAGCCAATTCACCATCATGCACAGCAATTGGAGCTATTCCCATCCACTTTGTGAAAGATTTTACTGAAAGATCTTGGCTTAAAAGCTTATAAGATCCAGCTTGTGCAAGAGTTGAAACCGCGTGACCATTATACGCGTAGTAGGTTCGATGAATAGGCCGAAAACGTGATTCAGTTTGATCCTCGTTTTCAACGCAAAATTTTGTTCTCCGATGAGGCCCATTTTTGGTTAAATGAATATGTAAACAAGCAAATTTGCCGAATTTGGAGTAAAGAAAACCCAGAAGCCTTTATCTAGACGCCCTTACAACCATTAAAGCTCACTGTTTGGTGTGTGGAGTCATCGGCCCAAATTTCTTTAAGGACGACCTCGACCAGAATGTTACCGTCAATGGAGAGCGCTATAGAATGTTACCGTCAATGGAGAGCGCTATAGACTTCATCGTTCCTCAGGTGAATGGCGGGCCCCCGCCCAGTTATCAAGGCTTTGCCCATTAATGACGTTGTCTAATAAAAAGCGGGGGCAGAGCATATTACTGGTCTTATCGTAAACATCTTCAGATAACAGCCTCTGAATGGTTGCTACGATTTCACCAGTTACTAGTTGCCGGTCATTGGTCTTGTTGGCGGCTGGACCACCGGTAGTCCATACCAGGACTTAAATCACGGTACCATGGGAGTCAGGAACCCCCGGATTTCGGTCCGGGCCTGACTTGTTAGAGGTAGGCCCCCTTGTGGGAGCGTCATGGTGGCTGTGGTTTAAACCCAAATCGCGGGCACGGGTTTCCTTTTTGGTTTAGCCCATTGTAGAGTTGCAAATGAAGTACTGGGTGCTGTGACCCTAAGAACAGTAAGAGGTTTTAGGTCGGCCTCGACTCATACCAAGGGTGGCACTTGTGCCTCCAACACAGTTCCGAATTGGTATCAAAAAGATAGGTGGCGAGCGATGGCAAGGCGTATCCTTGCTCTCTATGGATATATGGTCATCTCGTAAACATAAGGTCTCATGACAGGTGGTTTACGTTAAAAATCATGGAACGTTCTCAGTTGAATGGCATTGACGTGACATAGCTTTGGTTTCAACAAAATGTCGCAACATGCCAAACGGCGCGCGACACCATAAATTTATTGTGGGAAACATTTGCTGAGGCGTATAATTTCGCGTAATGGACCTGTGAACTGGCCTCCACGATCCTGTGATCTCCCACCTTTAGTTACCATTTTTTGTGGCTAAATGAAGTCACTAGTCTATGCCGACAAACCAGAGAACTTGCTTAATTTGGAAGTCAAGATTCGCCGTGATATTGCTGATATACGGCCCCAGTTGCTCGATAAAGTTGTCGAAAATTGGATTTTAAGATTTCGCTTCATTCGAGGTAGCCGTGGTATGCATATGCACAATATCATATTTAATCACTGATGGCATGAAATTATCTATTAAATAAAACTAATACCATCGACATTACCATTAGCTTCAAATGTTTTATTTCATATTGAATTTGTATACATCTAAAAACAAACACCCTTTAGATAAAAAAAAGCATTATATGCCTTTTTGATTATTTCGGCTACGTTAAGATTCCAATTTAGTTTTTTGCCCTACCTAAGTTGTTAGCCTAAGATCACATTTAAATATTTCGCTCGCTGATTCGCGTTATTCCTGGTTTGGTGTCCATCCCTGCAATATGTAATTAAGCGCCTCTCTTGCTAAGTAAATAACGTAATTAGTAAAATAATACCCAATGTGTCCGTTTAAATATTTCCTGATGAAGAGCTGCTCTTGAAATTCTACAATATTTTCAAGCCCATCAAAGTCGCGCCAAAATATTTCTTGTCTTGATTCAAGTAACCCAAATTTCATGCTCAATTATCAGATCAGTGGGTAGATTTTTTATATGCTAACGATCTTATCCAGGACTTCAGCTGTCAAGGTGGCGGTAGCTTTGTTCTCAATTTATTCCGCCGACGTAACAAAACGTACATTTTGAACGCTCATTAAACGTGCTTAGACTTATCTCAAAAGCTTAGGTGCATTAATACAATTTCCCTATTGAGTCGTCTTTTATGACAAGTTGAGATTCCATAATTCGTTGCCGTACGACGTATCTTTGACGATTTTTGAGACGCAAAAATATATACCTTTTCCATACCATGTTCTTAGAAAATAGCTTGTACGAGTATACATTGTACTTCTAAGCCATAAATACAAACATGTGACCAATTTCTGGGAAATGACTATCAAATGCTTAATTCATTTCATAATAAAACTCACAAACATTGTTGGAAAATTTTACTGTTTTTAGCTATGATTTAGGGATCGTCGTTCTGTGGCAAATGTTGTTTATATTTTTCCAACAAATCCTCATCAAAACAACTTATTACAAAATCCTTAAATGTGAACCCATTGGAGGAAGATAGGGGGGGGGGGGGGGTTCATTCAGTAAAGCTAAAAATGCGGGGATGTTTTGGAGACACATGTAGCTAGAGAACTGAAGTCACACATATATCGCAAAGTACCTAGATGAATATCTCAGCTTTGTACACATAGTTCTGAGAAAATATTAAATTAGGTCATGAAATACGCATTTTATTTTTGAAAAATAAATTCCACATTATTACCTACGAAGTCATACTCAATAAATATAGTGGCTATAACATTAACACGATAACACGACATCAGCGTCAGTGAATTCTGTGGCTCTTAGCAATGTTGCGCGGAAGAATAAAAGCTGATTTCAGATTAATTTTAGTGATTAAAACGTTTCAACATTAGGGACAAAAAAAGTCACAAAAAGTGGTTTATTTTCTTCACAAAGAAAAGCTAACAGTCTCGTAAATAACTCATAATTTAATCCTTTTTAGTTTTTTTTTTTCTTGTGGTACTACGGCCTAAAAAATGTATTGTGCCACAAAGTCAGTTTAAGATTCCAGATTCCAGATTCCAACATTAATAATAAACTTGAGGATCACCCTGGTGGAGATAAATGCAGTTTCTAAGTCACTAAAATTTCTCTAAGAAAGTAATGTCTCCTTATGGCACATGGAGCCGCACATTCACAGAGTATTTGTGTCATCCACATTTAGTTTCCTGAATGTAAGTGATATTGAAGCTGGCAGTGTCCCTTTTGGAAGTTGACCAGTCTTCTAATATCATCCACTTTGAAGTTAAGAGATAATTACTTTACCATAACCGGTATATCCTCCCAACAGGATAGACACACTAAATTTTTGGTAGTTGAATTTTTAATTACATTCGGAATGGCGCTTTACGATTCTGGACCATTGAACGGATCAGCTGAAATTGTTCCAGCCAGGTTATCGGCATTTTCATTACCTTCACTACCCTTATGACCTAGGACAAACCAGGCCTTGACTTTAGATAAATTCTGAAGAGTTTGAAGCAGTGTAGTACCGATTTGTAGCCAAACGGGTTTGAGTTTAAGGAGTTTAATGGCGCTTGATAGTCAGTGAGTGTATGGATGGAGGCGCCATTCCTGATTTAAGTATGATGCTGGCACATTATTGAAAAGTGTTAAGCTTAGCTCGAAAGGGGCTGGCACTTTTTCTAATTTTTGGCAATTTTATTTAAAAAATCAGTCTTCAATTAGCTAAACGTAAGAAAAATTACATGGTTTGTCTGATCCTTATGATTAGCAAACTAAGCTCGCCATTCATCACGTTGTAGGTTAATCCTACGAATAAGCCAGGGAAAGGAATTGTACCCGCTGTGAGTGAATATGTGGCTGAAGATCCCGAATTATCAATTCTCGCCTTGTTGCTATTCGTAATAAGGCATTCATTCACATATTTAAAGCTCGATAATCCTTGTCTGGATCTTAATGTAAAGCTCATTGAATAGCCAACAGTTTTAGCTGAATTATACCGCCGAAGGTACAGAAGTTCTGACAAGGTTACCGGCAATGGTCAATGGCAATGGGCTAACGAGAGGTTAGATCGTTTCTATGTTAACTCACTTCTTGAGAGTTCCTTGGCTAACATTGAGCAACGGTGTCCTTAGAAGTCCTTGGAGCATTGATTGTTTTTTTATCCGGACATAGCCAGCTCATCTCCCTAACTTTTTCGCAGGCCGCGAAG
Source organism: Volucella zonaria (assembly GCA_963966105.1). Classification (NCBI taxonomy): domain Eukaryota; kingdom Metazoa; phylum Arthropoda; class Insecta; order Diptera; family Syrphidae; genus Volucella; species Volucella zonaria. The sequence goes on from OZ014531.1 coordinate 110,145,266, forward strand.
ATCCGGTAAAAGGTGTCATAAATTTGCTGTCCAGCCCGTCCTTAAAAAAGGCAAATTTTCTTCTCTCTCTTCCTACAGACTCATTGCACTAACCTCCATTCTTTCCATGGTGTTAGAAATGCTGATAAACCGTCAGCTCATGAAATATGGTATCTCGAAACACGAAAACTTCTCAATAACCGGCAATACGGTTTTCGTAGCAACAGGTGCACTCTTAATTTGATGGCATGTCTCACCGAAAAGTGGAACCGAAGTCTACACCAATCTGATGAAAGCAAGATAGTTGCAGTTGATATTTCTAAGTCATTTGACATTTGTTATATCGCTATTTTCACCATCAGTGCTCCACCGAAATGGCATTAGCATTCCGCCCCTGCAAACCTTTAACCGTAACACTCGTCTCGCTATGAATGCTCATCAGTTGACCCTCAAGCCCAATTTCGGACGTATTCTTTTTCTGCTCTGTCGAGCTCTTTAACCAACGCACAGCGGTATCTCTCTTTTTTCCCTCCCTAACTGTGAGCCGATGCAATATGGACCTGCATTCAGGTTCCCTCGCTTTTCTCCATGAATTGCTTCCTTCATATTTGGCATAGGGGTTGATGAAGACTCCGCAGTTACAGCTTCACCTCCTTTTATGTATTTACTCGTAATCAGTAAATTTCTTCTTCAGTTTCTCCTCTTATGTGAGCGCATAGACTTTTATTTCTTATTTACTTACATAGATGGTGCTATATTTTCGGGTGCATCAGGACCTGAACTAACAAGCCACTCCAATTACACCACCTAAGGTGAGGCCTTCCTCTACTGGGTTATCCCTTCAGGTTGGAATCGAAGACTCCGTGAGCCTAAGTATTCCTTGTCATCTCGAGCGACCGATGTGCAGTTTTTTAGATTGTTGTTGCATTACACCTCGTATTGTTCGTCGTCGAATCTCCTCCTACAAAGTGCGCCAAGGCAAACGGGACCGAACAGCTGACGAAAATTTATTCTCTCGAAACGACCGATGGTATCTTCATCCGGTTCCGATAGAGTCCGTGCCTCAGCGTCATAGGGCCTTCAATTCTAGCCCGCTGAGTTCTGACAATTGTGTCAATACCATCGACATACCGAAAGCTAGTAGTTGCACAAGCTTTTGAAAAGTTGTGCATCCAGCATACGCTTGTGAGTTGAGCACATTCTTTTCAAGTATTGTATTATGTTAATGAAATCGCATGACAGCGCTTCAACTGGTCTATATTTTTTTTCAACGTCAAAGGTCTCGGTTAAGTCGTTATCAACCTTAACGGAGAAGCCAGTTTTCCACATTGTCATTCTTTACAGATAGACACGGATGCAAAAAGTAGATATGGGCCTATATATTGTAGCTCATCTCAATAAACGCTGTCGTATGCGGTCTTAAAATCGATGAAAGTTTGGTCACCCTATAGACAAATCCACATTCAAAGAATTGAAGCAGATCAACGCAGGTTTATACGTTTCGCACTTCGTGGTCTACCTTAGGCCGATTAATATAGATTACCTCATGTCCACCAGTTATTGACTGGAAACATCGACTGCCTGAGAATAACGCAAAATATTTCATTCACTTCCAATTCCCGTAATCTAAAATTCGTTCCGCTTCTCCTGATCCGAACTCACTGCACCAATTACGAATATCTAGAATGTTGCGTATAACAAACAACTACGTCGAAGTCTTTGACCTAAATAGCAGCTAATGCGAAATCAATACAGCACTGCTCAATATATCTCCCTCGACCACCATTTCTCCTCGTCCCATTGTTAGTTTTTAAGTTTTTGCTTGTTAATAAGTTTAATAAAGTTGTCTGTGGTATACCCGGGCCAATAATAATAATAATTACACCATATGGAGGTAATGATGCGGTTTTGCCATTCTTCAAGTGTCATTATAATAATCCGACGCTGCATCTCTGGTCAGATTTGGGTAGATATTGCTTGATAAATCCTGACTATGGAGCTTAGAAAAGTCCCTATAACATTTAACACGCACTTTTTCCCTAGACGCGTGCAGTGCCTATTATGAGCAAAAACGAAGTTAAATCATCTCAGCAACAGAACTTACATCAACATCATCATCAATCTATGTATGTGGTCAATCAATCATTGCCGTGGAAATTCTAAACTTTTGCGACTGAGATTGTTATTCACGATGTTTCAATTAAAAGTAAACCCACTTCTTGCTCCACTAGGGTTGAATCCGATCTCGATTTATCCAACTCAATGTAAATCTTTTCTGAGTTATATCCGAGCTTTTATAATTTTACGCATTGTTTGTGCTCGCGATTTTTTGCTGTTTTTTAGCTCTTACGTAGGAGATCGAGGCTTCACTGGGTACAGAAAAAAACTCGTAGCGAAATTTTGGAAAAATCGTTCCAAATAAACTTCGTCTTTAGTATTTGTCTCTGCAATCTTCGTCTACAAGGACGCTGATAAAATTTAATTGAAATGTCTGTGAAACGTAAGTGCCTTGCTCTGGGCATATGATACATCGGAATAGATCATGGATTTGTGTCTCTTCTATTCGAATACGTCATACCAGGCATATTCAAAGAAGTTCAAAACATACAGACAGAATGGATGCCGATATTAGTGTTAGGAACTATCGAATAAAAAGTATCGCATTATTCGATAGTTGCAAAATATTCATTTAGTCGGTATTTATCCAAAAATCGTTCAGATACTATTTTTTCAGAAATCATTCGCTCAAACCGGTCGAATATGGAGTGTGGACTTTCGGGTTGGAAGTAGGTAATGTTTCTTTGGCTTTCCGACAAAAGAATGATTTTTTCACTGGTTTGGACTATCGGGATTTGAAATTTATATTAATGTACGTATAAAATGTATATAAGTACTTCTCGTGTATACCATTGAGGGTCTTGACTGGATAAGAGAAGTTTAGAAAATCCACAAACTGCTTGGTCACTTCAACAAAAAGTTACCCATTCGAGTATGTTTCTTCAAAGAAGTAAATCTTGCACACGTGTTCGAAGGATTTGTGTTCCCATTCACTGGTGGAACACAATGACGTCGCTGTCGTAGATGTAGTTGCTATCACTTTAGGTCGCACACCGATGTCGCGTACCATCTCAAGAAAATTGTCCACAATGAAGTCACACACTTATGCACTTAAGCAGCCAGTTTTTCGGGGCAGAAATTAGTTAATTTGGTGGGAGCTAACGCCCCCAATAATACAAGCTTAGACTAACTTAGAAACTAGGACTTAAAAACTAACCACAGCTAAAAGTCAGGAGGTAATGGAGTGGTGGAGGAGATCAAGTTTAAGGCAAGAAGCGCTCAGGTTAAAATCAAAAAGAGGGAAGTTTAAGTTGATCTTACGGAGCATGCGGGACATTGGTTCGTTGGAACCATAAGAGGTACGGTGGATTGAAACATAGAAAAGACGAGAGCAGCGAAAATTACGAGAGTTTGTGTTGAAGGAAATGGAATTGTAAATGGCGGGGCAATCCACAGAACCAGAGAGCAGTCGATGAATGAAGAGGATGTCAGCTACGTCTGTGCGTTTTTCGAGGGTATTCAGGTTGATGAGCTTGAGCCGGTCACGGTAGGGAGGTAAGATGAACAGATCATCCCAGCGTAGTCCACGAAGGGCAAATCGAAGAAAAAGACGTTGAATGTTCTCGATTCGGGATATATGAACTCGCTGAGAGGGCAACCAAATTTGGCTGGTATATTCGAGAAAGGGCCGGACAAGGGTAATGTAAAGTGATCTTGTCACATGAGAGTTGCAAAATTCCTTGGTTTGATAAAACCAAGCGGTGAGTTATCTTTAAGGATTATCTCGTCTATATGCGAACGGAAGTTTAACTCTCCATCGTTTACTATTCCAAGATAGCGAAGGGATTGAACCTCAGGTACAGATTGGTCTTGCAGAAAATAAAGTCGAGGAAGAGATTGATTGGCCTTACGAGACAAAATCATGCTAGATGTGCGTCTTTTGACAGTTACTTACCGAAGTTCCAGTCATTTTTGACACACAGTTTTTAGTTGACAGTCGTTTGAGTGAGCCGATGTAAGTGTTTTTTGTGAAAATGGAAAAAATTGAGTATCGAGCTGTTACTAAATTCTTGTTTTTGAAAGGCAATACGCCAACGCAAATCAAAAATAAGTTAAACTCTATATATGGGGGCTCTGCACCATCATTTACCATAGTGAAATTTTGGGCAGCTAAATTTAAACGTGGCTGTAAGAGCTTGGGAGATGATGAACGTTCGGGACGTCCAAAAACTGCATCCACTGACGATAACATTGCTAAAGTTCACCAAATGGTGTTAGACGACTGCCGAATTAAAATGAGAGAGATAGTAGAAGTTATGAAAATGTCCAAAGAACGTGATTTTTACATATTAAATCAAGATTTAGGCTTGAGAAAGCTGTCCGCGCGTTGGGTGCCGCGTTTGCTTACGTTAGACCAAAACGTGTTCGAAGGAATATTTCCAACGCTCTGTTGGCGCAGCTTAGGCACAATAAATCCGAGTTTTGGCGCCGACTAATTACTGTAGATGCAACTTGGATACACCATTATACGCCCGAAACAAAAATTCAGACAAAACAGTGGACTGCAAAGGGCGAGCCGGCTCCAAAAAAAAGCAAAAACTGTTTCTTCGGCTAAGAAAGTGATGACGACTGTTTTGTGGGATAGTAAAGGAGTTATCTTAATCGATTATCTTCAAAAAGGAAAAACCATTACAGGAGCATACTACGCATTATAACTTGCCAAACTGAAGGCAGAAATTACGGAAAAACGGCAACATTTGCAGAAAAAGAAAATCCTGTTTCACCAAGACAATGCGCCGTCTCACACCTCAGCGGTTGCCATGGCGAAAATCCATGAATTACGGTTTGAACTGCTTGACCATCCGCCTTATTCACCAGATCTAGCCCCAAGTGATTTCTTTTAGTTCCCTCATCTAAAAACTGCGCTCGGAGGACAGAGATTTTCGTCAAATGAGGAAGCAATCACCTTCGTGAACAATTATTTTGCAGAGAAAAACGCTAAGTACTATTTTAACGGTTTAGAGAAATGGGAGCATCGCTGGGAGAAGTGTGTAGAGTTACAAGGAGACTATGTATCATTGTACTTTTCAGGCAACCCTCGTTGATTGACATTTGGAGACATTAAGCTCAAAGCAATTTTTTATACACCAAGTGGAAAACCTAGTTGGACCACTGGACGCAGAAGAAAGTGCGTTTTTAATTACGTTTTTAATACGTGTTATTTAACATAAAAATTTTTTAAAATTAAAAAAGCGAAGATGGTGGCTACGCCCTTTATACGAGAAAAGAATAGCAAAGGTTGCTATCAAACAACTTTTGCTTTCATAAAGGAACTCGATCCGGATCTTTTTTTTAAATCCACTCGCATAAATATGATGCATAACAAATTGCCCTTGAGTTTGGTGAAAAAATCGCTCACGAAGAAATCCATTCGAAAACCTATGGGTCTGCAGTGTAGAATAGTGCTAACGTTAATGTATGTAGCTTCCAAACTGATGATTTTCTTGAATGCAATTTATCTTTATTTTTAAAGGTATCTGTCCCAAGGAGTAACGCCACATTATTTGGCCTGGTCTTTTCGAATGGGGGTATTAACAGTTCGGAAAATAATAGTGGAAACTTGTCAAGTGTTTTGGGAACTATTGTCAGCGGTTTATATGACGAACTTAAATACTTGTGATAGGAAAATTATTGCCAAAGGGTTCAATGATCGGTAGAATATGCCTAATTGTGCTGACAGTATTGACAGCAAGCATATCGAAATCAAGTTTCCGCTGAACGCAGGCTCGAAGTATATTAATTACAAGGGATACTTCGGCATTGTTTTATTGGCTATATGTGATGGCAATTATATTTTCACCGATGTCGATGTTGGAGCCTTCAGTAGCCAAAGTGACGCTGGTATTTTCCACAACTTATCCGTTGGCCAAAAAATCTGCGCAAGCGATATAAATCTATCACCACCAGAAAAGCTTACGAACACTAAAAGGATTACACCGCACTACTTTGTTTTTGTTGGCGACAGTGCCTTTCCCTTACGGAAGAACCTAATGAGATCATATCCTGGAACTCTGTTAAACCAAGGCGGAAGAAGTGCTCAATTACAGACAAATGAGAGCTCGACGGGTCATTGAATACGCTTTTGGCATTTTAGCAGCCCATTGGCGAGTGCTGGGAAAGTGTATTAAATGTTAACCAATAAACGCAGAGTTGTTCTCGCTTGTATTATTTTTTTTAACTTCCTGAAAATTGCGCATAAGCAGTACAACTACCACTCTTAATGAACTGAGGTTTATTGTGATACTTATGATGCAAACGATGAACGAATTGATGGTATGTGGCGTTAAGAAATTAACGATTTGTTATCTGTTCGGAGATTATTCGGAGAATAATAGAGCTGAAGAAGCATTTCGGGTCCGTCTAGAACTGACCAGCTACTTTCTTAACGAAGGAACAGTTCCTTTTCAGCCACAGTGAACTTCTTATCACCTTTTATTACCTGATGAAATAAAGCCCGAACATTTTAACATATAATTTTTTTTTTTGTAAAAAATAATATGTTCTATTTTGTTATATGTTATACATTTTTCAATCTTCTGTACCTCCATTGTTTACCTATATAGCCTTGTCGCTCAACTGAGTATTAAAAATTGCCTAACTTATACTACAGCGACCGTGACTACGACTACTCCTACGACAGCGACTCATTGTACTCACACTTATAGATTTGTGTGTATCTCAATTTTGACAGCACGTGCGACAGCGACTGCGTCTACGACAGCAATGCCATTGTGTTCCAGCAATCAAGGACTTTAACATTTAACTTTCACTATGCCGAAATAAAGCGTCATTTTGTGGCTATTTATGAGCTTACTACCACCTCGATAACTCTGTCTGCTACGAAGATCGGAAAAGTGGCCATCAGATACGAGTCAGTAGGTAACCTCAACTCCACGCTGCCCTTCGCCTCATTTTCATCCAATTGAATCAAAATATCGTTGGCTCGTCATTTTAGTCATATCTTTGATGCTTTTAAATGCCGGGAATATGATGACCATAAATGTACGGAATTTGTACCCTCAGATAATATCATCATTAAATTATTAAATTGCTTAACTCTTCTGCTAATCCCCTAGATATGGCGAAAATTAATTGAACACCCCTCTTAAGGACTTTTCCAAAGTAGCTAGATGTCGGTAGATGGTTTCCGATTCACCCCGAGCACTCCTGTGAATTTTCTTTCCAATGTGCGAGATTCTTACGACATGAATACAACTGAAAAGGCACCAAATACTCGAATCGGATTTAAACTGATGTGGCTAGTTAGTTGAACTTGAAATGACCCAGTCTAAATTTGCGTGAGCAATTCAATCAAAAACTAGTAAATGAAATTTTAGGACATCATTTAATTAACTGCGAAATTTATTAAGTCGGACTATCCTTACCGATTTCATGAGGCAAATCACACTGTAAATTCTGAATTGAAGAAGATAGATGTCCGTCCTTTAAGTACAATATTGCCCTATTCGCATGCCAAGGAAGTCTACTCAAGTAATTTGCAAGGTCATATTTTTTTATTTATGTCATTGTACCATTGTACCTGCGTATAATTACCACTTACGCCAAAAAAAATGTCGTATTTGTAATTAGTCGTTAAATGTTTGGCGTGCCACAACCAATTCCTTCGCTCACATCCATAAACTATTTGATCACGATTTAAGCACTTAGTTTGGGGAAGCAGCCCACGGAAGTGCTACCCACATTGTCCCATTTTCAGTTTCCTTCAGTTTCCTTCAGTTTTATAATCCTTCCTTTAACCATTTACAATTTCAGCATCGAATTTGACATTAAAATTAAATGGATTCAGCGTGATAGACGTATTCGCATATGCACATATGTATCTCTGCATTTTCAACTTCATAAAAGCCGGCGCGCAAATAAAACCGATTTCACGAATATTATCAACGAAAAGTGAAATACTTTTCAGTATCGCGCAGATACGAATTCGAATACAAAAATACGAATCACATACAGCATTCGTGAGGCTCATCCAGTGGCCATTAAAATTTAAATATCCACCGTAACTTTCAATTTAAAATTTTATGATTTCGGTTTTGAATGCGAAATTACATTCCGTTTGCATGGGTATTCGTAATCCGTATCTAAAGCTATACATTCAGTGCCTTATTTAATCTACTACTCATCAGTGTTCATTCATATTTTCTTTATTCCAATTCAATCATTCAATCATACTTACATAGATACACAAAAAGTCATCAAAATGTACTTCAGTTAGATAAAACTATCACTGTCGAGGATAACGATTATAATCAACTTTAGATCTTAAACTGACACACTCAGTAGATAGAAATTTTATGAGAGACTGCTGTCCGTGATAACAGTCATTCTAATTATGAGAACAATGATGTTGTTGTGCATTTAATGAGACGCATTGCACATCTAGATACAGAATGATAGTGGAAAATGATTCGAATTAATGGAATGTCTGATGGAAGCACACTAAAGTGAATTGGGTAATTAAAATTGCACAATTGGAAGGATTGATTGCATGAATTGAAACTAAATTGACATGTGGTACTCGATTTATGAAGTCTGAGGACCAAAAACCTATTTATGACTGACGTAGATATGAAAAGTTTTTAATTAATTGACAGAAACTTAAAAATTCAAAGGAAATCTTTTGAACCTATAAAAACATTCTGCAATTTTAAAGAGGACTGTCTTAAAGTAGGTCTTTGGAATAAATCAAAAGATGCAGGTGGAAAGGTTTGGATAGGTTCAGTTCACCTAGTTTGATCCTTATCCAGCTGCTCCCAACGGGCTTGGCTGAAGTACCCTACCTACGGCGTATGCCGTAGAATTCCTGTCCATGCTGAGCGAATGTGACTAAGTATATGTATATACGAGTATATATCTATGTAACACACAAACAACTTTTCTCTTGAAATTAGCCAAGAATACTTGCATCCGCTATGGTAAATATCCATTCTTCTGCACCATAAAGCTGGTGCAGATTCCGATACTAAGAATTTCATACTAACTCCATGCATTCTCAACCAGACCATAGCTTGCAATCCAACGGGTTAAGGTCGGAAGTACTTGCTAGCTAATCCAGCAGAAAATTGTTTTTGCTTTCTTAGTCGGAACATAATTATTTTTGGAATTTTCACGACTTGCTGATGGGCATTATTTTGTTTTGACATTTAGACTCTTTAAGAAGATCGTTATCGCCATCATCTTCATCTTCACCATATTACTACTAACGCGAGTTGGTGGCGGCGTTCGACCCTAGGAATGAGTTTTAATGCTCCTAAGGTTCAAACATCCACTCGATTTTTCTGTTTACTAGCACAAAGCTTTCGATTTTTATTTGTCTTTTCGCTTCAGTGTGAAAATGAGCTGGTTCCCAGCTTGTCTTTTGTATCAACAGTGTTCTAAATTGTGAAATGTTCATTGGATTTGTCGGTTGCCATTTTATTCGATATTAAACGGTTTTGATGACAATCAAATTGCTTCACGGTTTCGAATCGCTATTGAATCTACGAAAGATTTTGTAATACGATCACAAAATTACCCGATATATCTTGCCTTATTCCATGTTGCATTTGTGAAGGCCCAAACTCATGTTGGTTATTGTCTATGATTCATGAGCCCATAGCCCGGAGAAGAAACTATCAGCAAAGTTAATTCTTCTTTTGATCTTCCTTGTGATGTTGTTGTTAGAGCTAACTGCGACGTAAATTAGATCACCAAACTTGTATCTGTGCTCATTATGTCGTATCGGTTGAATTTTGCCAAAAGAATCAATGTACCAGAAAGTGTGTATTTATGAACTTTGTTTTTTCTTAGGCTTTTAAGTATCTGGATGCTTGCAAATCCTTTACTGATACAGTGATAGATAGATAGAGCACGTAGAAGCTGATTTGGAAAAGATTGTGTTTCTTGCGTTAACTTGGGAGTCCTTTCAATCTATTTGAGAATGAAACCAGAAAAGTCGAATCACAGAAATTCGAATGACATAAAAGGAAGTTTCTGTTCCGATTTAAGGGAGCAGCATGCATTATTATCATTTTATACGGATGTGGCATAGGCCGTATAGTTTATAACTATTTACATTGTCATAGGTGACTGATAGTGGAAGTGGGTATCGATCTGGAACTATCAGATTTCTTCGAATATCTTTTCCAGAGTATGACTATTTTCACCTCGTTCCAGTCGAGTGAATTGTTTGCTACCTTCGCCTGTGTGGAATGGAACCTTCTGCTACCGAAAGTTTAGTCTGCTTCGGCATGTCTCCAAAAGTTTTTCTTCCAGATATTATATTATTGTGAATTAAATATAAATATAAATATTACATTACACCTTATGGCATTAGGCCATGCATATAGGCTCATTTTGGTGCCCAAGAACGGGACTAGAAGGAAATAATGTGCTAAATCTACTTGCGGTCTTTAGTAGTTGTTCTTCATTCCAATTTTTGCTGGATTTGCGATGAGTGTTTAAAGGGTCTTAGCCCTTACCTTCTATATAAGATTCTAAAATCAGTGCATGTGAAAGCAGAAGATAGCTTAAAGATATCGGATAAGGAATACAAATTAGAAAGTATTCTCCCCTGAGTGTTTGCCTACATAACGTTTGCAAAGTTGGTCAATATTAGGACCAGCTGTCAGCTGGTGGTGAATGTGGACGAATCCACTTTCGCACCCGTGTACTGTAGTAGCAGGAGTACTTAAAGATCTTAACATTCACAAATGAAACGCTGATAAAGCGTCAATTCATGAAATATCTCGAAACGCGAAGACTTCTCAATGATCACAAGTACGGTTTTCGTAGCAACAGGTCCAATGGTGATTTGATGGCATGCCTCACCGAAAAGTGGAGGCAAAGCGTGCATCAATCTGTCGAAGACAAGATGGTGGCACTTTATATTTCTTAGGCATTTAATAGAGTTTGGCATCTGGCTCTTTTGTCGAAAATGCGTGCTTTTGGAATCGATGACTTTCTTCTTCAATGGATTAGAAACTATCTTTCGGAACGTTCAACTCAAGTTGTCTTCGATGGTTTCAAGTCTGATATCGACGAAATAAATACTTGTGTGCCCCAAAGTTCCGTTCTGTCCCCGATACTCTTTTTAATTTTTATAAAAAATCTCTTGTCTGCTTCTTCTAATCCAATATATTCCTTCAGGAAAAGCATGCGGGTAGATATATATTTATTGAACATCGGCCAAAATTACCTAAATGTTTGACAAGAGGAAAGGGTCTTCCACGTATCATTAGCTTTGTTTTCTATAGCCTTTGTAATTCAGCCTGCTAGTTCTGAGCCAGTGGCAGATTCATTTCCAGGTTACACCTTTGCACGTTCATTTTCCACCACTCACATGTGCTCCTCAAAACTTCGCAGAGCTTCACCGCTGACCGCACTAAGTCATAAATACCTGACACAGGTTAATTATGTAGGAACCTGAATGCCAACAAATAAGATGAGGTCCTCCTGGAATATTGCTTTAGTTGTTGGTAGGCCTACGGCCAACGATTTGAAGACACTTTTTACCGTCTGAAAGAAAAAATGAACGCTTTAGATTCATAGATATTGCACCTATGAATGGATATCAAGTCAAAAACCTATTTGTGCCAGTCCCATGCCTTTCTGCTTTGAATGATCCAGGGGAACGATTTTAAAAGACCATTGCTTGCTAGTTTGTAGTTTATAGTGAAGTCTTTAATTTTCATCCTTGAAACAGAGTTAGCATCATACGACTTGTTAATCAGCATGGGGTTTACTTATTATATTCGGCAATGATTTTAACATTTAGGTTAGGTTAAAACAGTGCCATCACACAAATATTTGGCAACAAACCGGGCCCATCGCCATCCCTGTGGAACCAGTTGAATTTATCTTCCAATGGCAAGAACCTAAACCATCGCCCTGTGAAACACCCGATTTCCCTGTAAAGGCAAAGAAGGCCTTTGAAGTTCGTGCCGTCTATTTTCTCTAGGATGTTGAAAAAATATTTCCCTACAAATTTTCTTCGACTACGCGATATTACCTCGCATTCGCACAGTATGTGTGTTATGTCCTCAATAGCTTGCAGATCACAACAGAAACCGCAAATATCCTTATCTAACAATTGAGCCTGTGTTCTTCAAGACTTAACCACCTTTGGTTGACAGTCTTTATGGTTTTTTCCTCGATAGTGCGCCTTACTCTGCAAAGGGGTCTTTTGAAGTTAGCAACCCCACTATTATAAAGTAGCCCTCCTCTTCGTGCAAGCTTATCCGCTTGTTCATTTCCTTCTATATCGCAGTGTCCTGGCACTCAGCACAGACTCACACGGTTCTGACTGCATAAAACCTTGAGCACTGTGCGAAAGCCCCTGACAATATCAGAATTGCTCTTGGTCAATTCCATTGCCTTGAGTGCGGCCTGGCTTTCGATGTAGATACCGATATATCTTTCGTATACCGATCTCATCTGCATTAGCTCGGCTGCCCTGAGGATATCCAGAGCCTCTGATTTGAAGACACTGATTGCGTCCGGTAGTCTTTTAAACACTCTTAGTTCTGGGTTTTCCGAGAACACAACTCTGATGGCTATGGAAGCCATTCCTTGAACCGCCGCCAATTTTTTGTAAACCGGTTTTTTGTTTGTTGCTTTCCACCATACTAGTGCGCCATATGTAAATATGCGTCTTACCACCACCGTATACAGCCAGTACACCATAGCAAGTTCTAAGCCCTAAATTTTCCTACAGTTCTCTTGCGGATCAAAAGAGCATTATATACCTTTTTGACTCTTTCCGCTACGTTAAAATTGTAATACAGTTTTTTGCCCAGACTCACACGCAGATACTTCGCGCTGTCCGAGAGGGACAGTTCCACTCCGTTGAGTTTTGAGAGTTTAAATTGCGATATCTTGTTCTTTCTGGTAATAGGAACTAGTTTCGTTTTGGAAGGGACAAAAGCTTTTTGCCCAAGTGCTGATCGTCTTCAGGGCAACCTCCATAATCACGCTTAAAATATTTAAGTATTTTCCCTGCGTTATTATGATCACGTTATCTGCGTATGCCGTACACATATACTCATTGTACGAAGCGTTTTAAAGATGTTATTGATAAGCAGCACCCACAGGAGTGGCGATATGACTCCCCCTTGAGGGTTTCCCATGGTTGCGGACATTCTAATCGAGCTTTGCCCAATGGAACGGTTTGTCTTCCTGCAGTTTCAACATGTTTGTAATGCCCTGTTCAATGTTAGCGTCTACTAGAACATTTTTCGTGGCGGTGCACTCCCCGTTATTGAAGGCTCATTCTATATCAAGGAAGGCCGCCATTGAAAACTCTCCAAAGTATCGAATCTACAGATTTTCCTTTCGTATACGAGTATGCATGCTGGAACTCAATCAAAAAGCCATTGCTGCATCTGTTCTAATAGGAATCTCCAATAATCGCTCCAGGGTTCTAAGCATAAATGATGACAGACTTATTGGTCTGAAATCTTTAGCTGTCATATGCCCCAGTTTGCCAGCTTTAGGTATAAAAACCACCTTAACTTCCCTCCAAGCTATTGGTACGTACTCTATTTTTAGACTGTGTAAAAGAATTTCCATAATTTTTTGGATTGCTACCTCCGGTGCTTTCTGTAACATAATCGGGAGAATACCATCCGGGTCAGGAGATTTGTGCAGCTTAAAGGACTGAATTGCTTACCGTAATTTTTTCCTATTATTAAAAACATCTACATACGAGTATGTCCTCTTCGGAGAGAGAGAGTTTAATGTTCCCAGTGTGCTGTAGGATAACAGGGTCGTCTGATACTATGGATCCCATAAAGTGGGTTTCCACCAGTGTTGCTCATGGCTACTTTCAGCCCAGGTTCCGTAATTTTTCTTAGGTAGCTAGCAAGGCTCGCTTCCTTTGAAAGAATTTTGCGTAACCTCGAGATCTAGTTTGTTACTGCGATAGATTCGCAATACTTCTGCCATGAAGCCCTTTTTGACTTTCAAACTAGGTGCTTGAGTTATTTTTTTATATACGTGGTACCTATTCCATGTACTGTTGCTTCTAAAAAGTTTCGACCTATTATAGAGTCTCCTGACCTCTTTCCTTTTTGAGCCTATCTCACTATTACACCATTTTGGTTGAGCCCTTTTAGCCGGAGAAGGTTTTTCGAACGCCATTGTTAGTGCCTTACTAATATTTTCTACCGCCTTATCTAAGTTAACAATATTATCGCAGATGATTGATTTTGGATCCAGGTGTAAATTTACCATTACTGTATACTTGCCGCAATTAGCCTTCTTAGGACTTTTTTGAAAACTACATACCCTGTTCTGAAAGTTCACCTGAAAGCGTTTCTATGGGTGTTATGTTTCATTGACGCTTTGTCGACTACCCTTCATTCCCTTCTAACCCTTCTGTATTTGTAGCAAGGGTGATATCTATTACATCCTGGCTATTTATCACCACAAAGGTGGGGGAGTTCTCTCTATTGCAAATAGTGAAGTTGGCAGATATAATGAAATCATACAAACACTCACCTCTTGTGTTAATGTCTCCTGTGTATGATGGGCGCTTGCGTCACAGCCCAACACTAGCATCCAATCTTTCTGCCTTGCCAAGTCCTTTAGTTTCTCCGAGATAACTACCTCGGAGTCTTAGGGGAAGCAGGTCGAGGTTAGACAAAGTGGTTTGCCGCACTCCGATTCGCATGTTGCTGCCGTCAGGTCACCTGAGCTGTAATTATTCAAAAAAAAAAATGCCTCTATTTGGTTTCCGATTAGGATGCAAGTCCTGATTTTACCTTCTGCCTTATAGAACAACGCGTAATTCTGCAGCCTAGGTCCCTGAATCTTGTGGTCCTTATTGATCCAGTGCTCTTGTATGAGTATGGCTGTGACGTCCTGCCTTTATTACTGCAGTGTACAAAGCGTTAACTACTGACAATAATGACCGTTGCTAGAAATATTTTTTTTTTTAAAACTGGATAGCTTGATAACCTGGACACTTATGTTGTTCTGTTGCACAGTGACATTCAGCTCCCATGTCAACTTCAATGTCAAATCAAAATTCATGATCAGTGGTAGATAATTATCATGGTTATCTATAGTCTATCATCGTTATTTTATGTGTATTTCCTCCGTTTGGAATGGATGCGTGCCTGTTACCACAGTAAGTTATTACAAAAGAGATCAAGTGGAATGCAACCAAAGGTGATCTTTGAACCTTGGTAAACTTTAAGAGATGCCATATTTTATCAGACTGTAGAGCTTCAACAACAACCAAGTGCAGTCGGTGTTTTACTGATGTATGACTGAAGACCTCTTACTTTAAGGTTCTGTAGTGAACTTGAAAGAGTTAAGGCAGTCATTCCCTATCTTTGGCAATACCATTTAACACCGTGCTATCCTTAGACATGAAGCTGCAATGACCTGTTCGGTGGATTCACAAGGGTTGCTTTCATAAAACTGTCTTAATATCTTTCTTAGAGAAGTTTAACATTCTCTATTTACTGGCCTTCTTCTTAACGAGGTTTCATATCAAACGTAAAGTGGCCAATATCCGTAAAAAGAGCCTGTCTTCTTTGGTTTATCAATTTTTACCTAAAACAATGTTCTTATATATATTTTTAATTTCTGTAGTTGATTTCTATACTTACCATGGTACTCCATATTAAATTCTGCCATACAGTAACACGTAAATACCTATAATCCTTGCTCGCTGTAAACAGCATGGTAATTGAGTGTACTCAAGATGCTTTTCCATTCTTTGATCTTCTGATCGTGGGTAAGCGAATCGGAAAACTTTTCAAATAAAATGTCCTTCTTTTCCCTAATTAGAGAAGCTAAAACTATTGAGGGTATTCCCTTAAACTCGTAAAACCCTTGTAACGTACATAAACTACGTAAACCGTATAAATTTATTATCGCGTAAATGAGCTATCAAATTTTATATGGAAAATTATTTACGAGTTCCCCGTAAATTTCTGTGACAATTTTGATTCGGAAATCAACCTCGGAAAATTACACTGCTTTCAAATATTGACAATTCGTCAAGAATTTTATCTTCTTTTTGTTTTGTTTTTGAGGACCTGAAAAGCTATGAAATTTATTACGCTGTTATTTGAAGTAAATAACAACTGTTACTTCGCCAAATATCTAAAATTAGTATGTAACAATCTAATAAGTTTTTTCTTTTCACTAATTTTCGGCATTTTCATGTGTGAGGTGACAATTTGATGACAGTTGTTGAACAGCTGATTTAATTACGCAACTTATTTCCGGGGGATGTTCACTTAAAGCACCTCATAAATTTACATAATTACGAGACGAGTAAATTTATTAGTTTAAGTATGTTCCCTTATTTTATTTTGTAGCGCCACATTTAATGCGATTGCTTTGATGAATACCACAAACTTGTGATAAACATTTTGCTTAGCTTCAATCTCAACTTTGTTAAAACCTCACTTGTATTTCGTGAAATAAGAATTCACATTATAAATTTGTCTACATTCAGTGAAATTCAATTAAAGGCAACTTATTTTTAATTGAAGTACTAAAAACAAAGTTGATTAAAGTACTATACTATTTACAAACTTATTGAATATAAACAAATGATTTATTTAAACAAAAAAAAAAACGACTAAATAAATAAACATATCTTTCGAAATTCGATTAAAGGCATTCAAGGTAAAGTAAAAACAGAAGAAATTTCAGTAGAACAAATAACGTAAAAGTCTAAATTAATAGTGAGTCCAACCGCCAGATTAGGTTATGAGTTCGAAAATTCGACTTGGCATCGAATTATCCACGTTTTTGAACTCCTAAGCTGGAATTAGAGCCCATTCCTTCCTAACGGCCTTGCGTAAATCCTTCACCGAAGCAAATTTGCATCCGATAAACACGACGAGACAGATTTCTCCACATATTTTTGATCGGGTTAAAGTCCGGTGAACGTGCTGGCCACTATAACACATGGGCTGAAAAGTCCGTGCCGTTTCTAAGAGAGGGCACCACTTGACTTAAATCCATACCTTCAAAAGATACGTGTATAAATTTGACAGCTGTCGGACGATTAGTTCTCGAGATATACTGTTGTGAGTGAAGCAACTTTTGCTATTGTGAAAAAAATGGATTCAAAGCAATTTTGTGTGTTGATTTATTATTGCTTTTTGATGGGAAAAAATGCAGCCGATGCAAAGAAATGGCTTGATAAGTGTTACCCGGACTCTGCACCGGAACGAACCATTCGCAAGTGGATTGAAAAATTTAAAAGTGGTCATACAAGCACCGAAGATGATGCACGCAGTGGACGTCCAAAAGTGGCCGTTTCAGATGAAAACATCAAAAAAGTCCACAAAATGATTACGAATGACTGTAAAGTGAAGTTGATCGAGATAGCTGAGGCTCTGAAGATATCAAAAAAGCGTGTTGGATATTTCATACACGAATATTTGGACACACGAAAGCTCTGTTCAAATGTTGATGATTCAGAGGAGTGTTTAAAGCTGTTCAACCGCAATAAAGCCGAATTTTTGCGTCGGTATGTAACAATGGATGAAACTTGGCTCCATCACTTCACACCAGAGTCAAGTCGGCAATCAGCCTCATCCAAAACGACCAAAAACTCAACAGTCGGCTGGCAAAGTTATGGCATCCGTATTTTGGGATGCACATGGAATAATTTTCATCGACTATCTCCAAAAGGGGCAGACTATCAACAGCGACTATTACATTGCGTTGTTAGAGCGTTTGAAGGACGAAATCGCAGAAAAACGGCCGCATTTGAAGAAAAAGAAAGTGCTGTTTCATCAAGACAATGCACCGTGTCACAAGTCGATGAAAACGATGGCAAAATTGAATGAATTCGGCTACGAATTGCTTCCCCACCCACCGTATTCTGCAGACTTGGTCCCCAGCGACTATTTCCTGTTCGCAGACTTCAAAAGAATGCTCGCCGGAAAGAGATTTAAGACCGATGGAAAAGTAATCGCCGAAACAGAGGCCTATTTTGAGGCTAAACCGAAATCGTACTACAAAACTGGTATCGAAAAATTGGAAAATCGTTTCAATCAGTGTATCGCCCTCGAAGGCAACTATATTGATAAATATTTCTTTGTCTGAAAACCACTCAAGACTGGCCCGCGATACATGCATGGCAGCATTATCTTGCTGGAAAATTGTATTGGGTATATAAATTAATTCGTGCGGTATTATTCAAGGTGTTGCCGATCTGAAGCTATGACTTTTTCCCATCTTTCTGGCAATTTGTGGATCCCATCCCAAAAGAACTGCGCCGGCTTGGCAGCTAAGAATGAATCAAGCCAATTTTTGATATTCTGCTCTGATGTGAACCGTATTTCAGTAAGGGCGTTCTGCATCGACCGGAACAAATGGTAGTCAGAAGGAGCAAGGTCTGGGCTATAAGGCGGGTGGGGTAAGACTTCCCATCCACTGTTTTCCAAATAGTTCTTAACCGGAATAGCAACGTGAGGCCGAGCGTTGTCATGATGGAAAATTATTGCCTCGTGTCTGGTCGCATATTCCTTGCGTTTTTCGGCCACTGCTCTCTTCAAACGGATTAATTGTGTTCGATAGCGTTGTCCATTGATGGTTTCACCCGGTTTTAGCAGCTCATAATACAGCACACCCATCTGATCCCACCAAATACAGAGCATTACCTTCGCGCCATGGATATTCGGCTTTGCCGTTGATTTGGCTGGTTGGCCGGGTTTCACATATGATTTTTTGCACTTGGGGTTGTCGTAATGGATCCATTTTTCATCACCAGTAACAATCCGATGCGAAAATGACTTCCTTTTGTGGCGTTCCAGCAGCATTTCGGACATGCAAAACCGCCTTTCGACATCTCTGGGCTTGAGTTCATGTGGAACCCAATTTTGAATATATCCAGCTGCTTTTAAACTTTGCTTTAAAATGGCTGCTTGAGTGACACCCAAAGATTTTTCTTGTGTTTGGCAACAATCTTCATAGAGTAATGCTTCCAGTTCTTCATCTTCTTTTTTGGCTGTCTAGGACGTTCATCGTCTTCCAAGCCAAAATCACTACTTTTAAATCGTGCAAACCACTTTTGGCACGTTCGCTCAGCTAGCGCATGTTCACCATAAACTTCCACCAAAATACGATGACTTTCGGCAGCAGTTTTCTTCATGTTAAAGTAATGAAGAAGAACTCCCAGCAAAAGCACTTTTTCAGGCACAAAGTTCGACATATTTGAGTGAAAAAAAATTATTGTTGTTTACTCTTCAAATGAATGACATATACTAAAATGACAGTAGCTTTCCAACGCATGTTCCAATGGAATAATAACAATGGAATAATACAAGTTACGCCATCTCTTTGCAAACCGCACGAATTAAGTTATAGACCCAATAGTTGAATCCCGCTGATGGTCCAAAAAGACTACCGAAACATCTTCCAACAGGGTAATTTAATTTTCTGATTTCATTCGGCTAGAAATTTTGCATATTGGAGTCCTGCAATGATAGCAGCCCAGACCATCAAACATCCACCTCCAAAGTTTCGCTTAGTGGAGAAGCTCTCAGGTTTTTTTAAATTATGCCAATAATAATTAAAACCGTCTAACCCATCAAGGTTAAACTTTTTTTCGTCCGAAAAGATCACATTTTTCTGTTTAGATCATGTCATGTGTTCTTTGACAAAGTGTAGGCGGGCAGCTTTATGTGCTTCTGTAAGAGTTGGTTTTGACTTCATTTTTTTCCAAACCAGTCGATTACTGCCAGCTAAAATTTGTTGTACACACCGTTTAAATATCGGCAACATTAAATCTGAAATAATTTTAGAAGCAGTAGCATCTTTTTGCAATCCAGCTGGATAATGGCCGACTTCTGCTTGGTGGAATTTTTTGATTGTTTTTATTTCCCCGGTTTGCGTTACTTTCTAATTTAATAACATTATTGATTGCGGAAGCCGATCGATTTAATTTAATGGAAATTTAGCGATTGGACACACCGGTATCCTAATAACGCTTGGATTCTGGCGATTTCCTCATCCCAGAGTGTTTTACCTTTTCCCATTCTGATTTGCAGCCTAAAATCATCGAAATCCAAAAGTTCTAAATGTAAAAAATATATGTTCAATTATTTGATTTCGTTTCTAACTCCCAGCTTTTCAACATAAACACGATTGCTGTTAATTGAATTTCGCACGATCATTAGTGACAAAACAGCAGATGTTGAAATTCTCTGAGCGAGAGTAACAGTACTTTACAAAGAAAAAAAAATTGGACATAAATATTCGTTTACACTACGAACACATATTCTGGGCAAAAGTTAATCTGCTTTAATTAAATGCCGCTGAGTGTATGTTATTTGCAACTACAAATTTTTGATTGTAATTTGTAGTTTAGTGAAATTACAAAGAGGCTTGTGACAGGAGTTTGCGGATCGGGCTCTCGAGCATGGAAAAATCGTGTTTGGTTTCGAGATGCACTCAATAGACTTATTAACGAAAAATATTTTCACTTCAGGGTTTCAGTTATACCCACAACGTGCACTGTTTGGTGTGGATAGCCACTCCGTGCTGAGAACTCAATTTTCATTTTAGTAGATACTAAATTGATTTTACAAACTTAAGAAAAAAAAATTGTTTTTTTTTTAATTTATTCAAAGATGTAAACTCAAATATAATTCCTGACTTTTCTAACACTAAGAAACTAAAAATATATAACAAACCATAATGAAGACTAAACTTCGGATTCATCCAATAAACTATCCTCCTCTCTTTCCTCGCCACTGCCCGAGGTTTCGGCGTTTAAATCAATTGGTGCTCAACTTAATTCCAAAACATCTTTTAGAAAAGTTTTAAGATTCTTTTTTGGAAGTTTTATATAGTTTTCTTATCAACAGATCTGATGTTATCAGCATAAAGGGGTTATACGCAGTTTCAAGGAAGAAAAAAGACCTTTCTTTTATGATTTTTTTCTGAAAACGTATTTAATTTTACAAAACAAAAAGTGTGGGTAATGATTTGTAAAAATATTGATCTGGTGTGCCCCTGCAGACAATCACCTGAAGGTTCTCCAAAAAAAGGTGTTCCGTGGTGATCACGATATCTCCGGTTTAGTTCATCTGAAATCAAAATTCCCGAAAGATTATTTTAGTGGGTAGATCGAATTATCGACCAAAATTGTCACGTAAAAAAATAGAAATAAGTATCTGAAATCTTATTCCTTCGATCAATACCTGTGGAATATATCCGAGAAGGTTGTGTTAAAATTTCAGCCGTTTTTTAGAAATCTTGATCACCGACTCCGAAAATATTTTGAGAAAAACGCATTCAAAGTTTCGGAAGAAGTTTACACATAGCTAAATTTTTTTTTTTTTACTTACATGGAGTCACCTAGGTAGCATCAGCGGCTTCTAGTACCTCGAGTTGATGTTGTCTATACGAGCCATTCTCCCCTTTCACGTACTCCCATGCGCTCTCAAGTAAATGTCATGCCACGCTCTATATTCTCTTTCTCGATATAGCCATGGGCATTGGGACTAATTGATATTCCCATTTCATTCCTGTAATATGAAATTGAAGTTGTACCTTCATTGAAGATCCCGGCAGCAATATAAGCTGCTATTTCATTAAAAAAAATTTAGACTGACCCACTTTACTTCAAATGAAGCTATCTAGAACTGAAGGAATTCCCCGACGAAGTATCCTCGCCTTCAAAAAGCCACCAAAATTGCTGCTGCTCCCTCATCCCTCACGTCACGACTCCCTACCCCCATACTGAACCGGAAACGCTCCGCGTTGCTGTGTGCGACGTCGCTGTAGTAGTTAAGACCCCTGTCCGCAGGTGTTCGAGCAACGTGGAAGATTAGCGACAACGCCAATCTGACCTGTATCAGACCTCTATTATTGCGATAGAGGAACAACGCTTCTGGAGGAATAAAGCCGTCAAAGCGAACTGTCTCATGATACATATGTATAATTAGGGTAGTAAGCCCCGGAGATCAGGTTGTCCGATGAGTCAACTTTATGACGAAATTGTACGCTGTTATTATTTTCGCCGGCCTATTGTACAATACCTCATTAGGATAGAATTGTGTGTACTCAGAATTTAAGTTCTAATCATACGACTGTTTTATTTTAACCATAATCCCGTAACTAACAAATTGCTTTAATACATTTTCACCATTAGTAGATTTTAACATGAGCAGAAAGAATTGTAAAGAGATTGTTCAAGACTACCTTAGACGGTCTTGGTCTTTAATACTTTTTTTAAACTTATTTTTTATTACACAATATTTTATTTATTTACGAGTATATATATATTTTTTGTTGTTCCCTTTGAACTTCAACCAAACGGTCTGCAGTGTGGTTCATCAAAGCCTGCATCGTAACTTCAGCAGAAGTATCAGTTATCTAAATGTCCTCTCTTTTCGAATAACAGGTAAGAAGAAAACCTTTCAGGATTTTTGGCTCGTATAACATTATAACATACTGATGCCTAGTTAGCTTGGCATCTACTACTACTGATAATGCTTCTTCTACTGATATGGAGATGCAAAATACGGTTTTGCTCTTAGCATTCATATGAGTATTTTATAAATAAGGGCGCGGTTTAGTGAACGTACAATGTCTTCCACTAACTTGAATGCACTCGGAAGACCCGCCGCTCTCAGATTACATTTTGTCGCAAATCCTAACTGCGATGTGGATAAATTACTTCTAATAGTTTGTATTTTTAGGCATTGGCTTCTATCGAAGCTTTCTTAAAATGATGTCTTTGGACGGCCTCACTGTTTTGGGGGAGATATCTCTCTAAAGAGTTTAAAACAAATTGATAACTGAAGCTAAGTTCCATTTTGTTTTTAAATCGGATTTCATGCCTACCGACTTTCATTAATTTTTCTCGAAATCTGACGGAAAATTGTAGAATGGTATGATGGAGCTCTTCACCATGTAGATTATAGTCTTTTAGGTGTGCCTTAAAAAATATAAATTTTTCTTGCAATGTTTGAAGTCCAGTTTGCTTAATGAGGTTGAACAACTCCGTCCTTGTTATAAAAAACAAACTTGTATGCGAAGCTAAACAGAAATAAAAGCCACTTATGAAAATGAATGAATAAATTAAGCACATTGTTGATATAAAAAAAATTAATTTAAAAAAAAAGATGCCCGTATAGGCACCGATTTTCTTCGAAATTATATACAGAAGAAGTCAACCTGCATAACCATATAAAAATCTCAGTGTGAATGTGTGAAATATTTTATATTTACATTATTTATAAAAAAAAAAGTGATTTATATTTCTTTGAAATCTGTTAACAGAAAATAATAAAAAAATTGCTTTTATAGTTTATATAAAAAAGTAATAACACAAGGAATATTGTATGTATATACATGAACCTATAGATTCCATAACAAAATACAATTTACATGTAATTACAATATAACCAAACACTCGCTAATTAAACCATTTGTTTCTAACCAATTTGCAAGGAAAACTTAAGTGTTACATTCATTCAATTAACCGGTATACCACCTTGATCAAAAAGTTCCCGGGGGACACCACCGTGTGGCACTCCCATTGTTCCGATTTCAGTTTTGTTTTTTTCGTTAAGTTGGTAAATCTGTTTTTGACATTCACTCTAAATCTTAGCGCCATAGCTTGACATTTGGAAAAGCTGCGTGGCCAAGAGTACATCTATCTCTGTGTGTGTGGCGATTTTTTACAATTATAGAAATGGATTTCAATTTGCTACAACGAACTTGTATTAAATTTTGCGTAAAAAACGGATTTAATGGGGCGTGAACGTTGGAAATGTTGGAAAAGTGTTTCGGCAATGATTCTCTAAAGAAAACGGTCGTTTACCAGTTGCACGAGCAGTTGAAAAGTGGTCGTGAGTCAATCGAAGATGATGAACGCAGTGGCAGACCATCGACATCGAAAACCGACGACAACATTGATGAAGTAAAAGAAATGTTGGTCAATAACCGCAAATTAACCATCAGAAAGATAGTGGAGGACTTGAACATTGCTTATGGATCCGTCCAAGAAATTTTGGTCTTGTAGCAGCAAAGTTGGTTCCAAAAGACCTCAATTTCATGCAAAAAAGAGACCGTGTTGACGTCGCAAAAGAGATGATTTGCGAGGCTGAATCCGATCCCACATTCATCAAAAGCATCATTGCTGGAGATGAGACGTGGGTTTATGAGTACGACACGCAATCTAGACATCGGGCAAGTGAATGGTGTTCTCCAAATGAGCCAAGACAAAAAAAACACGTCGTTTTTAATCAAAAAAGAAGGCAATGCTCACGGTTTTCATGGATTACAACGGTGTAGTGTATCATAAATTTTTGTCAGAAGGCCAGACAGTAAACAAAGAGTATTATTTGGGCATTATGAGACGTTTGCGTGAAGCAATTCGCTGAAAGAGACCAGAATTGTGGGCAGAAAACTCGTGGATTTTGCACCATGATAACGCAACGTCGCACAGTGCCATCATTATTCGTAATTTTTTGAAGAAAAATGCAACAAATAATATTCAACAGCCACCGAATTAACCTGATTTGGCTCCCTGTGACTTCTTTCTGTCCAATCGAGTTAAAAAAACCACAACGGGAAAAGTGAATCAGCAATCAGCAGCCGAGAGGAAGTAATGGAAAAATCGCAGGAAGCACTGATGGACATACCGAAAACCGAATATAAAAAATGTTTCGAGGATTGGATCAATCGCTGGCATAAGTGTGTTGCAGTCGATGGGGATTACTTTGAAGAGGACGATATATGTAGATTTAGATGAATAAACTTGTATTTTTAATGGTGGTAGAGTGAAAAAACATATAAAATATTTAACTGTCCTTGCAAATCATGCTTTGGAATGTTTAATAATGGAATAAACAATTATTTGATTCAATTTGATGCCGGCATTGTCATATGCGCTATTGAGATCAGCAGCTCGTATCTGTCTCATAAATGAAACAGGGGTTCGCGTTACGGCCAACGTAACCAAAATAGGATGGAGGTGATGCTCTATGCTAATAACAACCGATTAACCTACGTCGAAACCTGAGGTCGTATACATAATATGATGTCATTAAATTTTGTTTATAATATGTATCCCCTTAAGACCCAGATGAAAGCCAAATAAGCTCAAAACGATTTTAGGCGTTTTTCGGGTTTAGATAGGTATAAAAAAGAAACTAATATAAGGATGAAAAAAAATATTTATTATTGTAGAAATAAGAAAAAAAGTGGATGCACATATGTGTACTTTAGTTTTTAACATTGGAAATATTTCTTGTAGGTGTGATAATTTTCAAAGCAGTTACTTTTTAATACACACGAATAAACATTGCATTTCACACACATAGTTCGGCAGCGTGAAGAACATGTAGGGTGGTGACACTTCGAAGCAAAATTCGACTGAACAAATCGCGGCAGATATGCTACACTATCAAGCCTGATTTCAGGTATTGGTTGAGAGACTACTGGCCGGTATTTTTTTGCAGGCGGTCCATTTCTGCTCTCACTACTGTCAGGACCAGAACTAGGTGTGGTTGTGGGGCTGGGACTGGGTCTAAGACTAGAGCCCGGGCTCAGGAAATTGGACTCTACTTGCCCGCCGTCACACTTCATCATTGCTTTGGCCAAATTAAGCCTATATTGCAGTAGGCTTGCGTTATCCTTGCGTTCCACTTTTTCTTCTATGCAGCAGCGTGTGTACATTATCCAGCAGTTGATAACAATGATATGTACGAAGTGACTGAAGCTCCTGATGGTCCATTTTTTGGTTCGCATCCCACTACGATAGTAGAAAATCAACCTATCGCACAAATCTATACCACCCATACAAGCGTTGTAGTTTTTAACAACTGCTGCCTGAGGCACGTCAATCATCTGTTTCTGATTTTTGCACCAAAGCTTACAGGTGTTCATAGGTGTACTACCTGCACACGTAGAGAGCAAAGTTACAGCCTTTGTATCTTTCCATTTTACCACACACACGTTATCATTGCTCCGCACTTTCTCGTCCCACTGCCCTCTTTGCAACTGTGTGTCTGTCTTTAATTTCTTCGAAACTAGTCCAATCCTATTTGGCATAGCTGTTCCAGTCAGAAAAATCTCATTTTGGTTTAAATGTTCAGCCAGTTTCAGACTCCTGAAAAATCGATCAGTGTACAAAACGCAGCTACTGTCAATTGCACTGAAAAGGATTTGCATTATATCAGCGCCCAGACCCAGAAAATTCATGACATGTTGAGGAATTCTGTTTTTGCCTAGGTAAATTTCAAAATCAAGTACTAAGCCGTCTCAGGCAGTCACAACCAAGTTTTTCAGGTCAAGTCGGTTAGGTTTGGATGGCATATATTGGCGGTACTGACATCGCCCTAAAAATGAAGGGCTGCAGGCTATGGCATTTTTTTAAGATTGGATCTATTAGTGGTCTTATTTTCCAGAGCATGCCGCCTTCAATCCGAGGGTCCAAGTCTTTGACGAAATGTAAATGATTTCAAAAAGTCTATCCCTCTTCATAGTGTCCTTGATGATAGTCACGCAAAGATCTCTGTTCCAGTACAGCTTGCGTTGAGGATATTTGAGGGTACCCATCATCAACTGAACACTAGAAAAATGGATCATCTCAAGGGCATTGGTATCAACTGGTTTAAGATGACGTTTTTGTGCCGAGTATAAGTTGGTTTGTTCTGCTAGTACCTTTCAAAAGTCTAACCCCAAATATTGAAAGAAAGAATACAATGTATTCATTTCTGAAGTTCCTTCTGACACTAGAACATCTTCTGCAATATCCGGTCCACGTGAACTCATTTCCTTTGTGAGCCAAAATGATCGTGATGCTGCTACAACTTCTTCTTTGGGTTCTTGTTGGACGTGCCCCTCATTTTCCTCTTCTTCTGATTCTTCAGACTCAAAATGATCACTTCTGCATTCTGGAGGTAAGTACTCGGCATAGTCATCATCTCCAGATAATTCAAAATCACTATCATTTACTAAATTCTCGATATCCTGATCATTCATCTTTAATCTGAAAAACAGTCGTATTCATATAAAAATTTATTTAAGTATATTCCTCAGATACACACTCGGGTACCAAAAAGTAGATCGTACGAATTTGCAGAAAAAAACATAAACAATTATAAACGTGTATTTGTCTATGCTAAAATAGTTGAAATCTATAGCAAAACAAAACAATTTCAATACTTATAAATTTTTTAAGTTTCGAGGTCAGAGCTTTGAAAAAAATTTCAAACTGTCAAATTCAAATGGAATTTTCAGTGGTAATATTTCACTAGTATTTTGTTTTTGAAGCTTTAAAACCTATGACATGATTTTCGTATAGCTACTCGTCAAAAGATAGCAACACTAGAAAAATAAAAATGATATATTGAGGCACATATATGTGCACTCAGGTTCTTAAGAGGGTGTAATAAAAACTTTCATGATTTTTTTTTACTCATTGTGTAGAATAAATGCCGCACAATTAGTGTATAGCTATCAATTTACACTTGTTGGTTTGATTTGACTTATTATTGTCCTAATGAGTAATATCTTTCTTATTTATTTATATTTTATTTATTACCAACTGAACAAATTAGGACGCAATAACATCCACAGCTATTTTTGATGGATTTCTTAAGTTCCTTGCATTTTATCGCAATTCACCAGATTTTAAGCCCTTCAAAAATGTTTATCATCATAATTTGCATGTAAAATTTCCCAGACAGAAGGTCCCAAGAGAGGGCCTTCTATAAGGTTCTATCCAAGCAATCAAATAAACGTTTTATCATAAATGTCCATCCGCTTTCATTTCTTAAATACGATTTGTCTGTCATCAACAAAAGAATTCTAGAATTTCTTGACTTCAACGAATTTCCAATTCGACTAGACATTGTTCATTATCTTCAATTAGCCACTGAGAACCTTTTCGTCAATGATAGATGAAATTTTCCTAAAATTTTCAATCTTATTTGCTTAAAATTACCCTCCCTCATCTGTCTGCGTATCTCATTACCATTTAAGCGAATTTTTATTTGAATTCCTTTAACAAAATAACATTCCTCCCAGAGTTGAGTCTTTCAAATTTCAAATTTCAAATAAAAAATAAAAAAAAAATTCTAAAAAAGTTTCCAAATTAAAAAAAGAGCTTAGCTTCTGCTTTAATGGAAAATCCAACTCATCCCTCATCATCGCCCCGATTACCTGTTGCTTATCATCTGCAGGCAATGTTCATTCACCTTCAAATTGATTTCTCTACATTTTGTCAACTTTGTCACGAAAATTGCCAGTGGCGCCTGCTAAAGAGCAATAATACCTACTCGCAGAGCTTCAATAAAACCATCCGCCCGTGCCTGAGAACTTTTCACCGGTCTGGCATATTGAAAGAGATATCCCCTTGAGGGTGTTACTTTAATCCAAAATAAATTAATTTTTGATAACTCCTGACAATTAAAAACACCAACTTAATATTGACTGCAATTAAAAAAATAAAAATGAAAATAAAAACAAAAACCACCCTGGCACCCTGGCACCCTGTGGCAAGCCCAGGCGCGGCTATAAATAAATTCACCTCCTGATAAACCGTAAACTGCAAAAGTTGTTCGCCAAAAGAACTCAACTTTCCCTCAGATAGACAGCAACTAATTAAAGCACAAATCACGGGTGTCTTGAAACAAACAGCTCTTCGCTGAATCCTGCCACCCATCTGCAAATCCCAGCCTGCAAGGAAATAAAAAAAAAAACAAAAAAACAAATTCAACTATCTCATTGCTGTTGGTATATAAGTATGTATGTGTACATTAATTGTTTCCTTAATCCTTTTCCGACAAAGCTTGCGGGGGGGGGGGGGGGGGGGGAAGGAGCTTTCAGTATTAAATGTTTGCAAACGCTTTCGCCGGCATATACCACCCAAAAACCGCCTCCGAAAAGTGCCAACGAGCACCGAACGTGCTTGCAGCAAAATTAAGCAAAATCGTCAACAGCATCTGAGCACTGAACACTGAACACCGAACGCCGAGCTATAATTCAATTTATTTTATTCCGTTATTCCGTTTGCTGTTCCTTATTCGTTCTACGAATGCTAAGTCAGGACAGGAACCCGAACAACTTCTGTGTCGGTGGGAAATTACGGAAAAAAAAAAAACAAATCTCGACAGCGAAGGACAATAATTTACGAGCGATTTTTATTTTTGTTTTAATTTCTGTTGGCCACCCGTCTGACTACCGAGGTTCCAAATGCTCCAGCTGCTAGAGGGTGCGCTTTTGGCCAACCAACGGTACAGTGTTGAAATTCAACTCGCCAAACGTGGCAGTGGGCAATCAATTGTGAACCCTCGAGTTAATGATTTTTATTTTTTTTTCGTTGTTGCTGCTGTTGTCTGCTCCTGTGCTGAAATATTCAGTGGCATGGCACCCTCGTGCCAAAAAGAGCCGAAGGCTTCGAACAGTAGTGGCAAATAGGAACGAAAGAGGAAATCTAAAGTAAAAAAAAACAAAATGATTCAGGACCGACATCCGAACAATTTTTGTGCAGGCATTGATGGTTGACTTGGACGAGGGGGATTGGTTGAGTTAACTGTATTATTGGACAATTTGGTTATGTTTGAAAATATGATGAGAGAGGATTTTCCGGTCAAATTACTTTTTTTTCTTCGAAATTTTGTATCTCACCAGCAATTGTTGTGGTAGGACTGACTACTGTTGTATTCTACTGCTAAGGGATACTTTTCGGCTTATGTTGGTGGGGATTTGTGGGGTTTGTTGGTCAGGAAAATTGATTGAGTATTCAATGCTGCTTATTGTGGATAAAGAAGAAAAAATAAATTAGTTGTGGGAAGTCTCGAAGGATGTGCGAATGACGTCAAAGTAGTGTCATCTCTGTGTTCGGGGAAATTATAAAGAAAAATCCTTTTTCCCTTGAGAGTTTCCGTTTTGACACTTGTGTTGGAGTTCTTAAAATAGTTTTCTTTTTTTTGTGGTTGTCAAATTTAATGATAGATTGCCAGGCATCTTCGTTCCTGTAGATATATTAAGATCTATGTGTATTCATTCAATGAATGCGTTCAAATTAGATTTTTTTTACTTTTTTTTATTTATTTATTCTTTTTTCCTGAAATTCGTTATAAAAATTCATTAAACGAAACAAATACACTTTGTAACAATAGCGATCCATTTGGGCCCTCACTGGCCTACTTCGGCGAGGCTATAGCTCGAGGTGGGCCTGGGCCTCAACCAATAAGCCTCTTCAATTAGCGCGGTGTTTGGCTAACTGCCTCCAGTTGCGTACTCCAAGTTGTTTGAGGTCCCCTTCCACTTGCGCGCGAAACCTAAGGCGAGGCCTTCCTCTACTGCGTTGTCCCTCCGGATTAGAGTCGAAGATTCTGTATGCCGGAGCGTTGGTGTTCATTCACTCTACACATCTCAGCAATCTCAAACGCCCAATGCGAATTTTTTCGACCAGGTCGATGCCGCTGTACAACTCGTAGAGTTCATCGTTGAATCGTCTCCTCCAGAATCCGTCAAATCATATGGGACCAAATTTACGCAGAATTTTTTTTTCAAAACGACCAAGGATATCTTCATCCGCTTTAGAAAGGGTCCATGATTCGGAACACTAGAGAAAGATTGGGCTTACAAGGGTCTTATATAGAGTTTCCTCGGTTGTTCGGGAGAGGGCCTTACTACATTAGTTGCCTTCTCAGCCTAAAGAAACAGCGATTGACAAGCTTTACTCCTCATTTGATTTCTGAAGAAATGTCGTTTTCAGATGTGATAGCAGAAACAAGGTAAACAAAGTCCCTTACTACCTCAAAGTTATAGCTGTCGATTTTCGTATTCTGGCCGATTCATCGATGTTGAGTGTCCCTTCTTGTTGACAGCATATATTTTGTTTTGCCCTCGTTTACAGCTACACCCATTTTTGCCGCTTCTGTTCCTGTACTCGCAAACGACCAGTGGACAGCTCGCTGTGTTCTACCAATGACACCAATATCGTCGACGTATGCAAGCAATTGAAGTGACTTTTGAAAGATCGAACTTCGTGTTTTGGCTTCTTAGTTTTGCATAATTCTTTCAAGTATGATATTAATGAAGTCACATGACAGCGCGCCGGATTGCCTAAATCCTCCTTTGATATCAAACGTCTCGTTTAGGTCGTTACCGACCTTGATGAAGCAGCGAGTTTTCTCTATCGTCATCCTGCACAAGCGAACGAGTTTGGCAAGGATGCCAAAACTAGACATGGTCCAATCAGATCATTGACAAATGGTTTCAGGCGCTCGCCCAATATGGCAGACAATGTTTACGAGTATATGTGATATTTAGGAGACTGATACCTTTATGTTTGGCACAGTTTAGAGAGTTTCCTTTCTTTTGAACCGGACAAACGATGCTGAGGTTCCATTCATCAGGCATACATTCATCCGACCAAATCTTGGAAATAAGTTGGTGTATGCTCTCTACCGGTTCATCTCCTGCTGCCCTAAATAGTTCGGCTGGTAGGCTGTGCGGGTGCGGATGACACCCAGCATGTCAGTTGCGGCATTGCTGATGGCTTCTCGATATCTAAGGAACTGGTCTTCAGTATTTGATGGAATTGGAAAGGACTTCTTGAGAGGTTTGCGGGCGGTCCAACCAAATTGACTGTTTTCACATCTCAATTTATTGATCAAAGAATTGTAAGATTCAATGGAGTCACAGAATATTTCTAATCTAATAGATATTTTCTTGCTGTAGTCGGAAATATTGATTTTTGCAGGAGTTTAATTGGCGGAACAAACATTTCTGTGGAAGATGCTATTGGCGATATTATTTCGTCCATTTCATTAACCGTGTCACTGTTCGGGAGACACTGTAGAGGGTTCCAGTAATTGATGAGCATTCATAGCCAGTCGGGTGATACGGTTTAAAGTTTGAAGCGGCGGAATGCTACTGTAGATTTCAATGGACCACTGGTGGTGGAAATATCGATAAAACAAAGTGAGACTGGAGACTTTACGTCGGTGTTCGAGGGTGTCAATTATTATCATCTATCAATTTTATCGCGACGTTTTGAATCCTATCTAGCTGGTGCAGAGATGCTTTACGAGCACCTGACTAGATATGGGCATCGCACTCCACTTTTGGGCGGATGTATGCGTTATATATTGAGGCCAAATCAGACGAGGTGAAATATTTCTAACATCGCTTGAAGAAATCTAGACGTTTCGCAGCATTTTTGACGATGTGGAACATACGGTCATTCCAACGTAAGTTGTCACTGACACTTATATCGGGATTGGAAAGTAGTTTTTCGGTTTCGACGATGCAAGTGCCATTCATTAATTATAGCTGAGTATTTGAATTTCGCTTTAATGACAGCAGACAACAGTTTTAGAAGCATTAAATTCCAGTCTGTTGATAGCTCGGATAGCTGTTAATATCGGAATTTAATGAGCTTAATGAGCTCAGCATACATGCATCCTCACTGTCGATAAAAATACCCAGGGCATAGGTATTGTTTTTTGTCCTCTTCAATTATGCCAACCGGATTCTGAAACGCACCATTGCAGATTTCTGGGATTGTCTGCATTAGTACGCATGTTACATCTTGGACAGAGAGTGCATTAGAAAATCAACTTTGCGCACATGAAGCTCGACTATTCTTTCCATACTCTTTAACATGAAGAAAGTCTAACGTTTACTTCCGCAGAAAAAATCAATTTCATAATCTCTGTCGTATTCCTTTTTTTGTCCGCCTGTGTGGCCAAAGATATCCTTCTTCTTTCGAACAATAGAATCAACACAACTGAACTACGCAAATTGGTTGGGGTTTTAATGAGCTTTTTGGGCGTCATTACTTTTCCTAACATCAGAATGCGCCTGTTTTCTAAACAGCTTTTCCTTGTTTCCTCGGAACATTTGGAATCATTTGATCTACGAATACCATTTTTCCATATCAACATATTGCATGCCAAGCAGTAAATAAGCAGGAAACATTCTTCCCCGGCTACCGACCCAAATGCCATAGCTACCTCTGTTAAATTGTATTTCTATTTCAATTAGCTTATACATGGTATCCAGCTATTATATAATTCTCGAAAGGAAATGCGTTTAACTGCCTGAAATATTATTTCCGTTGCCAATAAATGTCAAATTTTAGTTCTAATTGAGATGAACTGATGAATGGAATTATTTTTCGTTTATTGATTCCTGATTTCCTCCAACAGTTGTTAAGCGGTTTCCCCCTTTTTTTCCTTAAATAAAGGGGGAAAAAAACCACCATAAGTTCAACTGTTTGCCTTTTATTCGGGAAGCTCAAGTGCTGTCAATGTACAAAAAAAAATCCTAAATGAGGATTTGAAAATAAAAATTCAGTTGGTCTTAGTCGACATTTTCCTCATCATCGTCATGGAAATTTTTGGTAGGCGCGTCACAGTTTATGAGCAGCGGCAGTTGAAGCTATTATCAATTCAATTGTCAAATCCTTTTCGGAGGCACATTCGCCTTACGTCATAGAGCCGTTTTCGGAGAACCGGCAGCAGGGAATGTGTTTTTCTTTTTTTCTTTTCCTTCCTCACTTTTTGGCAGAAGATCAAATAGAAATCCACAAAAAATGGGACAAACTCCAGAACTAAATGGCAGATAACAGTGTTGAAAGGAAGAGGGAGTTAAAAGGGACAATTCTACGAATATATACACTCGTTTATTCATATAAATCCCTTGACGACTCGACTTTTAAGGGATTACAGGAGAAATCCGCACATTCACCAAAGTTGAAAACGTGCAATTCGGGTTGATGGTGGCTTTTATGCATCACATGCATTATATGTCGCAAATGTCAGGATACATACACTAAGCCAGGATTTAATTGAAAGACAAAAAAAAAAAACAGTTTGTGTAAGTCGACTGGCACTAATTAGCTCAGTGAAATTAGACTTTTTGATCTAAAATATTATACATATACGCAAATTTTTTTTAATCGGTTTGTTTTGGTGTTTTAAAAAAAAATATTAAAAATCGAGACAGTAAGCTTACTGTCGCATAAAAATATATTTAAGATCAAAGTTCATAAACAAAAATGATTTTTTGCGAATATAGCGCTTTCTATGGTTCGCAGGCCAATTAAGATTATTATAGAAACGAAAGACGATCAAATTTTTAACGAAAAATATTTTATAAATTTTTAACTAAAAATGTGTATAACGGCCTCATTCCGAGATATAGAGAAAATAATATGTAAAAATAATAATGCTTTTATGTGTATATAAAAGCAATATGTGTAAAAGAATTATGCCTCATCTTCGTCCTTATCAATGTCATGTATTTCTATTTCGTCTTCATATTGGTGAAATTTTTGAACTTCACCATATTGTCTATTACCATTGACTATGACAATGCCCACAAAAAATGGAGGAAGGTAGTCCGATTTTTTGACATCCACAGTTTGCATCGCAACATTTTGTAAAATTACAAAAAATTGTTTCAAGAATATTACCTGACGCAGGTGATAATAACAACACAACGGGCTCCAACAAATTGTTAGTCAAGACCCAAACCCACTCTAGTCTCCTAAGACCAACGTTTCTTCCAGGTTGTACTCATTTCAGACCCGATGTCCTTTGAAAAATACTGAGGCAATAAATACTGCAATGTCACAAAGGCAGTAAAAATGTTTGGTCTATCGTCAAAAACATTACAAATTCTGCCTCATCCTCCAACCCAACGCTCATTTACAATGACATTCCAGCTGTCAGCTGGACAAGGCCAATCTGCTTGCTGCACACTTTGCGGCTATCTCAATCCTCCCAGATTGTGCTTTGTCTCCGGCTACACTTGAGTTCGTCGAATCTTCAATGAGACTACTTTCGCACTCGTGTAGTAGCAAGAGTACTAAAAGATCTCAACATACATAAATCCACTGGTGCAGATGGTATGTCTCCCCTTCTTCTGAAGAGGCGTTCTTCCTCGCTGGCAAAACCACTATACAAGCTTTTTCATCAATCCTACTCTTTACGATTCTTTCCGAGCAGATTGAAAACAGCATTTGACCAGCCCGTCCCCAAAAACGGCGAATCTTCGTGCCTCTCTTCCTACACACCCATTGCTCTTACGTCCCTTCTTATCAAGGGTCAATCTGGTCAAAGCACTTGATATTTCTAAGTCGCTTGACAGAGTTTGCTACAGTCTCGATGACTCTCTTCTTCAATGGATAAAAAATTACCTCTAGGAACGTTCAATTCAAGTTCTCTTGGACGGTTTCAAGTCTGATATTAACAAAATAATTTTTCATGATTTCTTGTCTGCTACTTTTAATCCAATATATGTATTCTTTTGCGGATGACAATATTCTCTGCTTTTCATATTCGTTCCCGGACTTCCGTCCCTGCTCTTCGACAGTTGAACGGGAACGCCAGCGCATTCTGATATTAACAGCATAAGTAATTGGGGAACCACTAACAGAGTAGAATTTAGTGTTTCCAAAACACAATGCTGTCTGTTGACCCAGCCCTTATCCATGAATGGCACTTGCATTGTCGAAACCGAAAAACTACTTTCCATTCTCGGTATGTGTGTCACTGACAACTTACATTGGAATGACCACAAATTCGATTTCGTCGAAAATGCTGCGAAATGCCTAAGTTTCTTCAAGCAGTGTAAGAAATATTTTCTCCCCTCTGATCTGGCCTCAATATATGTATAACGCAATGCCCATATCTGGTCGGTTGCGCCTAAAACATCTCCGCACCTGCTAGGTAGGATTCAAAATCGTGCGCTAAACTCATAGGTAAGACTAATATCACTCAGACAATGCACACACTCGAAAACCGACATAATGTCTCCTGCCTCTATCTGTTTTATCGCTGTTTCCACCATCAGTGCTCCATGGAAATCTCTAGTGGCGAGTGACTTTCAACCGTAACTCTCGTCTTGATATGAATCCTCATCAGTATACCCTCAAACCCACTTACGGACGTATTCTTAAATATCGTGATTCATTCCTGAGCTTTATAATTCGCTTATGGAATGTCCTGCCTAACTCTTTATTTCCTCGTCATTATAACCTCCACACATTTAAAACCAACGTTCATCGGTATCTGTTTTTCTTTTCTCTCTGATTTTCCTTCGCTGGCGCTGTGTGCAAGCATTATAAGGGTACTTAAATCACTTGAGGGCGCGCACATTATACAAAAAAAAATAAAATTTAGTTACTGCCACTGTGTTGTCTTTATTTACTATCACATCAAAGCTCCCTCGTCCTCTAGTCTTAAATGAATGGTCACAATCAAAATAAAGAATGTGGCCGGAGACCGACGTTTCAGTCAATTTGAGTACTACACTCTCTACCAGTCCTAACGAAAAAAAAGTCTGATCGAAAGTAGTTAATCCCTGGTATGTTATTGCAGAATATCACATACCATTCCGTTTGGATTAGGAAGAATGAAAGCTTTAAGGCCCACAGGTTTGGACTTGTTTGGACAATATTGCTTCATGCAACACGATCCGGAATAAGGTATTATCATTTCATCGTCTGAGATCTTGTAATCAATCATTTGCCGTACCTTCTATAACTTGTCTTGTTCTATTTGTTGGCTAGTAGTCGCAAACAACCTTTATGGATTTTCATATGGTGAAAAACCTGTCACGACTCATTGCATCTGCTATCGTTGGAACTCGAAATTTGTGTTCCCACTACATGAGTACGAGTATTATTGGATAATTAATATTTCACACTCTTCATGAGTTAACATGATGCTTCGGCCAGTTCTTTCTATTGCAGTTTGGTTACTTTTTTCAGCGATTAAACAATAAAT
Organism: Volucella zonaria; assembly: GCA_963966105.1. Taxonomy (NCBI): domain Eukaryota; kingdom Metazoa; phylum Arthropoda; class Insecta; order Diptera; family Syrphidae; genus Volucella; species Volucella zonaria. The sequence continues at coordinate 110,182,111 of OZ014531.1, forward strand.
TTGGTCGTCAATGTATTGTTCAAAGTAATCGAGGATACAAAAAGTGTTCTGTTAATGCAGATAAATAAGAAGGTTCTGATAGGTGTGGTTCTTCAACAGAAAAAAATTGTTGGGACCATTTCATCCAGGATATCTGCGATGAACTATTTGTAGCAGAACGACCATCACAAGAGTTTACACGTATCCTTCCACGAGGAATACGTGTTCAAAGCGTCTCAAACGCACGTTTTTGCACGAAGCGAAGCCAATTAAATTCACGTTACTGTTAGCTTGCTTCAAAATTACTACCACCTTTCTTATTTTCTAAATCTTCATCAGATTCATTGCTAGAGGTTGCAGATGAAGGATGAATTGGTTCGGAGTTGGCAATGACCATCTCCAGATCTTCATCTTCATCTTTAATGTCTGGTTCATTTAGGAAGTCCAATATATTTTACATGGAGAAATCTAAGTAAATATAGAAACAAAAAATTAGCGACATAAGTCAATAACACATTATGCAAAAAAATCACTTCATCAAGACCGAATGTACTTCGGAAAGTATAAAATAAATGTGAGAGGTTCTGCTCTTGGATTATGTTTATATGATGTCTTAAATTTTTTTTTATTAAGACGAGTAAATGATATCGGCTTAGTGGCCGCCGCCAGAATTAACGACCATTCAGGTCCGATTTGTGACATTTCCCATCACTCTTGTCAGAACTTCCCTCACATGCTTTGAGGCTTTTAATAGTCTATTTTCTAGGCGAGCGGCCAAACGACATAGTGTTTGGCCAGTTGGTGTCGGAAGACCGGGAAATCTGCGCCAAAATTCACGCTGCGCTGCGTCCCAATAAATTTAATTGAATTTCATATGTTCGGTTTCCAATACAGCAGAAGCATCCATAGAATCTCCCTCAGCAATCATCTCTCCTGATGCTGGAATTCATCCGGGGGTGTCACTGAACTTATGAATTACTATTTAAGGGATATATGTTATGTAGATACAACAATGGAATGATCCTTTGTTATAAATAAGATGGGATAATTTTCTTCATCCCAAGGACCGAATATATTATACGTTAATAAGAGATCGGAGTAATTTTGTAGCTGTCTGTCAAGAGCCTTATATTCAGTTGTTTTCTAAATAGGAAAAAAAACCAACGATTGGTACGAGTGACTGCTCTTTTAAATTCACCTCGACAAAATCTACGAGTTTTAATAAAATCTGGTACTGGGCTGTAAGTTTCCCGAAGACATTTTAAATTTGAAGCTTATGAAGCAGTATTACAGTGCGGACTATAGCGAAACATTTTTGATCATATATTACGGAACTGAAGTCAAAACAATTCCGATTTTCTGAAGTTTCTCCAAAATCCATTGCAAAGTAACTGGCTGGATTTATCAAATGTAAAACTGTGATGAAATTAGATGCCTGCGAAAAGGTTTCAAACGGTTTGCCATAATTTTTAGGATCCGGAACACGATATTCTCATTAAATTTGTCGGTCAATGTTTTATTTGAATATTCGTATATTCTTCAGATAAATCGTAGTATGCTTTTCAATACATCAATCCCCGTTTCCTTAAAAAGTTTGGCGGAGTTACATACATCGGCTTTTAATCGATGTCGATTTTCAAACTTACTGGAGTGGAACGGGGCCTAAGCTAACATGCCCCTCTAGCTAGTGGAATCTGTTGCCAGCTTCGTCAAATTGAGCACACGAAGTTGAATAAGGTCGCTTTTCACTTGTGTGCTTCTAAGGTGGGGTGGTTTTTAATTGCATTATGCCACTGAACTGGATTCGAAAACTTTCCGGCCAGCTGCACTGGTGAGTTAAAAAGTGACCTATTCATCTAAACCGAGTTATCCGATATTTTTTGGCGAGGTGGGCATCATTGTGCAGCCCGTACCGTTCGCTGTTGAAACATCTCCTGCATTCTGTCTTACTCGTTTTTCCTTTCTTAGCCGCTAAACACACCTTTGGCACTTGAATAGTATAAGACACTTTATCGACAAGTCGCTGTGTTCTTCCCATTATGTTAACATCGTCGTTTGGGTATGCGTGTACCTAAACAGACTTTTGGAAGATTGTGCCTCTGGAGTTGGTTTGCGAGTTTCGCCCAATTATTTTAAGAATAATTTTGACAAAGTCACATGAAAATGAATCGCGTTGTCTGAGTGCTTTTCTGACTTTAAAGCTCTCGGTTTTGTCATTATAGGTCTTGACGGAGTGAAAGGAACTTGTCAGGGATGATGCCAACACTAGACATGACTCTGTATAGCTCGTCTCTGTAGATGCTGTCATATGCGGCTTTAAAATCGATAAAAAAGGTGGTGAGTATCGATGTGAAATTCTTGTGTTTTCTTTAATATCAGTCGTAGTGTGGATATTTGATCACGTGTGGACTTATCGGGCACTGATAGGGCCAATCAGATAGTTGATAAATGGTTTTAGGCGCTCGCACAATACGGTAGACAAGATCTTATATGCGATGTTTAGGAGACTACCTTTATAGTCTGCGCAGTTTAAAGGGTCTCCTTTCTTGTGAACCGGGCAAACGATGCTGAGTTCCATTCATCAGGCATAGATGCATCCGACCAAATCTTAGAAATAAGTTGGTGTATACTCTCTACCAAGTCATCTCCTGCTGCCTTAAATAGTTCGGCGGGTAGGCCGTCCGGCCCGGCAGCCTTGTTCGACTTTAGTTTAGGTATTGCTATCCTCACTTCACTTCGTTCGGGTGGACGGAAATCTTGACTTGCATCGCCAATATTGAATGGTCCACTCTGTCTGACAGCGGAATCTGCATCGTTCCCATTCTTATCCCTGCAAATTTCATTATTTTCAATTCGCTTTATCAAACCTATGGCTTCAGTATACGGCGTAGAAGTTAAGGACGCATAAGCTAAAAACCACAAATAAGTTTTCCGTGGGAACAATGATAAGTCAGCACACGAGCATTTGTTTTCTATCGACACAGCATCTGGGTTATGGAGGATTCGCAACAGGTTGAGTGACGTCAGATACTGATGCAATAAGTTTAACGTACATAGGTTACTTTGGAATTAACCCTGTAAATTCACAATCAGTCTAAGTTTGGATTCAAGATAATATTATGCTCATGATACAATAATAATAAAGTTGTTTTTTTTTTCTTTTTTAAGAAACAAAAACAAAGTATAAACTAATTTACACTCTAGCATCGTCGCCACTGGTTTCACGGTTTGGCTTGGATTGGAGGATCTCTGACGTTCACTTCCTATTGCGGTTATATGAACTCTATATTTCGATATCAATTTTTCGTAGGTGCCATGAGGAATATTTAATTTCGCTTTTGGAGTAGTAGCCCAACTCATTGCTCGCCAATGTTACATTCATCATGTGTTCAACTCGTTTAAAAAGATAGTCAGTAGGTCCCTTTGTTAATATTGTGATGTACTTAGGAAGGGTTTATTACACGTCACAAAATCATCTAGCCCAATCTCCGTTACCAGATCTTGTAATAGAAGTCCACATCACAGTTCAATGAGTACTGCGATTGATTGGATGCCAAGGGATCCTTATTTCAATACATTTTCTGGAATACTGGAATAGGTATGTTTGAGAAACTCGCTTGCATCCTTGTATCATCCTTTCTAGAGAATCCATTAAACCAATCGCCTATAGCACGTCTCCTGCCTAACGTGCCAACGCACTTAAATTCTCTCAAGTGTGCCTACTTACATTTGCATGGCCAAACTTGGTACTGTGAAATGTGGTCACCCTATTCATTTGAAAAGCCTGGTGAAATTTCAATTGATTTCCACTTGGTTACTGCGCGAATGAATTTGCTCCGAATACATATTTATCACTGCCTAATCCTCTTGAAGTGCTTGTCACGGAATTCCTATTCGTTGATTCGAGAAATTTATGCATGACTTCCAATTCCTGGCTGACACAAAGTGTCCACCCATCCTTTGGGTTTGGTTCTCAAAAATACCTCATTCTACTAGAACAGTTATCTTGCTCATTAGAGAATCTCATTTTACCTTTTTTAATTAAAAAAATTCTACATAGATTCACCGCATTTAAAAAATTGAAACTGTCGCCATACACCCTATAGCTGGCGTCAGGAATTTCCATCCGATTCGCGTCTCTGTCTGTATTCATGAAACTATCTCCGTTTGGGCAACGTACATATAATTGTCGTCTTCTGCTCGCCAGAGTAGAGAAGGCGACTTCGGAAGGGTTCTGAAAAATGAATGTCTTAATCATTCTACTCAGCTGGACAGGATACCATGAAGGTATCCATTCCATTCATGCTATGATGTGGAATAAATTTTTCACATTACGTGTCTGGAACTGGATGGCTTCAAGGACGAATACAGAGTTTTTTTCTCTCTACCATGGCAGCAGGCAGCAGGCTAATTCATTTGAGTTTTTGTAAGCGTTCCCATTTGTATTAAATTGGAAAAGGCACATACGCCGAGTTGTACGACTAAGTACGCCGATTCCACGATGACCTTCATTATGTGAACTTTTGCCATTTCTAGTGAGGACGGGAATCTATTAGGAACGCAAAGCTTGGGAAAAGAATTGAACGGAGGAATGGGGAATAACGAACACTCATTAAAGTGGAAGCCTTAACCATATCCAGAGTGGCGGACTATCATGATAAATAATCGAGTGCGATGCGAAAGCGCATTTATTCAGTGAGTACGTATGTACGAGTGTGTGTATAAAGTTCAGGGGTTGAAATTAGCTCAGAACTGTGGGAAGGTGGTAGCGACTTTGAAGAGAACTGGGTCTACGTGATCGTCAAGCTAAGTGATACTCTTATCCGAGGTCAAAGATGTGACATAATTTTATTATCCTGGAACTTCTTTACTTGCGCACTTTTACTTTATTTTATTTTTTTTTATTTTTTTCTGTTGTCATCTTCGTTTGCTCTGCGCTTCCTTTTAGCATTGACTTTTCCTGAGTTCAAGAAGGGAAACAGAGCAAAGCCTTTGCATCAACCTTATTGTGTTCGAGTATACATACTTGTATAAACGAGTACCTACCCACCTAAGTATCTCTGAGGAAAAAAGTTTTTTCAATTTGCTACACGCTCCTCGTTCGGCTTACACTGAGTGCTAGAGATATAGGGATGACCTTCGCCGTTGCTGTTGTTGCTGGAGGTCTACTTTGATGGGGTGCCACGACTGCTTCTGTGATTCCTACTCCACAACTGCCATTACCACTGTCACTGCTACGGCTTTTTATTCGCTCGTTGTACTTTATTTAGCTTGATATGTTTTTGTTTCTTTTGTTTTCGAATTAATGAAGGAAGTGAGACATTCGGTTGCCGGAAATTGATGAAACGTTGCTCATGGGACTGTAAACATAGCGGGTAATTTGTGATAGAGGGTTGGTTACTTTTTTCACTTCTCGACTTAGTCAGTCGGATATAAAATTTTTTGAAAATGTTTTGTCATACAATTGTATTTTGGGAAAGCAGTTCATCAAACCCAATTGAAGGGTAGTTAACTCTGATTTCTGCCGAGGTTGCATTGATTTAAATTGTGAGATATATGTATGTACATATGTACACTCTATATGTTTGTGTGCCTGTGGTTACTTTAGTACTATCGTCCTTAGTTTTTAGGCCATTTGAAATTTTCTTTTCGCAGTTCTGCTGTTGCCTACTTAGGTAAATTGAAAGGTCCTTAAAAACTCGGCTGAAGTATTTGCAGCACATGTTGTTTATTTCTTTGAATGTTGAGTGTTGACTATGTGCAGTAGACAAACAGAAAGGAAAACGAGGAAGTACGACTAGATGTCCGGCAAAGAGAGAAACTATAAATACATATGGTCGTTAGTGACCTTTTAAAATTCTTCTAACAGAAAAAAAAATAACTGAAGTAGAGGGTGACTACAAAGAAGCAAATATTTATTTTTCTCGAAAAGGGTGAAACTGCAAGAGGAGCCGTCAACAAACTAAAAGCCGACAGCAATGGTAAAGGAAAAATTGGCGCTATATGACAAGGATGATGGTTCGTTGCACAGAAATGATTAAGTATCACTCTTGACAAAAAGTGTGTTCTAAAATATAGACCATGAACTCTTCGTTGCTTTGTAAATGTACGAAAGTGACATAAGTGTACAAGAAGCCTTTTTAAGGATGTATTTCAGTTGTGTATCTTTGGACTTATTTTTTCTGTCTATTACGGTAACAAGAAAACCTATCATACAATCTGAGTAATTTAGACATCGCCCAAAACTTCGATAAGGCCAGACTTTTGTATATTGAGAGAGAGAGTTTATTATCCTAGTTTTGTCTGCGAGTGAGTATAGCATGCGGTTCTGCGCCCGTTTCCCACAAGGGATGAGTGGCGATGCTAGCAGGTCATCATAAATGTCATCCCTGACATGCAGGATTTCACAAACCCGGCTCAAAGAAGTACTATTGTTCGACCATGAAAGCTGGCTGGGTACTTTAGAAATAGGGTAGGCACTGAGAGGTTAAACTTGGAAATGCCCAATATTGTAATTGATTCTACACATCAATTGAGCTAATTTTACCTCCAAGTGGTAGCCATAAGCCAAACTTATAAGGCGAGTGCTGACCAGCAGACAAAATTGTTAGCACTATACAAGGGACAGGGGATGGATTTCCCAGATGGAATCAACAGTGTAGCAAAATTCCGGAATAAAGCAACCAAGACCTTATCCGGGCAACTCTGACATACATATGTATTTGGAGCTCAGACCGGTAACGATTTCTGAGACTAAGTCAGGGCCTTAAAAAAGAGCTGGTGGCGGATAAGCCCCTAATAGACCAAGAGCAGCGCTCACATCTCCAAACGGACTACCTTGTCTTAAGCATATCTATAATGGAACGGGCCCTCCAGTTTAGGGATTGTGCCCCACCGCTATAAAAACAAACTTAAGTTACAAAGCAATAACAAGGATACAATTGGATCAATTGTTAACAACCTCTACAAATGCAACAAGGACAAAGAACTTCGGACCCGCACGTAGAATATTAGGTCTCTTATTAGGCCACATTACACCTATTTATTAATTTTAAGCATCTATAGAGACAAGTTATACGGGGCAACGTCTAGATTTGGCATGCCTGCCTAACTCGTACGCTTGTGCAGGATGGCGACAGAGAAGGCGTGCTGCTCTTTTGATGACCAAAGAGGTTATAAACAACGCAGTGCAATGCCATGCGACTTCTTCAACATCATTCTTGAATTAATAGTGCAAAGCTCACGCGTCGATACAAGAGGCACAATCTTTCAAAAGTCTGTCCAATTACTTGCATACGCCGATGAAATTGACTTAATCGGAAGCAGCGAAGATGAATTTAACAGACAATGAGACCAAGCACATGCTATCAACTAGAAAGTACACTCAATACAGACATCTGGAACCCAACGTCATCCTCGACAGATATAACTTCGAAGTAGTTCAGAACTTTGTCTACCTAGGCTCCGCTTTCAATTCAGACAGCGACACCAGCGCTGAGATCAAACCAAGTATAAGTCTTGTCAATCGATGATTCTTTGAGCTAAGAAGGCAAGTGACTAAAAAAAGGCATCTCTCGAACAATAAAAGTGACGCTAAAATCTTTACAGTCCCAGTCCTAGTTTAAGATGTAGATGCATGGATTTACCTAAACTGGAAGAAGGTGCTCTTGGCTCCTTTGAGAGGAGAATTCCTCAGGCAAAATATGAACTGTACGGAATGTAAAACGACATCAACTTAGCCTGAAGAGTGAAGGCCTTACGATTGAGGTGGCAGAGTCATATAGAGCATGTGGCACCAATGCTCCGTTCCGGGTGGAATCCAAGGAGCAGCGGAGTAGATGAAGACCGCGATTTAGGTGGCGCACGCAAGTGCAAGCTAAAGATAGAGCTGGCTGGAGATGCTTGTTGGTTGAGGTCCAGGTCCACCCCGGACTGTAGCGCCGCCTTTAGTAACTACATAATAAAGTAAGGATGCCTGGTATTCTCAAGCGCATCAGCAAATAAAATTAGCTCTCGCTCAAGCGGTTAAGGTACCCTTAAAATTTTTGCACACATCGCGGACGAAAGAAAGCTAGGGGGAAGAAACAGAGGTACCGATGTACGTTCGTTTTGAATGTTTAAAGGTTATAATGATTAGGAAATAAAGAGCTCGGCAAGGCATTCCATAAGCAAGATGCACGGCTTAGGAAAAAATCACGATATTTCTATGTACATCCGAAAGTGGGCTTGATGGTCAACTGATGAGCATTCATATCGAGACGGGTGTTAATTTTAAAGCTTTGAAGTGGCGGAATGCTACTGGCAAGCAATCTGACATATTCATAGAAGCCGGTGGCTCAGCGCCAAAATTTATAAGCTGGAGTAAATAATCGGGTGACCTAAATAAACTTGCTCATATATTGTATAGTGTATACATGAAGTGCAAGCCTGATGGCTTGAATGTCAGAGATCTTCTAAACTGCGTCAAGGATAAGCCTCCAAACATTGCATACATAATTCGTGCTCAAGTTTGAGGCGAATATCTTGAGCTGATGATCCACAACCAGATAGCTCCATATGAGTTCATTCATTGGCCTGATAAATGAAATATCGACTTCATATACACTCTGCAACAGGTCTTGGGAAAGACCCAAGGATACTAAATCGATACCCACCATCTCTTCATCGATTTCAATGTTGCTTTCAAAAGCATCAATAGAGGCGAGCTATACAGAACCATGCCTAGTTTTTGCAACCGTCCCGGATCTTCTGATGTCAAAGAAGGCATTGGATATGGCGACGGACAGTGAATAGCTTTGTGTAATCGTTAGTCCTGTCCTTATTAGCAAAGTGTGGAGGAAAAGATTGAAAATAGAAATAAGTATATCGATTGTTCAATTATATAAGTCTGGTCAGAACGCTGTGCCTACTTTAGAAAAAATTACAAACTTCTGAAAATTGCATATTACTGAGTATCATAAATTATACAATAAGCCAAATCCATCGTTGGCTCAGCTTATTTTCACTACAATTCGGTACTACAGCAACCAAAGCAGGCCGAGGTCATTGAATACTGTGGTTCCAGAAATATGGGACTCGTCATATGCTGCAGTGGAAATGGTCAGATACTATCGTCTGTCCTGTTGTCAGCAACTATTGGCTCTCAGCCAAGTATTTATGACGAACCCAAGACTTAACGCTATCCAACTGGTACGCTATAGAGATTAGCAGCTAGAAGGTGTCACCAGGTAACTGACTTCAGTTGCGGACTGCAAGTTGGTTGAGATCTCCCCTTTCACTTGCGAGCACCACCTAAGGAGATGTTTTGCTCTACTGCTTGGTCTTTCCTCTAAATATCCTAGCCATCCTGAACGACTACTGTGCACATTCCAATATACCACTCGTAGGGTTCGAAATAAATTTCCCTCTCTATACCTCGTCACCGCACATGTGATCAAAAATCACTCGTTCAAAACGGCCAATGATACGAGTATATTCATTCACTTCATCTACAGCCTTCGCTAACGTCCATGCTTCTGCACCCCAGAGCAGGACTGGAATGATGAGGGTCTTATATAGAGTCTCACTAGTATTTCTTGCGAACGCCTTTTTTAGGCCGAAGAAACAGCGATTGGCAAAAGTAATTCGTCGTTTGATTTCTTATGGAATGTCATTATTAAATTTAATAATGGAGCTGAGGTACATAAAGTCGCTGACTACCTCAAAGTTACAGATGTCTATCGGACAGAATCGATTAGTTGATGTTAGCTTTTCCATTCTTGTTGATAGATACACTTAGTTTTTCCCTCATTTCCAATACTTGCGGAAGCACAAGTGACACCTCCCTGAGTTCTAACAATGACGGCAATATCATCAGCGTATGTAAACAGTAGTACAGACTTTTGGAAAATTGTGCCTTCGAATTTGACTTGCAAGACTCCCACAATTTTCTCCAGTTTGATTTTGATAAAGCTAACATTCATGACAGTGCATCACCTAATCTAAGTCCTTTTTGACATCAAAGGTCTCGAAGAAATTGTTTATGACCTTAACAGAACAGTGAGCCTCCTCTATCGACATTCTACACGATCTGATGAGTTTGGCAGGGATACCAAGGCGATAGATATCTACAGATGCTGTTATACTCGTATGTGCCCTTAAAATCGATAATGAGATAGTGCGTATCGATTTGTACTGCTTGGGGTTTTTCCAGCATCTGTCGTACGGCGAATATTTTGTAAATTGTGGATTTTCCGGGTATAAGATCCAATAACGTGGGCCGATCAGGTTCTATGTATATGCGACGGAAAGGAAATGCACCTATAAGTGGCATATTTTTCAGGCCAAATCTTGGAAATGACTTGTCGCGTGTTCTCTACCAAGTTATCTATTTACTTTTTGTTAAAAGTTCCGAGCATTGCTCCTTCAAGTGTTCGTGCTCTTTTTCCTTCACAAAAACCGATGTTTTTTCCCCTTCTTTTGATCCTAGAATCCACGGGCCGCTCTCGTTCTTTTATGCAGTGCCGTTTCGTAGTTGAGATGCTCCCATACATTTGCTTGATTGTATTTTTTCATTAAACCATGGAATTCGTGGAGGTGGTCGGGTGAAACGTAGATCATTAGTTGCGAATTTTCTTATGGCTTCTTGGCATTGTTGCCACTGGTCTTTAGCACATGGTGTTGGTTATGCAGGACATATCGAGAGGTCGAGGGATATGCGATCGGTAAAGATTCTGTCGGTTTGTTGCAATTGCAGCAAGAACGTCGATTCTGTGCAACAAGGTAGTAATCCGAGTCTATGTTCGTCGCATAAAACGCTCAGAATTTGGCTGACAATTTGATGGTGACCGCCATGTCAAATTATGGATATTAAGGTGAAAAAACCGTGTGCTAGCTATAGTGATGTTCCAACTGACAGCACAGTTAATTGGTCTTATCTGTAACTACCCGTACTTAGATAAACGATACAGATTAGGAAGTTTAAGGCCATAGGAAAGCCAAAAAGACACTCCTTCCCTTTCCTTGATTATGCTGTCGTCCATACCAAGAGTTGGGATTCTTGAATTCTTCCAGCAGTGAGTTATACCTTATGTACTTTTTACACCTACACATTAACATAAATTTCAAATATATTCAACTCTGATAGTCCAAACCAGTGAAAAAATCATTCATTCATATGAAAATCATTCGAACATTTCTTCCAACTCCAATAGTCCAAAGTCCAAAAAATCATTCATTGGTCTGAAAGCCAACGGAACATTAATCCCAACCCGATAGTCCATACTTCATACGAGTGAAAAATTCATTCAAATGAAAAAAAAAACCGCATGAAAAACAATCGAACATTTGAAGGTTTTTTTTACTCGACTGTTTGAACGAATGATTTCTCAAAAATAGTATTTGAGCGATTTTTTGATAACTATCGAATAAGTTAATATTTTGCAACTATCGAATAATACGATTGTTTTTAGTCAATAGTTCCCAACACTAGTTACCATGAAGATGTGTTTGAGTTCAAATATATGATTGATTGCTCGCCTTCTGTTTCGTTCTATATAAGGAATGTATTTTAAACATTCAGATACCCGATCTTCTTTTGGCGAAGTCAAGGCTCTTGAATACAAGCAATGTCAGTGTTTTTCTCCCGGAGCAATACGAATAGGCTAAATGAAACACACTTCGAGCACCCTCGGCTGACCTAGACTTTAAGATAGATTTTTCTATTTATGGTTGATATGAATAGGGATATTGAGATATTGTTATACCAGGTCACACTTGTCATTATTAAGGATCTCATCTGAATCATCTTCGGGTCCCTTCAACTCGAAAATGGCGTAGCGAATACCAAGCCTCATATTTTTAACCTGACTAATCGAACATCTCAACACTGCATAACGTGGGCTGCAGCGCCATTAAAAACGCTCTAGCGGACGTTAATATTGAACGAGTATTTCCAGGTTTCATTGGGCAAAGCTTGGTTAGAATATCCGTAACCAGGGGAAGTCATATCGTCACTCCCTTGGGTGCTGGTTATCAATGACATTCTCAAAAAGGTTAGTACAATGGGTATAAGTGCCACGGCATACATAGACGACTTGGTCATAATAGTGCAAAGAAAATATTTAAATATTTTAAGGAAGATTACGGAGGATGCTCTGAAGATTATCAACTCTTGGGCAAAAAGCTATGGTCTCAATGCTAACCCTTCCAAAACGGAACTGGTTCTCTTTACCAGAAAGTCCAAGATATCAATTCAAACTCCCAAAACTCAGAAGAGTGAAATTGTACCTCTCGGATAGCGCGCAATATCTGCATGTGAGTCTAGGCAAAAAACTCTATTAGAATTTTAAAGTAGCGGAAAGAATTAAAACGGTATATAATGCTCTTTTTATCTGCAATAGAACGGTAGGAAAATTTAGGGCTTAGAACTTGCTATGTTGTACTGGCTGGATACGGTGGTGGTTAGGCCCATACATACATATGGCGCTCTAGTATAGAGAAAAGAAAACGGTTTACGGAAAATTGGCGGAGGTTCACACCTATGGCAGCATTGAACACCTTTCTGCATCTAAAATCGCTGGCAACAGTGCGTTACGACTCACTAATCTGGGTTACTGCAAGAGCAGTAGTTTCAAACATGCCACGGTCCTAATGGGGCTACTGCCAGGCAATCCAATTCTAAGGGATGAAATTTCTTCCTTGGTAGACTTCGACATTCCGTATGATATAATATGGTATATTCAGGGAGGGAGGACTGGCACAAAAATACAAATACACAAAAAAATTCACAGACGGTTCGAAAACAGAAGAAGGAACAGAACTAAAAGTGTCTCTAAGACTACCGGAGGCAAGCAGTGTCTTCTAATCAGGCTGCCCTCAAGGCGGCTGAGCTAATGCAGATGAGATCGGTATCCGAAAGAGATGTCGTCATCAACATCGATAGCCAGGCCGCACTCAAGGCAATGGAATCGACATACAGCACTATCGAGGAAAAAATCATAAAAACTATCAACCTAAGTTTGCCAAATCTTGAAGGACACAGGGCATTCAACGCTCTCTGTCAATAAAATTAAACAGAGATAAGCTTAGGGCAATAATAGGAATCCTGACAGGATACTGACTCAAATTATCAAATACGGATGTTTACAAATTTGCGGTGATCTGCAAGCTGATGAGGACAGAACATATATAAGTATTGTGTGAATGCGGGGCAATATTGCGTAGTCGAAGGAAATGTTAGGGAAATACTTTTTCGAAAACCTAGAAGAAATAGATGGCACGAACTTTAAAGGCCTTCTTGGCTTTTGCAAAGGAATTGGATGTGTAACCGGGGTGATTGTTTAGGTTTTTGCCATTTAAAGACGAATTCAACTGGTTCCACAGGGATCGCGATGGGCCCGTTTTGTTGCCTGGTGTCTGTGCGAAGGCATATCCATCATACCTCTGGCTTAACCCAACCTAACCTAACCTGAACCTTCATTTTCGGTAACTAGAAGCGGGCACTGTGTCTCCTCGGGATTCTTCGGACGGAAAGACTTAAACCCAAAACCTTGCAGGTATCCTAAGCTATGGCAACTAGAGTATTGGTTTGACGAATTTCTTCCTCAATGGGTGAGTTATACTCTCATACATCTCCGATAGGCTATTGCATTTCAACTATTCCTGTTCCCGTTGAAAACTCGGGTACTCGTACCTTAGAGGGGCACATCTGAGCATTGTCTTTGGTTACGCATTGACTCTGTATGAGAATCTCTTTAATTGGGCATTACATTCTCCTTCAGACTGAACTTCAATTGCTTTCTTTAACAAGTTCGCTTCTCTGTTGCATCATCAGTTTCGCTAGTGCGCAGTTTGTCCGAGACGCATAGCTATTCTTCATTAGCTTTACATGTCCCAGCCATTGTGCTTGTATTCGTAATCTTTTGATAAGGTCGCTGGATGTCGTTGTAGAACTCATATAGTTCGTCGCTGCATCTTCTCCTCTGGAAACTGGATATCCAATAATGATTTTCCATTTTTATCAACATTGGTTCTTCGCAGTGCGATTTTTTGCGCGTGGATTGCATTAAGCATCTACTTTCCAACATGTTTCTGAACTTAAGTATTGTCAATTGTACAGTTGACCAAATTGGTTGAATGTCGTTCACTTGAACGTTTACCTTTCTTTGATTGTACTGAACAGAGTGAAGTGGCCTGTTCATCCTGCTATGACTATGAAAGCACTAACATTGGTTAAGCCCAAAATACCCCACATTTTAAAAGAACAGCCTTACTCGCGAAACATAACATAATCTGTCATGTTCAAAATATGCATATCCTGTGATAATGAATATTACACACATATATCACGTCCTCTATGTTCGCCATTCTCGTTAAAGGGTAGACTTAATCGCACTTGCAACGGAAATCCGGCGCGCATTTCATCCGCTTATATCCCAAAAGACCGAGAGCGTGTACACCTCACTCATTCCTATGTAAATGATGAAATATTCAATTATCCTGTGAAAAAGTTTATCCTCACGTTTGGCACCAACAAAAAAGAAGAGAAGAAAAAAAAGAACAGGAAAAATGATTGCCGAAACTTTTTCCGCACATTCACTGATTCTTCGGGCTGCCACCCCCAGTGAGAGTTAAAGACTTCCTTTGTGGAATGTTAATCATCGGCCGATTTGGGTGTATGCGCGTGATTCTACTTGACAATTAATAATTTCTACCCACACACGATCGGTGTCAGGCTTCTTTTTTTTTTCTTTTATCTTGTCCTGGATAAAAGTCAGTTTATTATGTTAATCCGACGCGCTAACTACCTTCCCTCAGGCCTGTCTGTTGAAATTCCACAAAGAAGGCTTGTCGTAGGCGAGAATATCTTTATTCTAAAGGATAGGTTAAGGCTATACAAATGCAAGAAGTTTATATAGGCAAAAACTATTACAAACAACCGAAATAGAACGTGAGAAGTTATCGTTTATTTTCCAAGGATATCGCTGGCAATAATCGTATTATCCTTCGACAAAGTGACGATTGCCATTAAATTGGTAGTTTGCTTCTCGGGCAAGGTCATTACCGGCAAGCAATTGACGGCCCTTTTCTAGGTTCGTAACAGGCAATCTTCTACGACAAAGATTGCCAACCTATTTGAATCGGGTAATCTCTAAAGATTTCACAGAATTCTTGAAGATTTCGTGTCCTCCGGGGGGGGGTTCTGGGCACACCCAAAATTAATGCTGGGTTTACAACGTAAAACGTATTCGTTTACTACGAGTAGTATACAGAGAAAACGCGGCCGCTTAATTTTGTTCGCTAAAAACTTCGACGATGAGAAAACACAATTTGCGATGCGAAAATTCATTAAGGACCCTGATTGCTTTTGTTTCTCTAATTAGTTTGCGTAATTAGTTTATTATTTTATTGGGTGAGAGAGCTTGTGCTAAAGTCGAGTGTGTTATGTTGTAACTGTAAGTGTGTTTGGATTTGTGTCGAAATCTCCTTGCGAGGATATTGAATAAGAGATACGGACGCCAGATACATGTCCGGGGGTACGGAAAGGCTTTTCAGGTACCAGTATCTAATTGACAAGGTGAGAAAATCTGGTGCTCTAGTTGGCGATAGTAAAACATTGGGGAATACCATGTATGTCAGAGGGTATTCAAGTCTAGGAGCGACATAGCTAGACAGAAATATTCGTAGATAGTAGATACAGCTGCGGGTGGTGCATCAGTAATTGGTAATTGCTCAGCCTGGAATTCAGATGAAATTGATATCCAAAAGGGAATTTTAACGTTAAAGGGATTTCTCGTCACCTTTGGAATGTATGTATTTTAGATGAGGTGAACTTATTATATATTCGGAAAAAGTTCCTTTGTGTTAGTGTTGAGGCAATAATCTGGCGTGACAGTAAAGACACATTGTATGCAGGAGAATATCCGTCTATGAGTCTCCGATTCGTCGCTCAATTCTAGTCCTTCTATTTATCACCGTCATGCAAGGTTCTTTCTCTGATGGAGGTGTTTGTTGTTGTTCTTTCTTGAGCGTTCTCGTTTCGTCTGAAAAGACGGTGTTCCATCTGCTTCTTCTCGTACAGTTTGCGAGTAGCTCTGGCGTTTCTATGTACGAGTGCTAAGTAGGCTTTTATTCTGCTGTATATTCAAAACATAAACAAACGGTATTTTCCGTCAAACTATGCACTTTTTAAAGCCGAGGAAAACCAATCATATCAGACGCAAGATTCTGGTGGCGTTTGGCAGCTCTGCCACTCGTCTTCAGTGCATGAAACTGGCAGCATAGGAAACCTTGTGATTAAAGGACACTCAAACGACATCCAATTTCAAACTACCTGTTAACAACAAAATAGTGGTCTGGGATTGAGTCGTACTATCGAGTCGGTTGACCGGTTCTAAATGTGGCTGCTTCAGGATGGGGGAAAGTTAACAAGCTTCTCCTTAAATAAGCTCAAATTTTATGTTTTGGATTTGTGTTTTAATTTTTTTAGCACTTCTGCTTTGCGTAACCTGCTCTCCTGCATATCACCTGCACCTAGAAGTCTTCTTGGCTTAACGCGTGGCTAGTTCTCTATAACTTTTCTTGTGATACCTTTAGACTCCTGTAATGTCTCTTGAGCCGTGGCTTGGTCTTAGTACTGTTAGCGCTGCCATTCTACACTTTGAATGTAATATCGAACGCCGCTTGGATTCTGCTCTCAGTCAGGACGAGGCTACTTAGATTCAAAAACATATAAACTTCCTCAACCTCAACTCTAGCAAAGTAAGGTCAGGTGAAAGAGCTTGAATTTAGAAGGTTTTAGCACTAGCATCACTTGGGCGGAGATTCTGCATTCTGGCATTCTGTAGGATGTAGGATGTCTCGTAATTAAGCCTAGTAATTAATATGGAGAACTTTTTCATTGAAGCCAGTAAGAGTTTGTAGTTCGAAAATCTGTAACCAACATATTGCTTTAACCCCCAAAGTGTTTTATGATGAATGGTAGACCGAAAGTCTGCTTATTCGATATCGCGAAAAGAATTCAGGCTTTGGGCACCATGAGCAAAACAGATATAATATACTGGATACCGCATTCCGTACCAGATAGCCGATCTTGGTCTACTTGATTATTTAGTCATTCCAATCCTTCGAAACATGCAAACGTGCTGATTTCTCGTGTGTTTTAAGTGTACTCCTGCCAATATAATTCTTTATTCCATTGAATTCATATCCATTGCTACCAAAGAAGAACTTGTGTTGGAGGCACGGCACAAGTTCCAACTTTGGTATGAGTCGAGGCCAATCTAAAACCTCTTTCTTACCGCATCCAGTAATTATTGCAACTCTACATCGGGTCAAAACCAACTGGAAAAGCCTTCCTGCAATTTTAGATCTAAAGCATAGCCACTGTAATACTCCCACTAGGGGACCTACCTCTTCAAGTCAGGCGGGACCGAAGTCCGGGAGGCTCCTAACTTCCTCGGAACCATGATTTAAGTCCTGATATGGACTATGGACAGATGGTTCTGCCACTCAATAGGAACTATGACCAGCAGTTTGTAACTGGCAAAATCGTAGCAACCTTCAGCGGAATTAAGTTTTTTGTATTAGAGAATTTCATTGGAGGAAAAAAGCTTGAGCGGGGGCTAGCATGCAAACGCGCAATTCGCAATACCTAATGGACCTTAAGAACTTTACCTCTGAGGTGTCAATGTCCACATTCTTGTTCCTTTTGTCCCTTAATCCTAGCTGCCATCTGTATATTGCAGTTCAGTCTAAAGCTGAGCTTGCTGAAATGTTTAATCCTAATGAAGCATAGCCCTTTAATCCACCGCGGGACCTTTAAGTATTAAAGTATTTGCTACAGGGCTTGGTATGATTTCTACCAACAGTTGTAATATGAACATATTCTTGCGCTACCATAAAATCTTGCCCCGATTCCATCTGATATCGACATCCCGCCAGTTTTCAACATGAACGTGAAAATCGTATTTTAGTACTATGGTCTATCAACTTTACTCGTTCGAAAAATGTGTCGTCGACAACTATTATGCGATTGATATTGCAGAAGTCGGCAAACTATTCACTATTTTGCTCTCGATCTCTGGGATCGTGCACTACATTATTAAGCGCGTTGTTGTCGCATCTTCCTCGGTATTGGTAAATTACACCGTTAGGACTATCTAATGGACCCCAGAAGTTGTCCTTCTACTCCCAGTTGGTGCTACCATCCACGTATCGCTTTGTAATGCCGATGTTTTCCACTCTTCTCTTAAGCCTTTATGTCAAAATACGTCGCAAAACCGTTTCTTTAAAAGCTTTTCACGCTGCTTTTTTTATAACTGGCTTAAGGGGCTTAGTGTATACTTCAGAGTACATCTGAAAATGGGCTTGAGAGTTAACTGATAGGCATTGATAGCTAGACGGGCATAAGCTCTGGAATGCTACAATTTCGACTACGCCCTTCTGGTGAAAACAGCGATAGAACAAAGTGAGCATGAGATAATAAGTCGAAGTTCGAGGATTACTTACTTGTATTCGCAATTTCGACAAAGGAGCCTGATTCCAAACTCTTTCAAATAACTTAGAAATATCAAGTGCGACTACCTTGCTTTCGCCAGACTAGTGTATACTTGGCTTCCACTTTTCGGTGAGAAATATTCGTACAAACGGCCAGTGATTCTGGCAGTACAAACACTAGTGGTTCCGAAATTTACTGATTCTAATGGAAAAAAAAGTGATATTCGTCATGAGATCATTTAACAGTATAAGTAGATGCTCTCAAGGAGCAACAGCATGATTGAAAGCAACAACATTATGTGCGAAATCTTCACTACGAGAACCATTAGAAGCTTTATGTTAATTTATTTAGATATTACTCAGACGACGATTCTATATCAAAATATTTGTAGGTTACGACAAAACTTTGGAAATCTTGAAGTCCTTGTCCATCTCCTTGAATTTATTCATATGAAACTCAAGATTACAATATCCCTAATTATTTATTTTTTAGTAATCCCAATGAGATGTATTCCGCCAGTGGAGTGGGAGTTTATGTAAGGAACTTGAATTTGTGTGGTAATGAAGTTTTCAAGTTAATAAGGATGAATCCCATCAATTTGAGAAGTAAGGATGTTATCAAAGTCTGTTGCAACGTACGAGTACATAATCAGTTATTTTGTTTTGTTTGCGTTTATAGATTTCATTTTTCATCCCCTTTCTTGATATATTAGATTAGAGTTTAATTTCGAATTCATGCCAAGCACTAATGCCTGAATATGGTCCATTTCTTTATGTAAATGGAACTACCAAACCAATATCAGCTACCTATCCTGCCCATGTTTTTGCGCGTAATTCTGGTATCATCGTCTTTGACCTTAATATAACCGACCGTAGCATGACGGGAATATTTTTTGAACTACTCAAACCATTTATTCAAAAATAAACTTTATTGTTCTCAGTAATAGGCTACGTTATGAAAATAGGGACGATGTTTATGTTTCACATAACGCATCGACAGCATATGATATTTTTATGAAAACTTAAAAAACAATCTGATAAATTTAACAACAATAACTTTTAGGCGAAAAAAATCGTCTGAAGCTCTGGATGACTCACACTCTTTTGTAAAAAATGTTGACAACATCCATTTAACAACAATTTAAAAAGGTTATTTAATTCGCTCTGTAAAAATATAAGAAGGGACATTCATAATGCTGAGGAAAGCTATTTTTTTTTCAAAATTGCGGATGGCTTGGAATAATGAACGGAAAATTATGAATGGTATTACTGGCAGCTCTTAAGACCGGTAACAAGTACGATCCAAGGCCAAGGCCTGAAGCAGTTGCCAACGAATTTAGTAAATATTCAGTTGGTCATTCTACCCCTTTTCAATAGGCAAGTCTATTACAGGTGTTGCCCTAAGCCTGAGACTGAAAACAATACCTATAGTAACAACTTTGTCCTTGATACCATTACGGAATTTGAAATATTCTATTAAAAACTATTAATTCTTTGAGTAATACATGTTTACAAATAGTAGTGATAAAATTTCCAATCGTAAATTAAAAAAAACATTTCACCCAACTTAATAGTTCTTTTGAATTTGAGCATCATGACTGGAAACTTCCCTGATAAATTAAAATGTGCTATTGTTATTCCTTTATTTAAGAAGTGTATCAGTACAGACGTATCAAATTATAGACCAATTTCATTGTAGTCCTCTTCATACAAAGTTTTTGGAAAAATGGTTAAGACAAACATTTTAGCCTTTCGTACTCAAAAACAGTCCGAAGCAGTTCGGTTTTAGGACCGGTCTTCCTATTGAAGACACCCTATTAGATTTTGTTCTGTTTTATAACGGGTGATTTTGCTAGCGTTCGGTTTTTAATTGTCAAAAAAAAAAACACAGGAGAATTTCGAAGGTGTATACAATTTTTATTTGAGTTGAAAAAACAATGCTTCCCGTTTACTTTTTAAAGATTATTTCACCTAAATGTTTACAACGAGTACGTTTTAAATGATCCATACGGAGAGTCCATTTTTGAATCACTTTTTCGACCATACTGGCTTGTATCTTGCTAATAACACGTGTAATGTTGTCTTCCAAGCCTGTAATTAATGCTGGTCTATCGGCATTGACGAATGATTTGACATATCCCCACCAAAAAGGAGTCTAAGGCGTCAAATCCTACGATCTAGCCGGCCAATTCACCCGTCCGAAACGAGAGATAAATTGCTCACCGAACTCATTTCTCAATTGGTCCATCGATTGCATGCTGTGTGGCATGTAGTGCCGTCTTGCTGCAATCGCATGTCACCTCGTGCATTTTGGGCAAAAAAAAGTTCGAAATCATTGCAGGTCACGGTCTTCATAAACACTGGCGGATACAGCAGCAATATTTTTCTCTATATGCACTCTACGCATACGGGTAAGAGGCTTGAAGTCCAATAGCATGAAATTGGTGCGAAATTTGGTCACTATGGCTTGAATTGTATGCTCAGTAGCTCGATTATGACGACCGTAAAATGGTCGTAGTGCGCGAAAAACATTTTCCACGGAGCACAAACTTTGGTAATAAAATTCAATAATATGTAAGCTTTGTTCGGGTGTAAGTCTTTCCACAATGAAATGGCAATACTAACTGAGAATGTTTGACACATGTCACAAATTACGCGTGATCTGTCACAAATAGACAACTGAAAAGTCAAACAGCATAAAAATCACCCTTTATAAGGGTCTAGATGTCAAAAAATATTGCACTTGTCTTTTCGCCGATGTGGTGGACCCTAAAATTCTTCTTATAGATAAAATTCAATATGTACAAGTCGGAAGCATTAAAAGCAGCCCCAATACTAATAATTGGGGCATACCTCAATGATTTGTTCTTAGGCCAATTTTATTTCTCATGTAGATAAACTGTTTATTTTCACTTTGATTGATGGGTGTAATTAAAGCTTGTGGCGATGACCTTGGGATTTCATACAATTCAGCCAATGCCTCGGACATAATTGCCGCTATAAACCGCGACATTTTTTTACTCAGATGATAGTTTGCTGGCAAGACTAATTTAATGTTTTTCAATATTACGGAGCAGGAACCGCCTAACCTAGATATAGTATTTCACAACCTGTCTTACAAACAGTGCAGCTGGCAACGGAACCAAACTTTTAACAGAAATGTCAGCTGTAGTGCAAGCTGCTTCAAAATCGAATTCGTGGATAATTTTAAATAGCTTGGTGTAATAATTGATTAGAATTTAAATTGATCCAAACACATACATACATGACTTAATAAAGATTGCTCCTGAAAGAATGGTTTCAGGTTTATTCTAGTCGAAATTACAATATGGTATGTAGGCACTTAGAAAAATTCTAAAATCTGCTATCAGAAGAGTCTATAAAACTCATCATGGATCCATTTAGGTTTAGGCAAATCCTTCCCTTGCGACATTTGTTTCATTTTTAGTCCTTAAAAGTATTTTTTACGAGAGGCGGCTCTCCACAAAGTCCCATTTCCGACATACGGAGCCTACGTACCAAAGTGCCTGCTTTTCGCACTGCCTGCTATAGAAACTCCTACTCAATTGTATCATGCAAATTCTTTAATGCTCTTCCTTGCGAAATTTTCTCAGTAAGAGGTCTGCGTGTCTTTAAAAAATTAATAAAAATGTGGCTGCTTGACTTTAACCACCACCAAATCGAAGTTTTGTTCAATTATGTACGAGTAGCTTAATATTTAGCATATAAAGTGGCTTGTTCATTTGTTAATCTAATTCACGTTGCCTGTCTACTGAAATTATATTCGTCGTAACCTTGTTCCTTCAGTACATTAGCTTAAATAAAAATTCGATGAAATTTATTTTGTTATATGTATATCTCCGTTTTGTAAACTCCACATAAAATATGTCAGTAGCTACACCTTGTATAAAGGGTGTCCCAGTTTAGCAGTATAATGCTTTAACCCTTTATTGCCCGAATTATTTTTTTTTCTTATTTTTAAAAACAAAACATTAAAAATGATTTCTTTTAATATTGTTTACTTTACAGTTACATAAAAAAAAAAAATTGTTTTTATTTCGCACTATTTTCAACATTTTATTGGTGGTTTCTCAGAGAGACCACAAGGCAATAAGTGAAAATTCTTCCAAGCAAAATTAAACAAAACAGTTTTAAAGGAACGTTATAAAATGACACGTTTATTTAGTGTTATACTTGGCAAAACAATTTTTCTCCCCTGACAGACATAATGCGACTCGACAGACTGAGCAGGACTATTTGAAACGATGAGGTTCACTTTTTGTACTACAGTATGCACACCGTCTTGAAGTATCGTATGTTGGCAAATGGGCGCATTGATCATATTTCATTTCGAATGAAACAGTCGGTTTGAAGTGATTAATTTTAGTTGATTCTGAGGTTGAAGGGCGACCTCTACGAGTATCATTCACGTTCGCTCCAACTAGCCCAGTTGTGACCGCAATCCTGAATTCTTTCAATCGCAAAGACTTTTCGCTTCCATTTGTCCTGTCTTTGAATATTATGAAAGTATTTACGACGGAAACGTCAACGAAGTGCCACATTATGCGATGATACCACTTTTTGGACTTCCGATCAATTTCATAGCAAGCCTTCAGCCAATCGGCTTTATGGACAAATCCCATGTTTTTATTGTACTCCACAATCATTTCTGGACAATTAATAGTAACTAAAGTCTCATCCTTTTGCTTCCGAGTGATTAATGTCCCTCCACTTCAAAAACGCGAGTCTTTCCTTGCTGACGCGCCAGTCAGATTTTCCCTCATCCATTTTTTTTCGTCTGATAAGTCACTCGGCAAATTTCTTCTGTTAGCGCGTACTGTTCCATAGGAGTATATGAAGTGTTTCTTCAGATCCTTTTGCAATTCTACAGAATTAAAGTTGTTGTCAAATTACACGTAGTGTCCTTTTCCTACTAAGCTTGAGTAAGGTCTTTGACTACTTTCGCTCCTAAATTCTGCTCAGTAGCATTAGAGATTCGGCCAGTGTAAATTTGTATCCAGACTCATTGGCACGAATCCACACTTTATATCCTCGCTTGATAGGTTTCATCGGCATATACTGACGAAATGGAATGGTTGGTCCAGTCTCCTCTACAAAATGTTTCATGTGTACCTCACAATACGCATTATCCTTCGTCCAAGCTGTAAAGCACTCCCATTGTCCAGCTCTTATTGCATCTAGTGAAATTTCATCCTCAGAGTCCCAATCAGATTCAGAAGAGTGAACAAAAGCAATAGAATCTGTAGATCTGCTACGAGATCAAATTCATTTTGCAGCAATACTACTTCATCTTGATCATCTTCCTCGTTGACATCTCCAATATCAGACTCTAGATCCGATGGAATGTCCTCTAGCATATCGAAAATCTCATCATCCGCCAAGCGGCGATGAGTACGAGCTAAGAAAAAGTAAAAACAAAATTAAAAAAGTAATGGTTATGTCCCGGTGGTTTCATAGAGTAACCACACATATAAAGTAGACAAGATCTATAAAACAATACATACTGAATACATAACTTATAAAGTTCACTACAGAATATGCAAATACATTAAAATACTGCAAAACTTACCAATCATTTTATTCCAAAAAACAAAACTAGCACTTTTTTATTATTACACTCTTCACGCACGTTCTCAGTCGACAACTTACTCACAATGACCCCCACTTATCGCAAAGTACAAATTTGTTGCACTCAAAAAAAAATTCAAAATACTCCACGAACCAACACGATTAAATATATAAGGGTGGTTTTCGATGAAAACCGCTGGGATTCAAGAGAAAATTTTTCGTTTCGGTAGTTTCATTCTGAAACCACTGAGCAACAAAGGGTTAAGGGCATATTCCGCCAAAATTCCGCGGCATTTCCGCTGAACAAGAAATTGTATGGCAGGGGAGGGTCTATTCTCACTCCATTTCAATTTACAGCCCATCAGCCACTTTGACTACTAATTTGGAGGCATAACGTCGCGATAACACGAATGACCCACCTGTCATTTATAAATTCAACACAACTCAAGATCGCAACTATGTATTAAGAGCAATCGCCGAGTTCCGGCAAAAAGAGAAAAGGCAGCTTTGCCTACATGACGTCGGTCTAGACTCCAACGTACCAATATACCTGAATGAAAGCCTTACAAAAAGAAATCCATCTCTTCTTCAACAGGCTGTGCGCATGAAAAATCGAAAAGAGATATTTTCCGCTACCACCAGATCCGGATTGATTTTCATAAAAGAACACAAAGAAGGAAGAAACATTTATGTAGAGAACGAAGACACACTTAACGAAATTTCCCTGAGATGTCAAGCTGCGAAATCTGTCGATGCAGCAGAATCCTCTTAAATGTTAAAAATGTATTCGTAAATTCTCCTTTGCTTCATTTAATTTTTATAGTAGTTTTATTTCAACATATATATTTGTATAAGTTTCTATTGAATTCCAGTTTGCCATTTTTCTTTGATCTTCTTCCATTTCTCTTTACTTTTCCTGTAATATTCTCTTTTACACTCTCTTTCAATCCCTCCCACAAAGCTTTATCATTATCATTAATTTTTCTCTTCATTTCAAAAGTCATGTCCTCCACACATATTGTAATTGTTTTTGTTGCTTGTCGATTCAATTTTTGTTGTTTATATATGAGTAGTAGTCGATGCATACAGGGTGGGCACATGGATAAGACGAAAACTATGTTAAATGTTCTTTGTAAACAAAAAAAAGGTTTTAGTATGTGACATTTAAATATTCAAAGTATAAATAACAAAATAGATGAGTTGCGTTTATTATTTGATAGCAATATGGTTGATGTTATCTGTTTGTCAGAAACTTGGTTGCATCCAAATATAAATGGTGACCTATTCAAAATAAAAGATTATCATAAACCTGTGCGTGCAGATAGGCACAATAAGATTGGAGGGGGTGTGGCAATATATGTTAAAAAACGTTACGGATTTAACATTGTAAAAAAATCGAAACCGTGCGAGGCACTAGAATATATCTTTATAGAAATAACACTTGGTTGTGAGTAATTTTTCATTGGCTCCTAACATAGCCAACTATATACACATTAGAGATCTGTTAGAAGAGCTGTCTGCGCTGTATGCAAAAATTGTTCTTTGTGGAGATTGGAACTTAAATATTGGGTCTACAAGTAAGTTTCCAGCGTTTGTCAGAGATAGCGCCACCAGTGGAACCCGGGCAGAAATGTCAGACCCCATGTATTCTATTTGTAGGTTTTGTATCTGGCAACAACTTTGCAGCGTTATATTTGAGCAGTTCTATCGGTGTCGTACATTTTATCGAGCAAAATCATTGCTAGTTTCCAGCCAAATAAACGTCATTTGCGGGAAGCGCTGCTTTTATTCTTTAATATGAAGAAAAGTGCTGCTGAGGCCTATCGTTTGCTTTCGGAAACTTATGGGGCGGAATGTATTGGTGAATCGACGTGCCACGAGTGGTTCAAACGGTTCAAAAGTGGTGATTTTGGAGTTGAAGACAAAGATCGCCCCGGAAAGCCGAAAAGTTTTGAAGACGAGGAATTGGACGCTTTTCTGGATGAGGATCCGTGTCAGATTCAAGAAGAACTTGCTGCATCATTGGGCGTCACGCAACAAGCCGTTTACCTGCGCCTAAAAGCACTGGGATTCATTCAAAAGGTTGGAAACTGGGTGCCGTACGAATTGAAGCCAAGAGACGTCGAACGGCGATTTTGCATCTCCGAAATATTACTGCAGCGGTATAAAAATAAATCATTTTTGCATCGTATTGTCACTGGTGATGAGAAATGAATTTATTATGATAATCCTAAATGCAGAAAATCGTATACAAAGCCCGGCGAGCCCGCCCAATCGACGCCGAAACGAAATATTCACGTGAATAAGGTCATGCTCTGCATATGGTGGGATCAAAAGGGTGTCGTATACTACGAACTGCTTCCGAGTGGTGAAACCATTAAAGGACCATTATATCGAACCCAACTAATTCGTTTGAAGCGGGCATTAAAAGAAAAACAGCCAGAATGTGAGACCAGGCATGAGTCCGTTATTTTTCATCACGACAACGCTCGGCCACATGTTGCGGTTTCGGTGAAAAACTATTTGGACAATAGTGGATGGGAAATTCTGCCTCACCCGCCTTACAGTCCAGACTTGGCACCATCTGACTACCACTTGTTTCGTTCGATGCAGAACGCTCTTACGGGAATACGCTTCAGCTCAGTAGAGGAAATCAAAAATTGGCGCGATACGTTCTTGGGCTCGGAAGACGAGAAATTTTTTTGGTCCGGAATTCATAAATCGCCAGAAAGATGGGGGAAAGTTGTAGCTTCCGATGGACGATATTTTGAATAAAGCATTGTAACTATGTTTTCATAATAAAACTTCAAATTTTGGAAAAAAAACGCTGGAAACTTACTTGTAGACCCAATATGTTGGAGGGCAATAACAAGCAATTAATTAGTACGGTAGAGTCTTTTAACTTTTATTTTACAAATTTTACCCAACCAACTCACTTCATGCCCAACAGAAGGCCTTCGCTTTTAGACGTGTTCTTAGCCTCTAGTATTGATTCTGTAATGCACTACGATCAAATTCCTGCTCCGGGTTTTTCACACCACGATTTGATTTTCTTAACAATTAACGCCTTTCCTACTTGTGTGGAAGAAAATGCAATAAAATCATACAATTTTTCCAAAATTAATTTAGAGGCTTTGTTTTATGATATCCGAATTATGGACTGGTTGCCGATATATGCTACAAGCAATGTAAATACTCAGGTGGACTATTTTCAAAATATTAGCCTTTCTTTATTTCATAAACATGTACCTCTAAAACACCGTAGAAATAGAGTCAACTCTCCATGGTTGACTTCGGAAGTTTTTAGCCTTATAAAAAAGCGCAATCTCCTTTACTCCAGATGGAGGAGATACAAATGCACAGCTATATATAAAGAATGTGCCATTGTACGAAACGCGGTAACTCTTCTAATACGATCAAATAAAAAGACTTTTTATCAAAATAAATTCAACCCGAGGGATTCGAGTTCTAAATTCTGGAGTAATATTCGCGATATTACGCTTAAGCCTGCAAAAGATCCACTTCCCAATAATACCGAACATAATGAACTAAATACGAAGTTTTTTCAAACCAATCATAAGACTTTTAACCACAAAAATATCCCTACCTTCTTAGATAACCAACGAAAAGGGACTTTTTCGCTCTCTGGAATTGATGAAATATGTGTAGGTCAAACAATCTTAAGGATAAAATCAAAACCTGTTGGCTCTGATGTTGTATACCCGACTTTTATACAAACTCTTCTTCCCGGTTTTCTTCCGCATATAACGCATATATTCAATACTATCATTACAACGTCTGTTTTTCCCATCCAGTGGAAAGTTGCCAAAATTCTCCCATTGCCTAAACCAAATAGTAATGAATATCGACCCATAGCTATCCATCCTTTTTTAAGTAAAGTCTTCGAAGCAATAATAAGTAACCAAATTAAGTCTTTTCTAAATAGTAAAAATCTTGTCACGAAATTTCAGTCGGGCTTTTGTGCTAAACGTAGCTACACTACCGCGTTACTAAAAGTGTGCGAAGATATTCGTGGCGGTTTGGATTGCGATATGCGGGGTCTCATAATTTTCTTAGACTTCTCAAAGTCATTTGACAGCGTAAATCATTCTATACTAATAAATAAACTGCATAGGCAATTTTTGCTTCAAAAGCTCCGCGTGCAAATTAATAACTTCATATTTATCTGGTCGCATATAATATGTGTCTAATGACACCAAATGCTCCTCATTTCTTCAAGTCCCAATGGGTGTTCCTCAAGGTTCCGTACTAGGCCCTCTTCTTTTTTTATGTTTCATAAATGATAGATCTGAATGTTTCGCAACCTCCGCGTACCATATATATGCCGACGATGTACAAATATATTCTTTGTTTCCGAAATACCATAAAAACCAGACACTAATTAACATTAATGAAGATCTTAAAAGAATTCATGATTGGTCAACAAAAAATGAGCTCACTCTTAATCCAGTCAAATCAAAAGCTATGTTCATTAATAGAGGTAGACAAACAGAAATTTCTGCTCCAATAAGATAAAAAATCTTGGAGTTTACTTTAGTAGTACATTCACTTGGAATTTACACGTAAACAGAGTAATATCGCAAGTGTATAGTGCTCTTCGTGGTCTAAGTCCCACGAAAAACTACCTCCCGATAGGTGTTAAACTGAAATTGGTTAAATCTTTTATCTTGCCGATATTGCTTTACGGATGCGAAATATACGGGGACTTGGACTATGTGTCGAAAAGAAAATTAACTGTGCCATATAATAGTTGCGCAAGGTATATTTATGAAATCAGACGGTCAGAGCACGTTACGCACTTGACTAAAAGTATTACCGGCTATTCCCTAATAGCCTTATTGAATTACAGAACCATACTATTGCTTCATAAAATAATTATTACCAAAGAACCAGACTATTTATTTAAAATGCTAAAATTTGCAACTAACCAAAGATCTATGCAAATAATTTTACCTAGACATAAGTATCTTACAACTAGTCGAATTTTTTTTTTCCATGCGACTCATCTTTGGAATGGTCTACCAATAGATATCAAACGATCAAGCAAAACAAATATATTTACAAAGGAGGTTTTTAAATACTTTGCTCAAACTTACTGATGGAAGATCCCAACCTTTATACTCCTTCCCCAAATCTTTTTTCCAAACTATTTTAGTCTTCCACATTCCCTATTTCTTCTCCTCTTCTTTTTATGTACCGTATTTATAAGTTTCCTAATTTTTTTATCACTACAATTTAACTTTGTTTTTTTTTTAATATATAATTACCTACCTTGCACAATGTAAAAGAGATTTAATCTTAATGTACAAGAATTTTTTAATAAAATAAATAATAAGTAAATAAATAAACCACTTTAAACACTATAAAATCTAAACTAGTGCAGGTACAAAAATAGTTTTAGACATTTTGAAAAGATAATTTAGTAGTGCATACAAGTCTTAAATGCTTTGGGTACATCTGTGCAGCAACAAAAAAGTAATGGCTCGTTTAACTCAAAATTATGAAAATTTCCTGTTCCATTTTTTTACTTTAAATGCATTTTTCTTAAAATTTTTACTCAATAAATTTTCTGAAATTTTACAAAATTGTTATCCCTGCAAAATTTCCTAAAAATTATGTTTCTAAACATACGATTACGTACGATCAACAGATTTTGTAGTAAAAGTCATTTTTCGTCAAACAAAAATTTCCAAAAAGAAGTGTACGAGTACCTATTGAATTACTCCTAAAATCGCTTAGATATGTTTACGTGGTCCTGAGAAGAATCTTTTTGAAACAGTATATGGAATGTTTATAGCAATTGTTCGAAATGCCTTCCTTCCATTTGAATACACTTTCGGGCGCGTTTAACCATTTCGGATGGCAGATTAACGGTCATCAAAATTATTTTCATCTCTTCTGAAGCGACACTAATATTTTCTTGGAGCTCTACCAGACTCCACATTTCTCTAAAATAAACCTTTTCTTTCATAGCACCCCAAAAGAAAAAAATCCATCGGTGTTAGGTCAGGAAATCTGGGTGGCGAAGGGTTGGGGCGGAATCGACCAATTCATCGTTCATTAAAAGTATGGTTGAGGAACGAAGTTACCCCGCTGCTACTGTGACAAGTTGCTCCATGCTGTTGAAAGAACATCGCCCTTCTCTAAACAAGAGGAGCATCTTCAAGGAGCTCCGGCAATCGTTCTCTAAGAAATTACAGGTATTAATGGGAATTAACTGCTTGTGGAAGAACGTGCGGGCCTACAAAAGTGTTTCCTATTAATCCAGCTAAACCTCCTTTAAAATAAACAACACATTTTGAAGAAGTTGTTTACAATAATTAAATTCTTACATTTGAAACGATGTTGTGCATATTAAATGGAGATTGGAGTCTGACCAATGCATGGTGCAAATTATGGTGGTTTGTAACCCATCTCTCGTGAACTGCGCTTCGTCAGTCCTAAGAATGTTCTTGAGGAATTGCCCGTCTTCTGCATGTCTGCGCAGTAACCAGGCCAGGCCATCACCTGGTAGTAAATCCTTTACCGGTGTTAAATGGAAAGAGTGTAATCTATTTCTCTGTAGAGTCCTGTGAGTTCTGGTTCTGGGCGGTTCCAACTGCACAGCTAGTCTACGGACACTGACTGAAGGCTGAACTTCCACAGCACGAAAAATCCCATCCCCAACTTCTGTCACCGCTGCGTCTGAACGTCCTTCTCTTTTTTTTTGGTGCAGTTGACCCGGTATCAACGAGGCGCTGATACGTGTCAGCGAATAGCCAGATGCACGGTGTTCTACGGTTTGGTTATAGTCATTGGTACTCCAATCCTACCAACGAAGCGTTGCCATTGCAGAGTCCTTATACAAACACTATTTCCGCGAATTCACGTTCTGAATACATTTTGTGGAGATCAATTTATCAAACGGCTGTTCACTTACTGAGCAAAATGTCGATTGAAGATCAGTTGAAACAATGTCAGATTGAAGAAAAAAAATTAACAAAGAATTCTTCTTTGTTACGATTTTTTTTCCTCTTCGACAATTAACTGTTAACTGCATTGCTCATAAGTACGTTAGTTTATTATTCTCACATAATTTTGTTTGGCCATTTTTGTTTGACAAAAAATGGCTTTTACTACAAAATCTGTTGATCGTACGTAATCGTGTGTTTAGAAACATAATTTTTACGAAATTTTGCAGGGATAACAATTTTGTAAATTTTCAGAAAATTTATTAAGTAAACATTTTAAGAAAAATGCTTTTTAAATAAAAACATGGAACAGCAAATTTTCATAATTTTGAGTTAAACGAGCCATAACTTTTTTGTTGCTGCACAGATGTACCCAAAGAATTTAAGACTTGTATGCACTACTAAATTATCTTTCCAAAATGTTTAAAACTATTTTTGTACCTGCACTAGTTTAGATCTTATAGCATTTAAAGTGGTTATACCTCCAAATTAGAAGTCAACCACTTTGATAGGCTGTTACTTGAAATGGAGTGAGAATAGACCCCCCCCCCCCTGCCATACAATTTCTTGTTCAGCGGAACTGCGGCAGAATTTCGGCGGAATATGCCCTTAAAGGATTATACTGATAAACTGGAACACCCTATATATGTATTTGTATATTAACTTTTAGATTAAAATTATAATAACGAATATGAATCTCTGACGACTGTAAAATAAGTTAAACGCGAACTTTTAAAATTCGTTATAATAAATTTATTACATTCATTAGTAATGTTAAAAAACAAAAACAAATATACTAAAATTCGTTTAATAGGCTGTAATAAAAAACAGGAATATAAAAATATTGCTAATTTTGAGCAGACAAAACTCAGGGGACTCTAAGAAATAAGGAAGAATGAAAATTCTTTGACTATGTATTGTATTATTTATAATAAATTAAATCTTTGTGGCACGGTCTTTGTATCTTAAGACTGCTTGACATCGTCTTGACACCGATTTAACCAAACTGCATATTAGGGATTGTTATCTTTTACCCCATACTTCTTCAAACATATTAAAAAGGTGTCCGTCAATACGAAAATGCTTTTCTTTCAGCTTTAGGTCGAGAGATTGGGATGGCCATTTAATAACCTCGACATTTTGTGCTTGGAACCAATGTTTTACATTTTCTCTCGCATGCTTTGGATCATTATCTTGTTAAAAGAAGGTATTATAGCGAAATCAAGTAGTCCTTGGGCTGCTTCCATTGTGATGATTAAAAAATGATGATACGTTTCGGTTTTGCATCGACTACAGAAAGTTGAATAAGATCACGGAACGTGATGCTTATCCTCTCCCCTATATCTCAGCTACCGTGGACAAACCCCGGGATTCAAATTCTTGTCCTCGTTGGACATCAAGTCGGCGTATTGGCTGATTCCCGTTGAGGAGAAATCTCCGCCTTTTACGGCTTTCACCGTACCCAATTGGGGCCTCTTCAAATTCAATAGAATGCCATTCGGGTTACATAACGCGCCGGCGACGTGGCAGCCTTTTATCAATACCGTGCTTGAAGCCGATCTGGTAGCGCACGTGTTCGTGTACCCGGATAATCGTCACCAAAAATTTCCGCTAACACCTGAAAATATTGGAAGAGGTCTTCAAGCGATTGAATGCGGCAGGCCTCAAGGTTACCGAAGAGAATTGCAACTTTTGTAGATCGTCGTTGTTGACCCAGAAAAGATCGAGAGTATGGTTAGGATACCTGCACCAAGGTATGTAAAAGAAGTTAGGAGTTATGTCGGCACGGTTTCCTGGTATAAGAGATTTGTACCAAATTTCGCCGTTTTGGTAAAGCCGTTGACCGACCTGTAGAGGAACGGGGTTAGGTTCAATTGGTCGGAGGAGTGCGAAGTCGGTTTCCAGAAAGCAAAAGAGTACTTGGTGACTGCCCCGATACTGACATGTCCAGATTTTGAGCCGTCGTTTGTGGTGCAATCCGACGCATCGGAGTTTGGGGTCGGAGCAGTACTTACTCAGACATTTGAAGAAGGAGAAAAGGTACTTTATTACATGAGTAGGTCGAATATAAATGAGAGAAAGTATTCAACCACGGAAAAGGAGTGTTTGGCAGTACTGTGGGCCATTGCAAAGTTACGGCGTTCAATTTACGGTCGTGACAGATCATTACTTATTGGTTTGGCTGAGTAACCTCAAGGATCGGTGTGATAGGTTTGCTAGGTGGGCGGATAAGTTGCAGAAGGTTCGACTTCGAAATAATGAATCATAAAGGCAAAGATCACATGCTTTCAAGGAATGTGGCAGTTGTAGCTGAACTGGAATAGAAAATCCCGGACCCATGGATCGCTAGAATGATCAACAAGGTCGAGTTGAACCAGCTGAACTATCCCCATTGGAGAGTAGACTAGGGAACTTTGTTTAAATTTGTTAGGGCCAAACGCGTGATTGTGCATGACAATAGTTCGGAGTGGTAGGAGGTGGTGGCGAAGGTATTGTAGATAGAGTTAGAGTATTAAAAGAGTAATGACAATCCAATATAAGGGCATATTGGCGTTAGGAAGACATATGCCAGAGTAGGGTCTAGGTATTACTGGCCGAAGATGAGGTAACTAGGTATGTTAGGAATTGTAAGACCTGCCAGAGTGTGAAGCTGGTGAATGACAAACCAGCTAGTCTGACGGAGGAGAGGAGAGGGATTTCGAATCCCTGTGTTGACTTCTTTGGCCCGCTTTCAAAATCGAGTAGTGGCTTCATTTATATCCTCACTGTCGCGGATTACTTTACCAAATTCCCCATGTTGTTTCCCCTTAGGTCTGCTACTGCTTCCCCAGTTTGTAGGGAACTCGAGGACAACGTTTTTCTTTTGTTCGACGTACCCCGCAGAGTGGTCTATGATAACGGCCCTCAATTCCGAAGTAATGAATTGAAAAATCCAGCTGAGAGGATAAACCAAATTATCAACTCGACCCTCAGAGCCTATGTGTGAGAGAACCATAGGGCTTCGGACTCTCAGTTGGCTAAGGTTGCCTGTTGTATCCGCACCTCCCAACATGATGTATTAGGCATCTCCCCTTACTACGCGAACTTTGGGCGGGACATGATAACGGGGATCAAGAGTAGGGAACCAGCTCCGCCAGAAGACGGCGTGAGCTTAGGAGATAGAGAAACAGGTTAATAACATAGGCAAATACAGATAGGGAATTAGGTTCACCAAATAGGGCGACTGACATGACAGAGCTAGGGATACGATTTAGAACGCTTAGTGAAGACATAAGAAGATAGCTGGGGATGGCGACTATGAACGCTTCAAAGTCATACAACCTCAGACTACGCGACGTTCAATACTTACCAAACGAGGTTATATGGTCTTGGAAGTTTTTGATCTCCGACGCAGTGAATAATTGTGAAATAATTGTACGGAATCGTGGGCCTTCTATTGGGCGCTAAATCAAGTGTTCTTTTTGATACGGTTTTAAGGTGACCAACCCCTCTAGTGCTACACGAAACCCTCTTGTTTTGTTCTTTCTGTCTTGTACTTACACGGCCTTTGTCATCCCCCGCTTAATAGAAAAAAAATTATAAATAAATCTACATAAGTTAAATCCCCCAATTTCTCCAATTTCGCATAAAAATTGGGTGGCTTCCACTTTTCCATTGTTTACGTTCATTTTCCTCCTTTTTTGAATCCCCTCCCCCCATACTAAGGAGCCGGTGCTCGCAGCTTGGAACTAGCTTTTGTAGGGGCCAGCTTCCATAATTTTGGGCAAAAGTTATACGATCTCTCCTGTTATTTTTGGAAACAGTAGGTTTCTTTGCATGTCGTTTTGAAAATAATCCGCCATCGACAGCTCGTCTACGCACCGTCTTTTCATGGATATTTAACATAAATTCTTTTACCAGGGATCTTGCTTTTCTTTTTCGGATCAAGAGATAGTCCTGTCTTGATATTTTGGGTCTGCCACCACTGCGAATAACTTTCATCGTACCAGTTTTGCTATAAGCATATTTTTTTATATTTCCAAAATAACCGAATTTTTTATTGAATACTTCTTATTGGTGTCTTTTTGAGACACCAATATTTCTCAATAATTTGTAATTTAAAACTCGCCGTTGTATGCACCCTATTAATAAAACGAGTATACTATTTTAACCTTTTTGGGGACCTCGGGTCATTTTTGACCGTTTTAGGAAAGAAATTATGTTTTCTATAAAACAAATTTTTTTAGGGACTTGATGTTTCATAATTTTTTCTAGAGTTTTGAACTTAATATATATAGCGTATCATTTTATAAAAATATCATTTATTTTACGAAGCACACATGTTTTTACGTTCGTGGACCTCGGGTCAAAATTTACCATATTAACGGAAGGTCAATTGCGTTTTTATTTGTTTTCAGGTTACTCAGTAATATTGTTGTACGGTTGCATTGTTTTGCTTACAGTGATTTTATAGCTAGCACATGGCTTTGCTTGCATGTGCTAATTATTTCCTATTTGAAAATGAGTGATAGTGAAAGTGATTTCCCTTTGAGAGTGTCGGATGAGGAGGAATCGTGTTCTGAGTTCGAAGATCATGTTGAGGAAGCTGATTCATCGGATAGCGGTTTTAGTGAGGGTGGAAATGCATCTGTTCCTGCCGAAATTATGAAGTCAAGAAATGGCCTAAGCCCTTGAAAGCAGTTCCGGAAGTGTCTCGAGGGAAAACATTATAAACTTGTTGCCAGGATTGACACGTTTTTCGTCCTCAAGAATCACAGCAGAAGAAATTTCCAGATTCGAATTATTTTTTCCACCTCCTTTGGTACGCACAATTTTGGCTTAGACACCCTTGCAGCTTTGAATCATTTACAAGATTTAATTTTCATTTCCGAAATTTGGATATTCGAAGAAGAGAAGTCTGAATTTGATATAGTCCCAAATTTCTCATTCGATTCATTTTGTAATAAGCCATATGTAGCTGGCGATGTCGCAGTATTTTATAGAAATAATATTATAGGGTGTGTTATTAATAAGTATAATTTGGAATGCGCTGATATAATCGGTGTTAATGGCGAATTTTCTGGTATAGACTACTGCTTCATCTGTATTTACAGACTACATAAGTGTGCAGTCAAAAACTTTTTGGATGAGCTTTCGGGTTTTTTGGCATCCAAAAATATGGTACTGTTGGGTGATTTTAATATTAATATCCTCTGTGATTCTTCTGATGTCGATAGCCTTTTGTCTGTACTGTCTGCACTTGGTTTTGAATCTGTGCTTAATCAACCAACTCGTCTCAATTCTTGTATGTACCACATATTTATAAGGCTTCACAGAAGCTGTAGCGTTGTCTACAAAACAATGGCTCATGATCTTAAGATAACTGACCACAGTTTAACTAGCATTCAACTTAATTGTAAAATTACCAGAACCAATCAATCCGAAGTCAGAGAATCTGTCAAAGTCGATTTTGTTGCTTTAAGAGCACATTTGAATTTTGAGTTTTGGGGTGAAGTACCATATATTGTGCCCTTTGTCCATCTATTGCTTTTGATTTGTTTCTTAAAAAGTTACAATTTTATATATCGATCTGTTGTAAGAATAAACTTCTTTTAGCGACTCTCAATTTGCCTTTAGAAACGGCAGATCTACTGAAAGTGCATTGCTAAAGCTAATTGGGGAGTTATATATAACAGTCTTAATACTTCTCAAATCTCAGTCTATTTATTGATATAACTAAGGCTTTTGACATGGTGATCCATACCTTATTATAAAATAGTTTTAGAGGCTTTATTCTCGTTGCTTCTTATTTAAAGAATCGTAAGCAAGTGTTAAAAATCAAAAATGTTTTCAGTTCGGAAAAGTATTTAAATATCGGAGTTTCTCAAGGCTCTGTCTTGGGCACGACATTGTTTCTAATATATGTAAACTCGTTATTTATTCAACCTTTTAAGGGAAAAATCATAGCATGATTGACGATGCTGCTCTATCGTGCTCTAATAAAGGTTATCTAAGTCTTTACTCGGATATTAGTAACGATTTGGATGTATGGTATTACGATGGTGGTTCAAAGAGCACAAACTGATAATCAGTAATAAAACCAAGTTTATGCTGTTTAATATGAAGGGCTCAATATGCGTAGACTTGCCTCTATATTACCACTCACCAAGCTGCTTAGGATTCTGCTTAGTTGATCCATCCTCCCATGGTGTTATGACTTTTAACGAAAATGCTAGTTGTAATGACGGTTGCCTTAGAATTAAACGCGTTGACAATTTTAAATACCTAGGTATTATACTGGACTTTAAGCTCACCTGGAATGATCACACATTATGCCTAAAGCAATATCTGAGTAGAATTGCCAGGCAGCTGTATCATCTCAGTCTCTATTGCAATCTACAAATTTTAAGGATGGTCTATAATGGTTTATTGAAATCCAAGTTGCAGTATAGTATTTCTTGCTGGGTCGGCACTTATTTCAATAAATTAGAACCCTTATTAACAAAACAAAAGCAAGCAATTAGAATTATTGCTAAGGTTAATCGCAGTACCCCTAGTTTTGAGTTCTTTAAAGGTCTGAAAATTCTTCCTTTAAGGCATTTGTACTGCTACAAAGTATTAAAAATATTTTTTAATAATTCCGGTTATTATCATGTCAGACTACATGATAATTATAATTTACGCATCAACACTAGAAATTTCGTTACCACTCGTTACCGCTCATCGATTATTTAATTTACTACCTGTAGACCTTAGGTGTTATAGAAAGAAAACGGTATTCTTAAGCAACGTTAAAAATGGCTTTTCTTTTTTGATCATTCCGATATAGATTCATTTCTAAGTACAATGTTGTAATTATTACCGTATTTCATGTTATTCCATTACTTACTTTTCCCCATCAATAGTTTATAAGAATATTTTCTTAATTTTAACTGATAGGTACTTTCACCTCTTGTCATTTATTTGACAATAGATTGCACTAAGCTATTTCTTGCAATAACAAATCTGAAGCTCAATTAATCTTCTATTGGTTTTTGTATCAAATTTTTGTATCTTTGTTTTGTCAAGAAACAAAGGAATAAAATTAAAAAAAAAAAAAAAAAATTTTTTACTGTCAGACAATTGTCAGAGTTTCCTTAGTTTTGTCCATTTAAAATTAGCAATACTTTTATCTTCCTTTTTTATTATATTGCTTTTAGTAATATTTGTTTTCGATATTGAACATTACTAATGTACTCGTATATAATAAATTTATTATAACGAATTTTAAAAGTTTGCGTTTAACTTATTTTACAGTCGTCAGAAATTCATATTCATTTCGGTTTCCTTAGTTTTGCCAGATACTGTATATCATTAATTATTATCTGAATTTTTAATTTTGTACCTGAGAATAATGAAATAAAATGAATGAATGAATAAAAATGTTGCTACGAAAACTGTATTACCGGCCATTGAGAACTTCTTGAGAGCACACTTCTTCAATAGAAGGTTAAATGTACCATCTGGGCCAGCAGATTTGTGTATATTGAGAACTTTGAATACTCCTGCTATTACACAAATCGGAAAATAGATTGGTGCCATAAATATTTTGATGCGCCCTAGTGTAGGTGGAGATATGGCAAGATATGTGAAAGTCTTGAGATGGATGTCCAAAGAGGTGACAGTTGGAATGTCATTATAAATGAACGTGGTGATGGGCTGACTGTGAAACAGACTTTCTTGTGTTTTTTTTTCAGTATTCATACGGCAGCCATACACAGATTTCTTCCAGTTGCAACAGAGTAGAATGACACAGTGTTTCTGATTTACGAAGTGTACTAGAACCAGAAACCCTTAAGATACAAAACGTTCTCTATCGCATAACCACTGTCTCTTAATTTCTTAGGACTAAGGACTGAAACGAATAAAATCTGTAAATTTTAATACGGGCTATACTTAAAATGCGTAAAAATTGCAATCCCATTTTGTACCCAAATTAGCCTGTATATTCTCTAGTCCCACTTTGTTATTGATTTTAGTTCGGTGCGGTTCGGTTCGACAAATGGCTCGAAAATATTGTACTTCGCGTCCAAACCATTTCATCGCAAAAACTTTAAACAGTGGATATTAAACGATATTTGGAGACGTTGCCAGTTAAGCGAAAACAGAAAAGTGGAGCTAAAAGTGGAGCACATGAAACAAATTTGGGCAGAAAAATAGTGGGTACCATCGTAAAAAACCGGACTATGTCATCCAGAGATGTTGCTCGGAAATGTAATGCCAACCAAACAATGATACAAGGATCTAAAAAAACGTAACGGTATAAAAACACGAAAAAAACAAAAAATACCAAAATTTATTGAAAAGCACGAAAGAGTTGATCGGCAACAAAAACGCGTACTTGGTTTTGGATGACGAAACTTATGTCAAAGCCGACTTTATTACTCTTCCAGGTGTGCAGTTTTACAACTCGTTTGAAGCTGAGATTCTTCCGCGATCAACAACATCGATTGGGATGGAAAAATTCGGGTCAAAATATCTCGTTTGGCAAGCCATTTGCCAATGTGGACACAGAAGCTCATCGTTTATTACAACAGGAACAATTAACGACAGAGTTTTATACGCACTAACCATGGAGTTGGACCGCATTTTCGACAGTTCCTGATAG
This sequence comes from Volucella zonaria, assembly GCA_963966105.1. Classification (NCBI taxonomy): domain Eukaryota; kingdom Metazoa; phylum Arthropoda; class Insecta; order Diptera; family Syrphidae; genus Volucella; species Volucella zonaria. The sequence goes on from OZ014531.1 coordinate 110,221,753, forward strand.
CTTCAATAACGCAATAATTTTTCCGCTTCACAAAAATTGTGACTATAGCGACCCAACCTTAACACCTCGGCCAAACTGTTCGCCTCTTTGATCTTCAGGAGACTTGCAAAGTGGGTCAGAAATCATAAAATATTATCGGAGTTTCAAGCAGGATTTAGGGAAAACTACTCTACTATTGACCAAATTTTTTCTTTGATTATTATCGCCGAAATTTACAAAAAGAAGAAAAAAAAGTTGTGTGCCTTTGTTGTGGATTTCCATGCGGCTTTCGATTCAATTGATCGTGACTCACTCTTCTATAAACTACGAGTATATCAGATGGGAATCTCAAGTAAAATCGTTAACATATTGCGAGCACTATATGATGATAATGTTGCATGCGTATTGGATAAGGATACAGTATCCGAAGAATTTCTGACAACAATGGGTGTGAAACAAGGTTGTATCTTAAGTACTTTGCTGTTTATCGATATCGGAAGCACTAGAATACCAGCTCTGCTGTATGCAGACGACATTGTTTTCTTGTCAGAGTCGATAAATGGCATGCAGCTTATGATGAACAGACTAGACTCATATTGCATACGTTGGAACTTAAATGTTAACTTGGAGAAGTCAAAAATGATGGTTTTTAGAGGAGGTGGAGGCATATATTCTCGAAAGGAAGAGTAGACGTATCAAGGAGAAACTGTCGAAATAGTTCGTGAATATAAATGCCTGGGAGTCCTGGTATCGGCCAATCTAAACACGAGAAAGCATATTGAAGGTAAATTAGCTGAAGCTAAGCAAGCAATTTCATGTGTGTGGGGCCGTTGTTCCAACAATAAATACATGGCTCATAGCGCCAAGCAAAAATTATTTCGCTCAACCGCTACCTGAATTCTTTTGTATGGTGCTCAAATGTGGGAATACCGCCCGTTCGATGAAGTGGAGAAGTTTCTTTGTTAGTTTTTTAAGCCCACTTTTCGGTTGCCAATAAGCACACCCAATTACATGCTGCATCTCGAAACCGGGACGGCAGCACTGGTTTTATAAACTTTGAAGATGCATTTCGACTATGTCGTTAAAGTTATGGCGATGGACGAAGAAAGGTTGCCCAGGATAGTACTTACATATATATCCCTACACCATGCGGAAACCTCATCCAAGAATGGAGGCACCTAGCGTCTAAGTGCTGACATGAACTTTCATTAACACCGGCAGAGTAGCCTATATCATTAAGAAGACAGTTTTACACTGTATTGGAGAAAATTAGTGTAGTCACTTACGAAAAATATGCTGCTGAAGCTCGAGCCTCTCAATATCAGTTGTACTATACTCGTATATGGTCCGTCGAGCTACAATCTTCAGACCAAAATTCAATTGCCAAAATAAGTTTTGTATTTAAATTGAGAGGTGAGCTTAAATTTCATCCCACACTAAACCGAACTTCCAATTTTGTGTAGTCTCTGTAATCAGAGAGCGAGAGAGGACGTCTTACATTTCCTAGGAGAATGCCCAATTTTTAAAGAGTTTTGCAAAAGATATTTCAGATCGTAGGTCCTGTCTTTTATAAATCTAAAAAAAATGTTATGCAGCGGAATTATGTACATATGATCTTTTCCAAAAATATTTTGCGATATTGAGAGCTGAAATAAGATGGAGAGAGGTTTGACCAAGGTGTTTGCACACTTTTTTCAAAATAATGGCAGGCAGCCCGTCCAAACCGTCCAAACCCGGAGAGTACTGGTCTCTGACTGCTCTATTTTCTCCATTACATATTTAATATTACATAGTATCAACTGATGTAAGTGAAATTCGGGTACAGCTACTCATGTAAGAAAAATATAAAAAATAGATTGGCTGCAGAATTGAAAGAATACGCTTGAGATTTCTTCAGGGTTGTTCGAGGATTCGTTTGAGAATCGCAGGGTAGGTGGGTAATAATCAGATTTTCATTTGGTGTTTATGAAGTGAAAAAAAGCATTTAGGATTAGAGATAAGTTCAGATTGCATTCGGCTTAAGTAATCGGGATAGAGTGATTCACAAAACTGAGAAAAAAAAGCGTATAAGCTCGGTGGTAAGCGAAGAAGTCAGAGGTAGACCGAGATTTGAGATACGTACGCCATGGCATATTTCTTTTGTTATGCAGCGAGCTCAACTCATTATTGTAGCAGGCTGGTGTGAATTTGGAATCCTTTTTTGGAAACGAAAGGAACGGCTTTTTTAAAGAGTTTGAAGATTAGGGTGTATTGCAGAAAAGTTTGATAGCATTATCTATGGAAATATTGGAACTATTTGAGATGCAGTCGAAATTAGTAGTACTAAGCACCTAGTTAAATTTTCCAAAATGAAAATTGAAATGGTGAGAATACTGCGATTGAATTATTTTATTTACTTTACTGTAGACGAAGGTTAGGGATAAAGGTAGGTGATAGCTGTCGAGTTTAGATAAAAGATGTTTGCTCTCTGTGACAACACAATTATCGGCATCGGACGAGAAAACCAGATCAAGGTGGCTGCCTAGATTGTTAGTAATGCCACTTAGTGGAAAAGGTCTACAATATCTAGTACGGAGTCAATATTGTCAACAGTAAGCTGTTAACTGTGAATTGGTTAGGAGGATTGAATGTAGAAGCATATTGTGAAAAGATTACGCTTAGAGTCTGTAATTTTTGCACAAACGTATTCTAAGACTTCCGAATGAGAGGTTTAGGTCATACTATTCTATGAATTGCTAACAAAACGCCCCGACCATAAGAATCACGTATGTTACCGAGTCTGTCGTTACGAAGAACTTCAAAATCTGAATTGAAAATTTCATTATTTTTAAAGTCGTAATGGAAATTTGTTTTAGTAAGGGCAAAGGGTGAACATTTCGTACGGAAGCTTTGATGAGTTAAAGATGAGTTAAAGAATATGGTGAATACGGTGAAGGCGGTCAAAGAATGGTTAGGAGCAGTAATAGTTTTTGAAACAGGAGTGCGCTCGTTGAAGATGAAAAATGTGTTTTGAGTTCACACGGGAGGCAAATGAGGAGAGTTCGTTTACGATATCGGATGGAGGGATGTTGAAAGCCTCATAAAATCGAAGGAAATGTGATTCAACTCTTTTCGGTTAGTTGGGAGATCTTCTTGTTGAGTTGTGACAAGGACACTTGTTTTGGTTTTGACATCAATGCAAACAGAGTCAGATGTATCATGCAGATATGCTAAATAAAGGCGTACGTTCCCATATATGTTGCGATTCCTGAAGCGAGACATTATATAGTGACCTTCAACATCGTTGTCTGTAAGTTGTTTTGTCAGTTTAGGTATTGGAGGAGTCAGAGGATCCAAAGAACTAGGAGACTGGTTGGTTGTATTGAGAGATGGAGATGGTGAAAGTGAAGGGGATTTCGATAGATGCAGGGTTTTTTACGGAAGTGTTGTTTGTGCATTTAGAGGATAGAAGGGCATCTGATGGTAAAGGGTTGGAGGCGGGTTTAAGGTTAAATGAAATTCTGTTGTTCTTGGGCTTAGACAAAATAGAAGCTGATTTGGGAGTGGTGGGTAAAATGGATAGATTTATACTTTCAATATTCGTTGGGATAATGGTTAAATATTCAAGGAATTTAGGAGAAAATTTGGGGGACAACCCAGTTTCGAAACGCCAACTCGAGTCGTGATTGGAATTTAGAGAGGAAGAATTTGATTGCGGCTTAGTTTAATAACAGACTTAATTTTAAGATTTTGTTTTAAAATTTTTTGAGACTTCACTGGTGCTTTCTTATTTAATTCGATCCATTTGAAAAATTTATCCCGTTCAGATTGTAAACAACCGCGGTAGCGGTTATATAAACTTTGAAGCATCTGGAATTTATCTTCTCGCTCTAAACAGTGAACGCATATTTTTCCTCAAAATATTTGTTAACCCAAGTAGCAGGAGGAGTTCTTCAAAATGTTGGATGATGAGTCCTGTATTTTTGTTATTTACTTTATTAAGTTTTTCAAGCCTGTTATTCCATTCGGTTGGTGTCCACCAGTGCCCGGGATAAAAAAGTGGATTTTGTGTCAATTTCTTTGGGCGTCAGAAGATTTGGTGAAGCTGTTGGTAGTGTCATTCAATATCAATGAGGTTTGGCACAATACTATGGGAGTGTGGAACCATAAGGTATAGCTACGAGCTTATTTGAGGTGAAGTTTATCTCGTTCGATTATAGTTGCGACTGCAACTTTTGTTACTGCAGAGCCGTTTTTTTAATGACGTAATGTTCAATTGAACTATTTTTTCGCGATCATCAAATTCTTTAACACTTTTGGCGACGGATTTACATAACGCTAATTAGTCACAGACTCTCTGTGGATTGGATCTTTCTAACGTCTAATAAAACGTTCTCTTGCACAGGTAAGCGACCAATCCACTTGACTTGTTTGAAGGATGATAATTTACTCTGGTTTATATTAATAATTTTGGAAACTTGAACATTAAGAGGGGAGCGGGGAGAGTTGGTTGTACCGTGCACTTATGCCATGCGCAAATGATACTAATTCACTATGAACGTTGTCCAATGTTGCATTCGAGTGATTAAAACTGACTTCTTGCAGCTCGTTAAAGTATGTTTGGCTGCAGAGGTTTAATTTCACCTAACATTAGATACACCTTTACTTTGCCTTCATTTCAACGGTAATACTTTGTCTATAGCTATGCTTGTAAAGTAAAACTGAAATCTAAGAACTAAAAAAGTACCTTAATGGACGACAAAACGAATTTAGTTTCCAAAACAATAATCTTTGCGATTACTTTTAAATTAAGTGACAATTAGAATATTTTTCTGTTTGTTGTTGCCTCTTATGGCATTGTGTTGTTGTGTAACACATCGTCACTTCTCATCATCAGCAATCTTAACTGCAGAGGTCTTTACACATAAATTAAGATAAAGATAAATTAGCTAAGTCTAGATGAATGTTACAAGGTAGTTGAAGTTGGTGTAACTGCTGGAGCAGCTACAGCAACTGGCAGAACTTCACTCAGAGAGGCATTGGGTCATAAAAGAAAACTTCCTTTAGAAACTTCTTCAAGGGTGTGATCTACAGAACTCTCTGTAAGTAGAACTGATATAACAGCTGCTTCTTCGGTAGATTTCTCAGCGAATATCCAACGCTTTTTGTTGAGCAGAAATAGCACCATTAGAGCGGGTAGATGAAGAGGGGAGAAACGGTATAATTTGCGTGAGCTTCCACTGTCCGGTTTTTGATAGAACTTCCAAGCCAGATAGCAAAAGTAGGTGTTGAGTGGCAATGTTTCCAAGGCAAACCGTGGGTTCATAACGGCTAGTAAGGGTGCAGCCAACGAGAGTTATTGCGCCGGTGTATAGTAGGGCAGTTTTGCGGCAAAGATCTGGTTTTGTGACAGCCACCATTCTGTAGCCGGCTCTGGAATAATCCGGTCGTAAGTTCCAGGACAATGAATTGAAATGGGGAAATGGCCAGGCGTATAGTAAAGCAGCTAAAATCCACGCACCGGTGTCTAAACTTCCGGCACAGCCAGCCCAACCCATTAAAGGAGGAATTGCACCACCACCCAGGTGTTAAGGATGCCTACTCGTTTCATTGGGGTGTATATGGATGTATAGAGGAACGGATTGCCAATTACCAGGGCAGCCGTTAAGCCGTTTATGCCAAAGCATAACATTCCCAAGCCAGTGGTCGCTAAAACTAAGGCAAAATCAATAGTCTCAATTGTCATCAATTGTCCGGTGACTAGAACATGATCCTTTGTCCTTGACATTTGCGAGTCAAATTGAAATTCATGATATCGATTTATAGAATTCGCTGCCGCGGATAACAGTTCGGTGTCTACGGAGCAGAGAAGAAACGTTGTTGGATCAAAAGCAGCTGGTGCCATTGCATATCCTGCCATTGATCTTATCACTACAAGCGAGGTTAAACGTAATTTCGACAACTTCTTGTAGTTGCTGAGCAGTTTCCCTTGCTCCATGGTAGCTTCTCCTTCTATCGCCCTCTCTGCGTGACGTATCAAGTGTTGGCGCATTCTCCACAGGAATAGCAACTGCTTGAACTAGATCCACAGCTGAAGCAGATGCTTCATCGATTGTTTGAGCAACTTTTATCGTCGGTGTTCGGCTGGCATACCTCAGGTGACAGCTCCAATGATGTCAGAGTTCTTGAGGAAGTTTCCTCATTCTCAAATCAAATGAAGCATAATAACGCGACTGGCAATTCACATTGGCAGCATATCTTCGTCGAATTAAATTTTCGGAATTTGAGCTCACGAATGGAACTGTAAGTAACCGCTTGGGGTTGGAAATATTTTTTTTTTTTGTTTCTTCTTCCAATCGCCTTTTGGTGAGTTACGCTGGTGAGGATAGGTATTATTTATAGAATTGACACCTCTTTAAGTGGTCTAATATCAGTCGTTTTCACCAGGGTCCATCAATCGGAGTCAGTTATCAGCTGCAATATTTTGGAGCCTATGACCCATTGCCATTATAAAGTTAAACTCCTCTTCACCCTAGTCGATCGGAGAATGTGTGTTCTCATATTAACAGGGTAGTTAAGAATATAGAGAATAAAGAGAAATCCTAGTCGGTTTCTCAGAATCCCGGAATATGGACTTATTTATCACACATCTAAAATTCGATTACTTGTTTTGTCGTTTCTTATGTTTGATCTTATCCAAGTTTTTGTTAGGTTTGATGACATGTCCCTTTCCTATACTTGTACAGTACAATTTGCATAGATCCCAGGTACATGTTATACGAGAAATGGAAGTTTCATTTCCCTTCTACATCTGCACAATAGATGTTATATGGCTTAAACTCAGTACGTGCTATCCTCTGCTCATCGAACGCTTTTAAAAGGTCTTTTGTTAAGTTTCCTAAGGACTTGTTTCTCCTATCATCCATTCAGGCTGTTTGAAATCAATTCCAAGTGCCATTTATCGTTTTCGTAGCATTCACACATTTACGTCAAGCAAAGAAACCTCTAAGTAGTCCTTAACCATGCTACGTGGTAATAATTCACTTTCCGACGAATTGAAAAATGATAAATACTACATTTTCAAAAGGTGAATGTGGATTCCTTGAAATACTCTACTTTTACCACTCCTTTTCAACAGTTTAATCCACAAAATATTTATAGCCACGACCAGTTTAACTACAGTCAATGTAAAGACTCACACAGTACGAGTACCATTGAATATAATTTTTTTTTTTTTTTTTTAAGAGAGGTCCGTGCCGCAATAACCGCTTTATGTAAAGGCTCGCCTGCTTAAAATTAAAATTAATTCAACCCCACTGGGTCGGTCAGAATACACCTATAAACAACCCATTCACAAAGCCCTTAAGTCCGCTCATAAAAATTCCCAAAGAAGGCAAACAAAATAAGAAGAAAAAGACGTGCCAAAAAGCTTCTAGAAAACCTGCCAAGGCATGCCTCCATTTTAAAACCCATTAACACGCATATGTGGCACCTTTATTGATAAATTATATGTTGATTACGTTTGTGCGATTGTTAGCAGGCACATAAAAGTGTTTCCATTCAATTTATGGCCCAAAAACTTCGATGAAAATGAACATCGATATCCGTTTGCATCTTGTGCCGACATTTGCCGCGCATAAATAACATCTTTCGGGTACAAGTACCTATCCTACCCTAATGTAAGGATGCCGTTACATTTTACGTAACGCGCTCGCAAATAAAAATGTAAATTTCATCACATAAAAGCCACTTTCGAGATTAATTCCACTTACTTCATTTAACACCGGATGGGTCAGGGGTCTGTAGATAAATTGCGAAATATGTGCGAGTGAGATGATGCGTATAGAGGGTACTCATAGGTGGGTAAGTAGGCCATAGGCATCAGGAAGCAAACCCTCTCATCTACATACACGCAGCTTCTAAGCTACTTCTGGTAAGGGTATGAGCTTTGAAATGGTACTGGCATTAATAATAAATCACTTCATTCGCACAGACTCCAGCGTGTCTTGATGGGTTTAACCTACCTTTCCTGTGGTGTGCCTGTGTACTGGCATAGCATCGTATTGAGAACGGGAAAAGAACCTTTGGCAAAAAAAAAAACTTGCTCTTAGACATCCTGGTACGAGTACGAGTACGATCCATACATAGTACCTTGTGCTAACATATACTCGTAAAAATGCCATACGTTTTATTAGCATCCATAAAATCCATCACTAGAGCTGGGGTATTCTTAGAGGTATCCTTTTTAACCACATGGTTTCGAAACCGGTTCCATACGGTTTCGCACGCCTGGCTCTTTAACCCGCAACCATATCCACATCCGCACCACATATCAGTGGCAACAAAGAATTTTTGTTTTTGGAAAATTTCATCAACACCGTCCGGAGACGATATGGGCTTTTGTTTTCAGACGACTAGCGTAACTTGGCATCCGTTTTAAGTTACATATCTTCTCAAAATTAAATTAAAGTTTCGCTTCACCTTAAAATCATCGTTCGAAAGCAATTTACATACTTTTATGAGCGATGACAGAGACGAGACCGGAGATAGGCGTGTTGAAAGGGTTTACATTTCACAGGAATTCCTATTAAGTTGAGCGTGCTTTGTTGAAATTTTCGAAAGAGGTTATCACCAGATGGAAAGATTCCAAAGAATAATGAAATATGAAAGGATGGCTAAGGATCTGATTTTCATCCGATACAGATAGTCAACGTGTGTATGAGGATGTATGTGTATGACCTTCAGGTAAAGTCTGGGTGATAATGAGCTTATGTAAACTGATTGAGGTGGTTACGGGCATGGACAAGATATGGATGTGGGTATTATTAGGAAATCTCCTGTATTAGTCCTCTTATTTTTTTAGTTTAAATAGATGATAGAGCATCATAGATACATAACATACATATGTATCACTCAAATGAATACGAGTTTGTCTCCTTTTGAATGGGATCTATAATTCTTTGTGGCTTTGTTGAGAAATCGTCAGTGAAACTAAGTTATTTTTTTGAAAGGAAAATTCTTGACATTTCAAAACTCTACTGCTTGAGACAAGTTACAACATTGCGAGCCTAGATTTAAGGAGTGGAATGGTAAATTGGCATAGATTCCAACCGGTGCTTTATTTTTCTTCTCGTCACCTTAAAGGTAGCCGTGAGAGGTGAGAGGTACTTCTTGAATTTTTTTCTTTATATATAATACAAATATAATGCTGCAGGATATGTAGGTTTAGACTCCACTCCAATAGATCAAGAAAAATGGGATTTTTACATTTTTTTTTTGGCCTAATATACAGAGTGTTTTGTTTTTTTTAGAAACTCTGAATATAATAATTTTTGGAAGCTTTACCGTGAAAATGGTTATAAGAGTGCTTTTGCGGGTAAATGGTATAAAAAAGGATATAAAATGTATATGCTACATCTTTGGGATTATTACAAATTCTGTGGTAAGCACCAGACCGAAGCAATCCCTACAGTGCCGTGGTTTGATAGACCGGAAAGGTGTAATAATTTAAATATATTTATCATACTTACACGCATGTATTAAACAAAAAGCAAATACTAAAGGGAAAACAGTGATAATCCCTGGTGTAGGCCAGGATAACCTACGGTTATTCAATGCCACGTTCTCTTTAGGCGATGTTAAAGTTTATTAAATAAACGGCGATGACGGTGGAAAGTATTTTTCTATTTTTCGGTATGCATCTTGGACTTGAACCCAAACCTCTTGCGTACTACTCCCATGAACTAAACCCTCACATTTCATTGCTTCAAAATAGGAAATATTGAGAGCGATTTATTTTAGGTTGTTAATAAATTATAAAACCGGAGACGTTCATAAATCTTTATCAGGTCTCTCGGCTATAATGAGAGAAAAATAAACCTGCTGTCATTTTTGATTTCATCGATACATTGATAAAATTACACACAACAAAGGGAATTAAGGCGAAAATCAGATGACGACACTGAATTTAATTGCCTAGCTCTTTATTTCCTGACCATAATTACATTCAAACATTCTAAACGAACGTTTATCGGTGCCTCTTTTTCTTTCCTCCCTAGCGTTCTTTCGTCCGCGATGTGTGCAAACATTTTAAGGATACTTAAAGCCCTTGAGCGTGCTCAAATTATAAAAAAAAATGTGCTTAAGCACGTCCTCGTACTGCAACAGTAAGTAGCAACCACCCCAACAAGCTTTCTACTCTTGCACCACGCTAAAAACTCAAGGCCAACCTAAGGAGCAGAATCAATCAAAACATTTAAGCTCATATTCTGAGAGCAGGACCAGAATGTTTATAGAGGGTTTTTCATAAGGGATTCTCTAAAATGAAATAAGTATTACTTATGTTTATATAAAAAGAGCTAGGCATCTTTCGAACGTCCCTGTATCGTGGTTTTTAAACCAGCATTGGGGTGTACTTCTTTTCAAATGATGCCAGTAAGTCACCTGAAATCAATGAAGTCCGATATTATTCCATCTTAACTAATTGTTTCGGGTTAATTTTAACTAGAAGGCTTGGGGCATGTTTGGTTTCAGCAGGACGGTGCCACTTACCACACAGCGCTTGCCACAATCGATGTATGAAATATGAAATTCAGTGATCATCATATCTCCTGGAATAGCCTTGTCAATTGGTTATTGGCTATTTGACGCCTTTAGACTTTTTCCTTTGGCGTTATATTAAGTCTCTGGTCTATGCGAACAAGCCATAAACTTCAGACGACTTGGAGGCAAGCATTCCACTTGAAATTGCGCGTCGACTCATACAAGTGGTTCCGTGGAGGACAATTGAATGGTATCACATAAAAACTGGATAACTAATGTGCGTAGAAGGAGATTCGTAATTCTCAATTTGACGTCATTATTTTGAACGTCCCACTATTTGAAAACTTTTGTAAAAATATCTCGCCCTTTGCCCATATAAGGTCCAGCAGATGCAAGAATTAAAGCCAAGAATTCGCAGGTTGCGCTGTAGAGCAACTGGAAATGGTATTTATTAAAGAGGCTCCCTTTAGGCTCAATAGGTTTGGGAATAAGGAAAATTGCCATTTGTGGAGTGAGACAAGTCTAGAAGAGACTCATGGGACTCCATTACACGCACAAAAGTCTTCTGTTTGGTGTAGCTCCTTCAGCCTGATGACCTCAACAGTTCTTATTGTTTCAAAAATCAAGACGAAATTCGCGATGTAGTCGATGCGCAACGATGATCAGTGATTATGTCTTCGAAAACATGAATGACATTGATCCGGAAGATCCAGGAGGATGGCCATTCGTGGCCGTAAAATAATTGGCTTACTGAGGACTCGCTTCAACCATAATGTTATATCGAGAAATGGACCAGTGGATTGGTCTTCCTATGAGGCTAGGAAAAGTCGTTTGTGTATGGCTAATAAACCGACAACTTTTGAAGCCTAAGAAGCTCATATTCAGGCGTTATTGATGACACAGATGCTTAAATGCTCGAAAAGCGGCATAAACTTGGACCGAGAGAACATAATGGAACGAATAATTCTTTATAATGAAGAAGTCCTTTCGTTATTGCTTAGGCATTTCAATTGTGGCTGCAGAATAAGTTAGAAGATTTTAGTGATTTTTTGAAGAAGAAAGATGTAAGAACTATTGAAATACAATAAAAAGATTTGGGTGAAACATAGTCGCTAAGCCAAAAATAGGCCTCGCCGGGAAGGTGATTTTTTAGCCAAAATGCAGATCTCCGGCCAACATTTCCAACGCCCAATTAGCGAATTTACGACAGTTTTCTATGGTAGTCCGGCTTCAGTTCTTACACTAGCACAATCTTATACAGATGTAGGCCCAAATCCTACCGCCAAATAAGCCAGGTTGACTTTCTAGCTATGCCCGATGCAGCTGATTGGCGCCGAATCGACATTTCTGGGATTTCCTCGATGCTGGCCGCTACGGCGGCTACGTTTTCTTCATTTCGCTCCAATCTTTATCTGGTTGGTGGCTTAAGATCCAAACGAGTGTACTCATGCTAAAACTTTTCCATGATGCGACGAATCGCCTGTACACTGAAACCATGATAACGACCGACCTCATGGCAAAAGTTGCGTAATTACAACAACGATGAAATAGCAAGCTTTACTGAATAGTTTGATAGATGAGTGCCATTGGTAACTTTGACAGCTGGCGAAATATAACATTTGGAAAAACTATCATTGCTATCTGGTCACCCTTTATTAGTTCGAGAACCAGAAAGCGAATTTCCGAAATAAACTTCCACGCCACTGTCAAAATTCATAGCAGGCTTGACAGGTATTCCTATTGAAAATTGTATCACTCAGTTAAAAAAGACACACTTTTTACATGAAAACAGTTTAGGCCGTTTATGGCAGCATTGCATGGGAGATTGAGCATTTATCGAAGTAACAAAATAACGAAGTGATTGTCAAAAAAAAAAGAAAAAAATTATAGGGGAGTGGGGCAATGAGTCCCTGAAAATTATGAACTTCGCGTTACGTTTCTCCAAATTATTGATGTCCTAGAAATAATGGGATTTCTAGAGGCCCACAAAATAGACGTTTATTTCATCGATGACTCCTTCATCCGACACAAATCTCTTACCACCGCCGAGCCATTTCTTCATGTTTGGAAACTGGAAATAGCCACATTGGGTTAAAGCTGGTGAATATGCTGGATGACGGAACCATTCGTAACCTAGTTCATGCAATTTTACCATTCCGACTGTGGACTTGTGCGCAGGCGAGTTGTTTTGGTGGAAGAGAACTTTTTTCCTCGCCAAATGCTGTCATTTTTGCTTCAAATCAGAGATGAATCGCTCTAATAGGCCTGCATAATAGGCGCCGGTGGCCTAGGCGCACGAGCAAAAGCTCGTTCGAATTGTCATTGAACTTCGCCAAACACCAGTTGTCAATTGAGCGCGTTTGTTGTCAATTGTCAGCAAATGCGGCACCCATCTAGCGGTTAGCCTTTTCATATCCAAATATTTTTGCTAAACTGAAATTAGTGATCCACGTGACCAGCCTGCAGCCTCTTCATGTTCGCGCACCTTCCTTCACCGATCGTCCAATATCAGACAGTGGATTTTATCGACAATTTCTGGTGTGGTGACCTTAATTAACGGCGTCATTTCTGCCGGTAGGTACGACAGCACCGAAATTGAGCCAACCGGTAGTGAATGGTTGCATCGATGGTGAAAAGTTCGTGATGATTTTTTTCTCCAAAACATAGTACGAGTATTTGATGAGAACATTAAATTCACTTTTTTCCATTTTTACGAAAATTCTCGAAGGCCTCTGCTTCAAATGGTTGCCACGACAAAATTATTTGACAGATCTTCCTGGAAAATTTTGGTGGTAACGCCAGCTGTTTTCATTCTCAGGGACTTATTGCCCCAGAATCTTGTTAGATTTGGATTTGTTGAATCTGCGGGTCCTAATGGAAGGATATAGATTCAATGGAGAATGACAGTGACTTGTATTCTTTAGCATATATACATATCTAGGTCATAGAACACCAACTAAAAGGGCATTTTAAATGTGACCGGTACTAATCTACAAAGACTGTTCTAACGTTTCAATTTTGACCTACAAACAGTGAATTAGCCTTAAGGATCACTTTATTGTGAAGCACGTATTGCAGTTGGATTCATTTACACAGGTAGGGAGGAAAGTTTATTTAAGTATACTTGCCGCGGAAACTCGCATTCTCTCGGGATAAGTTCCAGAGAGCATCATAGGAGTAGGTGTAATAACTAATTTGCAAGAATACCGTGGGAAGATGGTTTCCCTTTCCCAGCCGAGGGAAGGTATGGTAATCAGGGATATATTCAATCTAATAACTCCAAGTCCATTCGGCTGCTTCGAGGTAGAAAAAAAACATTTTATTAGCCACACTGGCTTAAATTGTGAATTTTTTTTTCCTAGGTCTTAAAACCTAGTTATCTCGTCAACATGCATTGCTTACACAAACTTCCTTATTTAAATACTGTACGGAACAGCAAGGCACTCAAGAATCGAAAGCCTGATAAATTTATTCATATTTGATTTCTGACTTAACTTGGTTTACATAAATAATTCTAAAGCATAAAGCAAACCGGCCGATAGTGTCTATAAACAGCCCTCTACTTCCTTCTTATGTATCTCAAAATATTTATTTCAAAAACTTCATGGGGAATTTTTCATACGATCCCAAAAATACGAGTACCATGGCCTCTAGTAACCCATTTCTATGCCCAATGACTGAACTTTGTTTGGTTTAAGGTAAAAGTCGAACCCTTCCAGGAGACTTCACTAAGTAAATTCTCTCTTGAAATTAAAATCATTTATCCACGACCTTAAATCATTTTTCCTTCGATAACCTTTGGGGCACTGAGTATTGTAAATTTACGCTTCTACTCACATACCTAACGGTGCAATCCTATGAAACATCCGTTCAACACAATCGATTGAGCTGATACCAGTATCAGAACATTCCCATCACAGTCTTCTAACTCGTCCTTATCCTCCCACTCGCTTAGATGGTACAAATAAGTTAGGTATTAGGTATACATCTTCTATGTCCTGGAAATGGAAATCTCTGCCTGGCTGGATTCTGCCTTAAGCCATTTGAATTTATGTGCGATAATGATTAAGGATCAAACCCTTTCCTTTTACCAATGCCAATGGCATTGAAACGTATTTTTACATAGACATTCTCATGCACACATCAATAGATATCTGAGTGAACTTTTATATGGATTGCTCGTGTGTGTTCTGCTCGGTTATCCAATCGATTTTGTTGCCTCGAACGGAAACTGGGGAGAGGAAATACCTTCACATCTTTATTCTTTAACCGGAACGTTCATCCAACCGTGCAAGGTTACGTTAAGAATACATATACCCGAACCGACAAAATGTCGAGTGGATGTCGAAAGAAGTTCCCTCTAAACAAGGATAACAATCCGGCATCGAACATGCAGTGCTCATCTAGCATCCACCATTCAAAATTCGAACATCTTCATCATCCATGATAGTAACGACATCTTACTTAAGTTGTTTGACAGCCTGAAAAATAATAATATTAATATCGCCGACGACGTGCACGTCTTACCGTTACAAAGTATCTAAAAACAAGTATTATACGTAAGACAGGCGTTATCAGGGTTCGTGGCACTACCGATTCCTATCATCGATACAAACCCGGAACGTGACTATTAGCGTGCGACAGGATATAATTGACAAGTTGATGCCGCACATCGTGTTACTCAACTACTGATGGTTGGGCTGTACTCGTATACAGAGTACGAGTACTATGCTAAGCGAGCACTGCGTGTAAACGAAGAGTCCTATGTACCGCACAAAAGCACAAACACAAATGTGGATTTTAATGATGAGAGTATTAACGAGACGCTGAAATGGAATTAATAACGTTCGAGGATTTTACTATACTCATGTTGAAGTTAAAGTTGAGGCAACATAGGGAACCAACAAGCTTGACTATGGACTATGTGGTGATATTTTACAAATACAAAGGATTTGGATGTATGTAGGGACAGTGAAAGAGGGAAATAATAAACCGCGAATTACAAACAGGTGCGGTTATCATTTCGGATAACTCATAATCGCAACTTTGAGAGAAACCACACTTGCCCTATAATGGCAGTTAGTTCGCATCCTGACCAACAACGCGGCGCATGGTACATGTATGAATACTTATATGGGTGTATCGTGTTAAGTTTATGTTTGTTTATGGCTACGAATGCTAATGGAAGCTTTAGTTAATTACATAAATATAAATTGCAAATTAGCGGCAAGGGAGGGATGATGATGGGTTCTTCTGAAAGCGGGTGAGTACATAAGGTCATTTCATGTGTGCAAATTTTGTAGAAAGTGTGGTCTTAAAGAGGTATCCAGATCTCTTTGCATGGCAATAGTAAACCGTGAGATGGACTAAGGTATATCATACGTATTCATACGTAATGAACAAAAGCACGAGGTAGCCGCGTAATATGCGTCTCAGGATTGAAAGAATAGAACAAATGTGAAACCAAAATCACATCACAGTAAAGTTTCGTTCAACAGGATTCCATTTTAATTAAAGATGGTTTGCACATGTACATGGTTTGACGTAGAAAGTTATCTAGAATATTGTCGGGATTTGTGGTTAAATTTAATAATCCCTAAACCAACAACAACATTTCAAACCAAAATACAGGTATAGATATATAGACATTTCAGCAAGTAAAATTATACGAAGATGTCCTTATAAAAGATACTAAGTTGTGAATAATAAAGCCCAATGCGCTTGGCTAATAGAAATTTTAAATAATACTAAAACATAATTGAAGCCACACGCCGAAGAGCTTATGTCAAACATATTGTAGATAAGGATTGGATTGGATACAGTTTGGTAAATCAGAGCCGAGCTTTTTCAGCCGCCTCCAAAATGCAGCCCTGTGCCGTTAGACTCTACACTGCAGGATTTAGGTCAACCTCTACATGGCCCTTCTAGTCGACCATGTCGACTTTAGCGTACACGTCGTGATGGTCATGGTTCCATGTAGTACGAATATATGGTACATATAAGTTTGAAAAATGCTGCACTGACTGTCCATGCATTGGCATCGCCATTAGTAGTATCATCGGCGTATACGGGTAGCATGACATTCCTATACAAAACACTGTCCGAGATTTCAATTTTGTAACACGAACTACAATATTTCCTCCATCATCAAGTTTAGGAACCCGCAACTTAGGGAATCACTTTGTCTAATGCCTCACTTTATTTCAAATTGCTCGCGGAGATTCTTACCAATTCTCACTGTGCTGGTTGTGTTAATCAGTGTCATCTTGCAAAGTGAGATGAGGTTTGCACTGTAGCATAACATGAACCCAAAATAATAGCAAACAAGCGATGTCTTCTCGTTGGAGCGTAGAGTGTGGTTCCCAAGCCTTTTGTAAGACTTATCACAACGCTAATGTACATACGAGTATATCAGATGATGAATCTATGGAGTCCAAGATCACAATGATAAGAAACCCTTGATTTGTTGGTGATGGGCATAAATATTCCACATAACACACTTGATAGGATCTTATATGCGATCGTAAGACTCATCTGGCGGTAGTTTGCGCAGATTTTGCTATCGCCTATATTGTGTATTAGGCAGAGCACGCTGGAATTCCACTCATTGGCACGTTTTCTTCTGA
This sequence comes from Volucella zonaria, assembly GCA_963966105.1. Taxonomy (NCBI): domain Eukaryota; kingdom Metazoa; phylum Arthropoda; class Insecta; order Diptera; family Syrphidae; genus Volucella; species Volucella zonaria. The sequence goes on from OZ014531.1 coordinate 110,238,879, forward strand.
GCATATTTTGGTTAAGTATGTGTGTACATACTATTCTATGAAAGTCGAGAGCCCATTCGCGCTCTGGTTTCGCTGTTTTTTACCCATACGGTCGCTTTCAGGATTTCGTTTAATCAAGTATTCAAGCATCCACGCTCGGTTTAGGTACAAGGTTTTCCTGATAATTTTCTCTATCAGCGGGATTGTTACTCTCATTGCAATTCAGGTATTTCGAAAAGTTTTCCACCTATCATCTTCATATCCTGGTAATCTGTCACCATATTCGTTGAAGGGACTCGGATTTAAAATTTCTTAGTGAGCTATTTTGAGACCAAACATGTCGAGCTTTTCACAGGTACATTGCCTTGCGAATAGCTCAAGCGAGCCAGCGCAACTTGGCTCCTACTGATCCATTCCTGAGCGTGAGGGGGCGAACCACGCAGTCTCTCCCACACTTTTCTCCTTCCTATTTTGTTTTCTTTATTATAGATTGGGAATTGGCAGCCACGGTATGTCATGCGCTTTCACAAATTCACATGTTGAAGAGGCCCAACAGGGCGGTGTGTTTACCTATACACAATCTTCTCATCACGTCACGTTTTATTAAACCTGGTCGGTTTAAATCTAGTTCAGTTTCCGGGGACAGAAATCTCCATCCATTTGGATAGAACCAAGTACGAAGACTATCCATGAGATTTACGTATTCCTTGAGAAATTCCAAGGCTTCCTTATCAGTTGGTTAATGAAATTGTAGTATATGTTAAAAATTCGGAAGTCTCGATAGCTCCATGGGTGAAAATAAACAGGGGATTAGTTTCAAGTGAAGACTTGACACAGGATGTATCGGATGTGATCGATATAAAATGATGTCGGCTGTGAACTTGATTAACGTCACCGAAATCAGGCAGAGCGATCGAATCCAGCATACCCAAAAGATGATGTGGTTAATGGCTTACTCGAACATCATGATGAGCACCGCAGAAATGAACCCCATCCTCTTGTCATTGAGAGAAGATAATGTAGTTTTATGATGTTGACTCAAAGGAATTCAGCAACATAAATCTATCATCCATCCTTCTGAAAACTCTAGCACAACAACATGCAATGTAAAATTTATCCATGACTTTTCTCTACGGGTCAACATGCCTACTGTAAAGGAAAGTCGGTGAAAACGGCTCTACTCATATTGACTAGTCACATTGAACGATTCCTACATTATAGGGAGTATTCCTGGAGTTAGAGGGTGCCTAACAATGTCAGCACGTCCGCAATCACGACTGCGCTGTCAACTCTAAAGGTAGATGACTCACTTGGGGAGTTAGTCAGTCTTATGCTAAATAGAAGGATAACCAACTCCAAACTAGGTGAGGCTGCTGTTAAAAGATGTGTCAGCAGAGGTACGCCGCAAGGCAGTGTCCTTTCACCATTTCGCTGATATACTTGGAAGCGGGTGGTAGAAGACTGATTGCCTATGCGGATCACGTTGCTACATATAGCCATCTCAGGTAAGCATCTTAACAAATTAACTCGTTGGGCGGATCGCAGTACACTGATAGTAAGCCCCCATAAAAGCCCATCTTGTTCCCTTTTCCAGGGAATACAAATTACAATCGTAGACAATCCCTGACATGAATGACAAGTAAATCCACTTCTATGAGGATGGCACCAAAACTGGTAGAGGGATGGGTGGCGGTGTTTTCTCAGATAAGCTCAATCTAATCGTGTTCCAGGCGGACATTTTTAATAGAAATCCTGTCCTGGCTGAAGAAAAGTGTGATGCCCACAAGGGATATCCACATTTTTTCGGATAGTCAGTCAATCAAGATGGAAATGGTTTCAAGGATAGGAGGATCACAGATACACATGACATCACAATTGTTCAATGGGCCTAAGTGGGTTGGTTTCGCCAACAGCGATTCTTACCTAACCCAACCTAATGCCTTACTCTTAGTTTGCCTTAACTAGTTGGCAACTGTTGAAGATGTTAACTGCAAGTGTTTATATTTTTGTTTAGCGGTCAATCTTTCTTAAGCAACTTTTGTAGCAGAAGATATTCGGATAAGAAAATGAATAGCAATAGCGGGCGAAAAAACGAGACTATTTCAAATTAAGTAAATGTTGTCATTTCTTCTGAAGCTAACTGACATAAACCGATTGTAAAGTTTGGTAGAATTCAAATCAGGCTGCTGTTCCGTGGATGTCTGATATATGGTATCATCAAAGTCTTCTTATAAGGCAGTGAAAGTGACGTGTCAATGTGGTTTCATTTATGTACAAAACCATAGAAGCCGTAATGTTTTCTGCTGAAGAACAACTTTGGGATTTTGCTTATGAGAAAATCAATTGTCAATGAAACCTCTAACCGAGGACGCAGGCGCTTTTTGCTTAAGTTGATTCCCTTAAAAGGCCGTTCTAATATCGTGACCTAGGACACAGAAAAGATTTAGATAATTCAGTCATATTTTCAAGCTTGGTCTCTTCAATTATTGTAGATTGAAAGTGGTTGAACTGTTTGCCACTGGCTTAAACACAGCGGATATTTCATGTTTCCACCAAAACCCTAGCGCTACATTCTTGATTGGTATTGGCACTATTCGGGAAGATCCGACTACATTCCTTTCACGATCAGATTCTAGCCACAGTTGGTCCTGATTGTGACGAAAACCCATCTCATTTCTTCACCCCAACCACAATTCTGGCGTACTGCCACATCGAGACCTCGGTCCGAGCTGTACCAAAGATCTGCTTTTGTCTGTTCTCCCAGTTTGTGGAAAACAGATGACTCGGTTATAACCTGAAGATGTGCTACCGCAGATTTTGCGTCGATCTTGCTTTTCTCCGTATTCTTCTGAAGGGTTTGTGACTGTCCCCCGGGTGACCTCTGTACCCTCGAACTCTTCTGAAAGGGGTTAACTCCAACAGCTTCATTAACTTCATATATTTTACTTTGTTTCATGGTATTCATTTTTGTTAGGTTCCCACTCAAAGTCCTAATAAGGAATGCTAGATCCTGACGTACACCACCAACTTAATGGCGACGAGCCATCGAGCGTACTTTGTGGCCTGCCGGAGTTTCAACGGGACGGGGGCGTTGTAGCATGAGCCTGAAAGCCATTTCAGCATGATTTCACTTCTGCTTACTTAGATAACAGAATATTACAAACGTCAGCCCCAATTAAGACCTTACTGGGCTGAGTTTCAATGCAAAAACGAACTCGATCATCTGAAGATCGCCTTTTTATTTGTCTGACACTTTTCCTAATTTGTGCGCATAAATTCGCCATATGTACATTTTTTGGCTCATGATAACACTCGAACGAATAATGCTATCGATTTGAATTTTAGTCATATGATACGCCTTCATGCCAAATCACTGCCATTAAGTTTTGACCAAAATCTGCGAAGGCTTTTTGAGTTACTAAAAAAAAATCATACACAAAATACAATTAAGTTTTTCTTTGTGCTATTAGCTATATAGCACACGTTTCTCAAGAAATAGCAAATATTTTAGAACCGTCAATTAAGTACATCTTCGTTATTATTGGGAGTCTCACATCTGATCGGTCCACATTTTATGGGTTATAGGTTTCCTAAATTCCAATAGGAAACATGCGGTAGTAACGTTCTCCATTCACTGTAACTGTCTCTCCAGCCTCATCTTTGAATGATGCCGGCAGCCCATAATCCGCACCATACCGTGACTTTTTTGAGATACATTGGTTTTTCATGAATCTCGTATGGGTTTTCCGGTCCCCAGAAATGCCATTTATGTATATTTACGTACACATCAAATTCGATGATGAATTGTCCTGGCGATCCAACATCCAGTTAACAAATCGGCGACATCGTAGCTGGTTCAAAAGCTTCAATTTTTGTGCAATTTCGATTTTATGGGCGTGCAAATGAAGATCAACTTTTAAAATTCACCGTAAAGTGCCATAAGTGATGCCCAGTTGTTTACTTTGGCGACGAATTGAGATGCCTGGATGGTTTTGAGCACCACTGTGAGGTGAGGTTTTGGCGTGTACGTGCTGGCTGAGCATGCTGATATGGAGTTTGACCCGATACCGAACCAGTTTCATCAAAACGCTTCACCATTGCATGAATTCCGGACTCACTAGGGCGACTATGTTGTCCGAAAAATTCACAAACCCTACCATATGTTACTTTTACAGATCGCCAATTCTCGTAATAAAATTGAATAATAAAATGTATTGTTTCGTAGTAAACGGTTCCATGACTAAAATTGCCAAAGATTGTATGATATCTGTCAGAGAGATCTACCACATCGAATTCCGTAAATGACAGTAATTGACAGCCAAAATCCACACCATCTGTTGGCTCACCATTTACAAATATGATTGAAAGTCGAGTAACTTGCAGACTGACATCTATCCAAATGTTAGACTTATTACAACGCTGTTTTCAAGGGCAACACCCAAAAGTGAGCTGCTAAGATATCCATCCAACTTCGTCATAAGATAGTGATACTACAATACTTATTCGTCACAAGCGTCATAGTTCGATGGGGATAATTAAATAAATTTTCATCCGGTAAAATTCTTAAAATAAACTTCCTGTACATCAGGTGTCTAAAAATGTGACGTCTGTTGGAAGTACTCAAAAGTGTTTCCAACCACGCTTTCATGTTCTCGTTTAAACACCATTGAAGTAACACAATACATCGTTTCTACTGTCAAGTTATCTGATAATATCAAAACAATCAAAATTCACGTCTATCATTTTAAAATCAACTTTTACAAAACTTGGCAAATATTTATTCGGATTTTCCTACTCAACATCCTTCAACATCGCATAAGTCACTCTGCATCTGGGGTGTTCAATTTTGCACCCCAGTGCTTCCTTCACACACACGCATTCCTTTTGAGTACGGATAAGTTGTCAGCTTCACGTCAGATAGATGCTTAAATTTTATTAACTGTCAGAAATTAAAATGACAGAAAATGTCGTTTTTTCACTCGAAATTTATTCAGCGATAGGATCTTTGAGTTCCCGTCTGTTCCAACTCTTACCTTAAGTTTCTTGCCGCAAAAACCAAACATCAGCTGATGACACATGGTGAAAGGGATTCTAAAGCAAGTTTGAAGCCTCAAAGATACTTCAACTTTTCTCTCTGGTTTCTGTTTATGGCATTTCTCCTCTTACACACTCATTTCATATACACATGTGGTACTCCCTGAAAGATGGGCCGCAAAAAAAGTATCTTTCATCGGCTTTTAATGTTAACCACTTTCGAAAAGTTCTTTTTTTTTTTTTTGTTTCATTTTCTGTTTGTGGATAATTATTTGATAGAAGTGTTTTTAGTGCTGAGTTTTTCGTAATTTTTCTTCTTTTCAAGAAAATGATTGCTTAAGGGAAATTGGAGTTCTTAAAATGCATTAGAAGTCAAAGCACAGGAAACGTTTTAAGCAAGTGTGTTTCGGTTTACGCAAATCGGAATTTGCGCTTTTAAAAGAGTTCCTTTGAGCGTAGATGTTTTTTAGCCGTAAGACGATATAAGTTTCTACCGTCATCTGCCTGCAAATCCGGGATAATGTGTGCTTTTACGTTTTCTTTGATGGCCAAGAACAAAACTTGTTATGCATTTGAATGCTACATAACGTGAAAGCGTTCCTTGATTTAGGTTTTAAACAAATTGCCAAGTTACAAACGCTCATTTCGTTTCAAAGATGTTTGATGATTTTACCCATAGAACTCTGGAAATCCATAAGTGGTCATTCATCCGAGCTAAGCAATAAAATGAATTTCTCATGAGGGAGAGCACTATATTTTAAGTGGCAAATAAATTCTAACAAACAGGATTTTGCTGCAATTAGTTCTAGAAAGTAGATTGAAGTGATAACTATAGAATTGTCTTAAATCTGGTCATTATAACAATGAAAGCGCAGGCGACGAACTAGTCAGAAAAGGATATTGATCAATATTTTTATTGTTAAGGCCATTTTGAGAAATAGCTCTCTAAAACGGTGAACCACTAACTGGTTCAAATCTAAAACACTTCACAACACGGAAACTGAATTTAACGAGAAACCCAACAGCTTTTTACTAACCGATTTCCTCAAAACAATGAAACAAATTCTACAACCATCCTGTTTTTGTTTTTTTTTTTTTATAATTAACGCGCGCTCAATGGATCTGTGTGCTCTTGAAAGGTTGATACACGTACACAGCACGGGCGAAGGAAATTTAGGGAGGAAGGAAAGAGAGGTACCGATGTACATTGTTTTTAAATGTTTGCAAGTTATAACGATAAGGGAATAGAGAGTTCGGCAGGGTATTCCAGACGGGAATTGTAGGAACGAATCACGATATTTTCAGGGACGTCCACCACAAAGTGTCCAGCTAGCAGACTGGCCTTGTCCAAAGAGCTGACATCTGGAATGTCATTGTGAATGAGCGTTGGGAAGGAAGATGAATTTTTAATATTTTCGCGAACAACCAGCAATTGTTACTACCTTTGGGACATTGAAGTATTTTTTGAAGTAGTTTTTGGTCGTATTGGAATTTCATACGCTTAAGAAAGGCGTTGCTGTCATTCCTGGCTCGTTTGAACTTCCTTCGGTTTTCCTTTTTCGGGTTGGTCTTTTAGGGCCGAAAAAAACATTTCTCTAATCCTGACAGTCTCTTTACAGCTCGAGTCGTACTATCCCTTTTCTTTGGTTTTGATACCCTTCATCCGATGAGGAAAAAAGGATCTCATTCCAAAGATAATGTTGTTTATTATCATATCAACAGCGGCCTCCACGTCGTTATCGAGGAAACATGATGACCAGTTAAAATTCCTAAAGGAGCTGGCTCTCTCGTACTGCCATACGCTTCTTCAGGAATCGTTCCTCTAACAGTGTGGTTGGTGTACGAGGAATTAGCTGATATGACGCAGTGGTCTGACGAGCCTAGAGGAGTTTTGTGAGATGCTCAAAACAAGTCCAGAATGCTGGCGGTACGACTATCGAGCTTTGATATTCGTTTGGGCTCATTTACAAGCTGGGTCAAGTTATTTTCCGCAGCTAGGATCTCAACACACCGTCCTTCGGTGATACTGTAAATTCATGAGACTATATGTGCATATTCAGGGCACATCCTTTACATCTATAACCGGAAACCGGAAAGATTGATAATCAGAAGGTGCTATGACTGTACTATATGGTGGTTGGACCAAAATTTCCTAACTGAGCTCTCGCAATTTTTGACGGGCCATCAAAGAATTGTGTGGTTGGGCGTTGCCGAGATTTAAGACAACTCTGTACATATTACTCGATTCAGGCGTTTTTTTGTTTGTAAATAACCTGATGTTGTTCGTAGTAGAGTTGAGAATAAACTACATGGACATTTGAAAAAAAACTTCATGGTAGCCTATTCCGTTCCAAGCCACACACAGCATCGCATCCTTCGGCGCTTTCATTCCTGACTTTACATAGGGTTGTGACGAATCACTATTTTTTGCCCACGTATCGGTCGTGCGTAACCCATTTTTCATCACCAGTTATGACTCATTTTAGAAATTACTCGAGTTCATTGCCATTCAACAACGTATCACCGATATTAGCTCTGTCCACAATGTTTTTCGTGCTCATTTCGTGAGGAACCTATTCATAGGCGCTTCTTTTTGTTTCCAACTTTCTGATAGGCAGTTTTGTCGCCAAATGCTCCATATCAATATCGACAGCATACACATTCCTGTCTTGTTTGACTTTTTCAAAAATTTCATCAGCTTTTTGGGTAATTTGAAGACCAGAACGTGGCTTATCATCAAAATACAAAGTGCCATAATGAAAGCGATCGAACAATTACTGCCCTGCGGATTTTTTTCCATCCAGCGTAGCGTCTTCCTCTTATCGTAGTAGTATGTATTGCAAAGTGTAGCGAATTTTCTGATTATTTTTCTTCATTTTTAAATGCGACTAACTGAACAACCATGTGTATAGACACAAATTCAAGCTTAAACTATCACCTTTCAAACGAGAGTCCACAGTTTTCAATAGAATCAGCTGGATTTAATGCCATTAGTCGCCAGAAATGCCATGCACTTTTTCGTAGACCCAATATACATATTGTAATAATACATTTTGTACCTTTGTGCTTCTTACTTCACTTCTGGACGACGTGAAACGTACAGAGCTCGAAACATTTGGAAACCTTTGCGCCGTGTACATATCCGGAAAAAAACGGTTAGGTCTCCAGCCAGTACATTTTAAATCCATATTTATGACGACTCCAAGGAACGCTTCCAGTTCTACAGTCAAATCCACTTGAGACGCCCACACCGAATTTTATTTCAGTGCGGTATCCTTGTATGTTATACCCTAGTAGCTTTGGCACATCAGTTTGTTTCGTGGACAATTTTAGTGTGTAATTCTCTTGAGAAAAACAGTTGCTCAAATTCTTTTTCCGTTTGAGAAAAAGAGTTTGGTTTGCTGTACCCAGTATTATTAGAATACAGGCCAGTTCCGACCCATTTCTATCGTTATCATAACTTTTATTATCATCTGCAATAGTATGGCCAAATTTCCATTTTCGCTACATTCTTTATCACTATCCGAAACCACATCATGAGGCAAAGAAATGGTTTGAGAGGAATCCTGTTTTTTCATGTCACTTTCTTCATCATCAGACGCTTCACTATCATTTACTTGTTCAAGGCCAATGCTAGTCCAACTGGTGGTACACTAGAAATGGTCCTAAAAGGCAAAAGGTATTGGTTCATAGCTCTTAACAAACTGGTCAGCCACTGCTTAATCTAGATCATAAATTATCCATAAGCCAAAGCAACCCACTATATAATGCATGAATCTCAGATGATTCATATTGCCTACAGTAGATGATTCCTGTATGGTCCTTATCTTATCATATGTAGGAAGCAAGCACAATTAACTCTGCTTGATTTCGGTGATTGAGTGGAAACTGATGCATTCAGGGTTACAAGGCCATTGTCGGTAAGTATACTGGACCCCTCCTCTCAATTAAATCTTATCAAGCCGGTAGGTATTGGCCAAGGTATCACTAACAAAAAAAGAACGTTCCGTAACATCAACCCATACAAAAGGGGATAACGACTCTAAAAAAGGCCGAAAAAAGACCGATGTTGTCAGCAGTGTGTTAGCTTTTCAAATAAGAGAGTTATATTTTGAGAGTCTTTATTTACTAACTAGTCCCCGAAACACAATTGCATGAAACTATGCCGAACCAAATGTCACTGCTAACAAATCTAACGTGGGAGGTTTTTTTGTACGACTTCGAACGCTTGGCCAACATCAAAGCAATTTCCAGATATTACTTCATCCTGAAGGTGCTAAGGCAGGATTTCTCAGGTATAATACATTTACATGGGTCTCAATGCTTCAGTTTCGACCTTCTAATGTCAGTCCTCAGATGTGTGATTGCATACTAAGAAATTTGAGGACCAACACTAATGTTGGAGCATTTGAATTTTATTAATCGCAGAGTGTTCGAGATCGAAAGACTTCTACTTGTCATATAGAGATTGTTCAATGGGACAGTATATTTTTTGAGTAGTAACCTTCAAAATAATACAAGATTCGATTTTTATTTATACTTAAGTAAGCTAACAGAGCATAAGTTCACACACGTGTCAAGTTTCGATTCCACCGGTAACATTTCCAACAACAGCATCAGCATAAGAAACATTGCAAGTCAAAACAACGGAAATTCACATATACGAGTATATCAACGTATCAACGCTCGATACTTGAAACCTATGTTCCACCAGCAGTAGTTCGAACGACATCGTCAGCATAAGCAACAATGGGATTAACCACACAGCGATACCGTTTCAGCGGAACTTAAAAAAATCACATCCGCTCCTGATGAGCCAGTCATCATAATATAGAAAGCTCATGAGTTTAGAAACATGATAGTTAGTAATTTAAGTGAATTTTTGAAAAGCAGACACGCTGTTTATATAAAGTTTTTGACGTTACACTTTTTGCCGCTCTGCTGGCAGTTATTCCGAACTCCGATGAAACGAAAAAGCGACAGGAAGTGATTCCAAACTTCGATGAAATAGAAAAGAGAAATGAAGTGGTTCCGATGTTGTATCTCTATTCCCATCAGCAGTTCTCCAATGTAGCCAATAAAACTATTCCACTTCAAAGTCTCCTTAACGCCCATCTCATTGTGATTGCCAAACTTTCTATAAAACGAAAAAGCGACAGAAAACGGCAGTCCGTGGTGAGGCAGCTCGGCCAGAATGAAACAAAGGAGTGGAACGAAAAATCGACAGATTCGGAGTAGGGGACAAAAAGAGACGCGGTAATGCTCGTAGTGGTGCACTAACTCTGTCTTAATAAGCCAGGAGTGGGGGCGTCGTGGGTGAGTAGATTCAAGCTTCCAACTGTATTCAAAATCCCTTGCTTTCTCAAGAGCAGCTTAACTGTCGCAGCAGACTGGGACACTCTGCCCCTCAACTAACGTTAAAAGCTACCGCTGACGTCCGCAAAAAATACGCAAGCTTTAAATAAACATCCAACTACATTCACTTTCCATGGAAAGTTGTCTTTGTGTTCCTGCAGAAACTGGACTTTCGCCAGGCAAGGCATGCCTATAATAATGCATAATGTGTCAAAGGTCGTTTTTCTTATTTAAACAGTGTCAGTGCCTCCAGAATAGGCGTGCAGGTAAGGACCTCATGCAATAGAGACAGATTGTTCTTTGGAGTCTGGTAAAAACAGAACTGACGAATTCGCTTGAAAGGTTATTCAAACAAAGAAATGATGAATTAGTCTAATCACAGGCGCATTGATTCCAAAGACTGGGTTGTAGTCCGGTGTCTTGCAAGAAGCATCTTTCTACTGCCAAAATGACACTTAGATACTTAGCTTCCTTGGAAAAGCGGATGGGGATGCCATTCGATGAGGCATAGCAGTCAGGTTCATCCTTTTCATGAAGACAATATCTTCAGTTTTGGAAGAATTACGAAAAGCCCATTTCTGGTGCACGAATCGTCGATTATATCTAGTTCTCCTGCACGTAAAGAGTCGTTGGACATAATCCGACAGTCAGTACAACAATATCATTTGCAAGCGTAGACGTTAGAACTATTGAGAGTGTTAAGTAGCTCAATATGCACGATAACTGGAAAGACGGGATTCAACTCGCCCATGCGACCTCTGAAATCTACGTCCAGAACTAAGGTTCTATTCACGAGCATTAAATTAGTGATTCATATTTGTCATTTGCCAGATCGGTATTAAACAGAATATTCAAGTCAAGATCTTCCGCATTTGTATTCATGTTGCTACTTAGACAAAGAATGCATTCACAACGAAATTTTGCGCACATGAAGCTCAACCATTCTCTCCATGCTCCTTAGTAGAAGGGACCTGAAACTGAAACTCTTTTCAATGGACTCCTCCATCAAATCGTTTAAATTAGTGGATTGGCTGGACCTTATTTTCTGTAACTTTTTTGCGTAATACGGCCGTTTCTATAAAGTTTCTGGCTTGCTGACCCCGACCAGGGATTTTTTGTAGCCCACAAGGCAAGTATCTGAAAACGCTACGTCATGGGAGTGGATAGGCTGATTGGCACGGCAATTTCCGACTATAAAACGATCATCGAACTTCGACTTTAATAAGTCAATTTTGGCACGCGTTGTGTGGCAAGTAGCACTATTCTATTGAAGCCACATACTCGTATCATCGAAGATTCCCAGTCCAATTTATACCAACTAAGATTGGTCAATATGGAGCGGTAGTGGCCTCCACTGACTATAACCGACTCGCCGGCAGCATCTCCGATTAAGAACAGCAGGAAAAACATACCAAACCCTCAGTTCGTTCATATAAAATGGCTGCTGTTGGAACACTCTCGCTTGTTTACCTTACCAAATGCGACAATTTTACTTAATGACAAAGCCATTGTACTTCGTCGCTGAGGATGATTATCAGTTTATCTTCAATAGAGCCCAATCAGCTTAGTTCTATGGGCAGGATGGTAAGGCATCGTTAGACGGGGCGAAGCATTTGCATCTTTTGCTACAGCAAGACTGCGCATAGAGCCTTGCTGAACTCTCGTTATCTATTTATGCTCTACGGGCACGTTCTTGGGTGAACACGATTTTATACGGACGTATAGTCGAGTCTTTTCACAAAATACGACACACAGCCGTTTGTGAGATGCCCAGGTCTTGAGAACGATGCGAAGTCGATTGATTACGGACTTGACCCCCTGACTCGCGTACAGCGGCAATATTTTCTTCTCATCTCTACCACTCCTGCTACTACTACGTTCGTCACCTTGTTATTTTTTCTGACCAATAAGAAAGCCCATAAAATTTTTAGCTGACCCCGGATGGCGGAATAATAAGAGATTTCTTATAGAGAAATGATTTCACATTCAGATTTTTGCCATTGCCCGCCGAAAGTTTGATGATGTGAGAAAAGTTGTTTACTTTTTCTGCTTTTTGGTGTTGGCCAAGTTTTGAATTCCTGCGACTATATGTACTACTCTACGCCACCGCCAATTCACAAGTACGTAGCATAGTAAATAAAATCAGAATAATTAAATAGGATTAAAAAACCTCCGGAGGTTGACTTCTTTCCAAGAAAATAAAACAGATATCGTAATACATCACAAATACCCATAAAATGGAAAATATTTGGAAAAGTCCAAAAAAATGCGCAATAACTTTTGTTTATCTTTCTATGATATTTGCCTGTGTTTTTACGTCAACCCGTCCCCATAGTTCCAAATGTAAGTAAACAAAAATATTATGACAAGCCTAGAGCCAACTGGATAATAACAATAATTTATTCAAACAGGGCGTATTTCCACGAATACTGCATTTGGTTTCCAAAGCAGAACCACCCCATCAATACCTTTATTATCATTTTGATCATCCCCATCAGTAACGAACATCAACATCATCGTCGCTATCAATTATTCACGTCTCTGCCTCTAAAGCAGTGAGATTGCATTCAATTAAACCGTAATCCTCTGACTAGTTTGCAACTATCCGTAAGTATTCGACTCTGTTCATATTTTCTCACCGCCGTCGCCGCGCCGTTCACAACCCCTAAAATAAGGTTTTAAAAATTTCTAAAATACAACACGTTACTGTTGAGAGAAAAGCGACAATTTGTCGCCAAATGCATTCGGGCAACTTAAACGAAGAAACCTTCCGCTAATGGATAAAGACGACGAAACCGAAAAGCACTTAAGCAACTCCATTAAACCTTTTACTTGCCCTGACTCTCCCATCCTCTTGACAACTACAACTGGGTAAAAACGTCTTCGTCTTTAGGGTTAGTGAAAAAAGTAGGAAGGACTTTTTGTCTGCTTTTGAAAAAAAGAAATCGCATCTCTTAACCGTATTTACCTCTTATTGCAGCGACATACTCATAGTGATAATATTGTTGCAACTTTCCCATCTTAATATGTACGGCGAATTGTTTTGTCTTTACTTTGATTGCAAGGAAAACATTTACGACTTCTCTGGGACTTCTATGACATCATCGCATAATGCAAGAATGTAAATTAATGACAAGGATTTCATTTTGAGCGATTTTTGTTCCGTGCGTCGGTCTTTAGCTGTTAGTTGCATTGCTTGCAGCACTAAGATGCGAGTGGGCTCCTCAATGGAACAACTAGCACTTTAGATTAAGATATGCGCTATTGGCAGGAGTAGTAGTAGTTCTATCTGTTCCTTTGTCTAAGATTCAAATTCTCGAAATGTGTTATCATTTCATCTTTGTAGAGAAATTCTTTTAGAGTTTGTCATAAGGAAAATCAGATTCGGGGGAATGATAATGATTTTGAGAATGTAGAATGTAAGTTTGAATATGCTTGCTTAAAACAAATATCAAAGACGAGAATTAATTAAAAATATCAAGAAGGAGAAAATATCACATTGCCTCGTGTCTAATAGAATACCCTCAGGGATAGTCGTCGACGTTATGTCTCCCTAAAATAATTGTTGGCATTTATGTTTTTGACATGTTGAGCTATTGTAAACGAACATGTAGCGACAAAGATCATTACATATGACTATACTGGCATCTGGGGATCTTCTCTCCAAAGGAACACCTACCTATCTGGGTGTTCTTTCAAAATTTGAATCTGGTGAAACATACTTATCCTTAATGTCACTGCGAACTGCAACTGAACCTTGACTAAATTTAAAGAGAGCTGAAATTAATTACTGGCTTAAGTGTTCAACTTCTGCGGCAGCATCAGAAACAAGACGTATGCTTTTTTTATCGATATTTTTGACTCCAAAATGTGTCAAGTAATATGTTTTTGCAGTACGACAATTAATTTTGTTTGAGCAAAGCTTCCTAGCATACCGCTTTTCAATGAATTAATTTACTTTGGCACGGTATTGCTCAGTATACTCCGGATCTCGACCTATTTTTCGTTCCAATTCGAGGGGAAAAAGCGCCCTCTCATCAGCCTGGGACACAGCTGGCTTCACGTCGTGTTTTATGCCAAACGACTTCAACATAAAAATTAGTTCTTCCAATTCGCTCTCAGTGTCCTCCGCTGCTTTTCTTATATAAGGTGGCACAAAAGTCATCACGCTATCAGAAGATGGCGGCGTAACATGAATCGCTATACTCCTATAGAATGCGGAATAATTCATCGGTGGTGTTAGCGCAGCGTGAATTTTGGCGCAGATTGTCCGTTCGTCAGACACCAACTGGGCAAACACTACGACGTTCAGCTTCTCGCATAGAAGAGTATGTTACGCCACGAGATGCTGCGGGGTCTGGCCGGCCCGGCAGAAAATGTCGGAGCTGTGGTTTAGGATGAAAACGCCGCAAGTCAAACGACTACTGTGGACGGCGACCGCTACAGACATGTACTCAACGACTTTCTTCTTTCTCAATTGGACTGGAGAATATATGGTTCCAACAGAACCGAAATTCTGAGGGCTGGATTTCCGGGTCGCCTAATCCTTCGTTTTAACGGTTTGCATTGGCCGGCAAGATCGCTTGATTTAACTGTTCCAGACTCCTTTTTGTGGGGTTTTTTTAAAGTCACGAGTCTATGTCAACAAGCTTCAGATTCTTGAAGCCCTCAAAGACAATATCCGTCAACAATGCGAGGACCTATCGCCGGAAGGCCTGGCAAGCGTGATGGAAAATACCACAAATCGGGCTCGAATGGTTATCAATTCTGGGGCCGACCACTTAGCCGATATCATTTTCTCGATTTAATAAAAAAACCAATCCAAAAGTAGAACTAGAGTTCTTCACTCATAGAAAAAATTACAGCCAAAGATCATCGGGTGGCAACTTTTACGCCGATGTCTATTCTTTTGCCTTTCATTGCCGCTTATTGGCCCGCCGCTTGTCCCATGAAGTCTATGAAGCTTTCTGAACTATTTTATCATCAAGTCATTGCAGTTCCAAAAAATCCGGTTTACCATGTATGTTATTCCTAGTTGACGTGCTAAATCCTGATCTATCATTGTAAAATTGACCGAGCTTCTACGAAGGCATAGGTTCTAAGGATCCTTCCGTTGTTATAAAGCTTGACCGGCAAGATTTGAAATGAAATGTGTTCTTATTGTGTGTTGTTATTATCTATTGTGCGTGGCAGCTTTTGTTGTCTCGCGCAGTCGACTTGGCTGGTTTTGTGTGCTCTTGGATTGGTTCGATGGCCTTTTGCTGTTTACTGGCAATTGTCGCGTGTGTTGTGTCTATTCGGGGTGCAATGTAGCAGGCGGTGGTGATGATATGAGCGCCCTTCTACACCAAAGTGTTTTCGCCTAAAACATCGGTTTACTTGATGGCTCACTTTGAGGCAGAAAAAAGCATGCTTTCGACACTTGAATTTAATTCCAGCGCACCTTGCTTTAAAGATCGTTGACATTCGTTTGGACTACTACACTTACCTTCACAGAGTGTACGTTTTTGTTGTTTGACAGTAACGCACGTGTATCGACGATTTTGAGATGTGTCGGGATTTGTCGCCTTTGGCCGTCTTCGAATCTGGTTTTGGCTATCAGTTCCCCCAGACTTAGATAATGAAGGCAAAACATCTGTCACTATATTAGCCAGTCGTCTCGGCTTGTTGCGCCATTGAATAAAGTCGACAATCGTTGGCGGGCATTCTATCGTGGATAAAACCATTTTTCAGCCCATTGCATCTGTTTAGACGTTGGTAGCTTTGTGACGAGTTCACTTAAAAGTACTGCATTCTAGAGATGGTGATGGAATTATTCGTAATTTTATTCGCAAATCCTACCAGCTGCACTAGATGACCTTAGGCTATCGGTGTATGGTATGAATCTTTTCAATCTGACTGTTTTGACATGTTTTGACTAGCACCGTAGTTGTAGTTGTCCATGTTCATCTTCGCATGGACACTCCCATTTTGATCATGTAGCCCTGAAATGTTCGTTTAATTGTCTGATAACACTTTCGAACATCACTCCTGAAGTAACATCTTTCCATATCCTCGATCTCGCTTCTTCCCTTTTTGTTTCTGAAAACCCTATTATCTGCCGTCCTTCGATGTAGTGGAGCATTGTCTGGCTGCATAGATTCAAAGTCAAACCAGACGTTAGGTAGTAGCGTCTTTGATAGTTCTTTGACAGCATTCTCAATGGTCTTCTATGGTTTCTGTGTTCGTACCGTGCCCTGCTCGGAAAAAATGCGGGCATCCAGAATGCTGGAGGAGTGTATTGTAGATCGCAATATGACGGTATAGCTAAGTACCTTTATGGATGTTGAGATGTGGGAGACGTTCGCTAGTGGTTTAGGTGCACGCGATCTGTTAAGTGTCCTTACATTCCATGTGTTAAGCCGAAATTCGTTGGCTTTAAAATGTTTACTAAGGCCGTCAACAATATATACCCGTCCATGCCCGAGGTTGTTGGTTGCCTCCGTCAGGGCCAAGTTTGATGGTCTGACTGAATATTCCGGTGCCAGTAGCCTCGCTGAAGATATGAGAGCCGCCGTTCAGGCCGGTTCAGGTTTCTTGCGCCGCCATCTCTACTCCAAGGCCTCGACACTACCATGGAGCTCTCTTAGACATGGTATCCGAATACATCAAACTAGTCTTAAAAGTGGTTGTGCACCAAGTAGCTCAAATTGACTAGAGCTGTGAATGCCGCCGTTGAACCGTAAAATGGATCCCTTTGCCGCCGTCCTGATGAAGGAGAAATTCCCTAGTGCGAACACTCTCTCTGCAGATGCTAATGACGCCCTGCAGAGTTTGGTTACTGTACCTACACTCAGGGGTCCCAAGGTTCACCATATGGAGATGAGAGTAGGCGTTGATGGACAGAGGCTTAAGTGTCAACGCTTATGTCTTCATAAAAGGCTTGACCACCATTGAAAACCCGCTGATTTATACTCCTTCGCTTTAATGTATTGCATATCAGAGGAAGGTAAGTTTACAGCAACCAATACCAATTTTTGAATGGAATCCTCTTCTCTGACGAGTTTTTTCCCGTTTTTGAATGGTAAAAATAACATACTCCCCGAATTCGCTGTATGATTTGTATACGTGGAGTTGCTGTTACGGTATCCTTCCTTATTTCTCCTGATTGCTATAATATGCACCCCTATACGAGTTTCCTTCAAAAATGTTATTACAAGGGCTCGTCGTATTTGGTAATCGTAAAAACACTATTCTATATAAAAAGCTATGTGTAAACAGAATAGGCTTATATCAAAGTCTCCCCTAAGTGTTACAGTCTATCTATTACCGTTCCGTTGTCATTTGTCCTCAATATACTTCACACGTATACAGATACCAATTTTTTACTGGCAAACTCGTAAAAATCGGATTGAGGCAATTCAGTGAGACTTCATTCGTTTTAAGTTGAAAGTACCCCCATGGGACGATCCGTTTAAGTGCCACCAACATACCTATACACTCATCGCATGAAACTTTTACAAAATCTAACCCTTTGCCAGGCAGTTGTCGGTGCGATGGCGGGGGCCTAAGTAATGACATCGTTTTGGTATAGGAAACTTATTTTAGGTCTAACTCCATAGCTGTCTGACTTTGCTGGTCCTACATGGGATTTAATTTTTGATTTAGGATTAGAAGGAGGCACCTTTTCAATCGAACGAGTTTGAGATTATTGCATGCTTCACGGGAATGAAGAAATTATAGCCTGCAGGAGGCAATTATCTACATGAGTATTCAATATTTTGCACTTGAGCCCTTGGGACTTTGGGCTTTTGACTTTCGTGCTTTCGTCTATTTGTTCTAATTTGTATTGATGGTGAAGTTGGATACATGAAATGAACACATAAAAAAAACACTTTTTACTATAATCAGAGGGTTATAATCAGAAATAACTAGTTAGACATTCGAGAGAAAAGCATGTGTCCCACATTAGAAAGAAAACATGAGCCCTATTTTTGTCTCGAGTGGTATTTATGTGTAGGTGGGCAGGACATTCAAGCTAGGTTTCTTTGAAATGTGTTTATCGCGCAAATGTGTTTACTTCAAGTGAGGACCGTTGTTTGAATGCAAAATCATTTTTATTCGGTAATTGAGAAATTCTCGTTATTAATTCCTTAAGTGTAAATCTGTTATGCCTACACAATTGAATGAGCATAAAAAATGGGTTAAGGACTCTCATTGAATGAAAAAGCATGTTGTGAGAGATCTCCTATTCAGACTGCTCCATACCTCAATCACACTGAAACTGGTCTTTATGAGAGGTTTTAGGAGTGGCAAAACTGTTCAGGTTATTTCTGAATAGATTCTTTGACGACAATAGGATACGTACTATAGCCAGGGTACATGACACCTCACATCAATAAATACAAAGATACTTGAAGATCTCCGTACGAAAGCACTGTCAAACTTCAAGAGAAAATTTTGTGTGACATAACAATGGCCTTTTTGTGAAATGAGTATTCCTTTACAAGTTGCCATTTAGCCGGCATTGAGTATAAAAGAAAAGTGGTGACAATGCCAGAAAGTCAATAGGAATCAACACGATTGAATTATGATTATTTTGATGAATGCTGACGAGCAAATCTGGCTAAATAGAAGTTTACTATGCTGCACTTTTCAAAAGACAAGTCGTGTTCGCTTTCAGGCAATACCTCGATGAAGACTGAGACTATTTGGCATCTGATGGTACCCACATTGAGTTGAAAGCAGAAACTTTCTGTCATATGCTTGAGACTCAACTACCAGTTAACTTAATCAGCTGCACGTGAGCTGAATAAAACAACACATAAGAGATGATCAGAGATGGTATCTCTCACGGTGTTGCTTCCTTTGATGTCTTCAAGTTGCTTCGTACCAATAGTATGTATATACCCAGTTACCCTGCAAAAAGGCATAGTTCAGCTAGTCCAAATATGAAGAAAATCGACACTGCTTGCCGGCCACTGACATTGATGCCGAAACCACGACTTCCTTTATGTTGAAAAGCATAGAGAGAATAGTCGAGCTGCATGTGCACAAAACTACTTTGCGAATGCATCCATTGTCTAATACGCTTGCCGACCCCGAATATCCTTTGAGTTTCTTTTTGAATCATCTACATATATATTATTTTGACGCTCGAAATCTTGACTGTTAGTTAGTACCATACATCGGTAAAATGAAATGAATCGCTTTACGCTTGAACAGCGTTGGAAAATATTGCCAAACTTATGTCTAAGTCGAATGCTGTGTTGGCCAAACAGTCCGTTTATTGAAAATAAGTTTTGGTCGAAATGAAGCACCAACCACACCTGATGTACGCAAGTTTGTTCATATAGTTCGGGAGGCTGGTTCGCTTGTGGACAACATTCACGGTCCCCGTCGTCGCGTCGTTCAGTATGTACCTACTAGGATGTGCCTGCTATGGCCCAGAGTGTTCGACTCAATCCAGGAATATCAACTCGCCAACGACCTCAGCAACTCACATTTTACGCACTAGCCTGATAAGAATTTTGCACAAACATCTTGGATTATTCCCTTACAAAGTCTAACTGACTCAACAATTGAAGACAAAGGTCTATCCGCTTCGTTATCGCCGCTCAGTTTGGGCCTTACAGCAGCTCGAATTGGACAACAAATTTGGCCGAAAGGTAATTTTTTCTGACCATAGAAAACAAACAAAATTACCGCATTTGAGAACCCACCGCATCAAAAACCCACACGTGATTGTCGAGAACCCAATGCATCTGCAGAGAGTGACAGTTTGGTGCGGATTTTGGAGTGGTGGCATCATTGGCGCATTTTATTTGGAAAATACTACTCGAAACGCCATTTCGGTCAACGGTGAGTGCTACAGAGTCATGATTAACGAATTTTTGTGAGCTGAAATTAAAGGCATGGACTTGAACGATCCCTGGTTTCAGCCAGGTGGCGCGCCATAATAGCCCGCCAAACAATCGATCTTTTGCGAGCTAAATTCGATAGTCGTGTCATCAGACACCTTGGCGATGTCAATAGGGCGCCTCTGAGCTGCGATTTGACCCATACCTTTTTTTGTGTGATGTTATACGGACAATTCAGTGACGATTCAAGTCAACAGCCAACAAGGTCTTGGAAAATTGGGTTGATACTCGTAGGATGCGCTATTACGACGTCAGCCAAGACAGCCATGAATGAATTCGGGATATATGGTATACATGTATATAATGGGAATGTTCGTCCTTTTTAAAAAAGCCAAAATATACTGAAAATAATATATTTTTGTTCACTTTATTTTATTTTATAAAAGAAACTTGTATTTGAACCATCCTGGAGTGCCAGATCATTTCTTAGCCCCTTAGGCTAAATTGTCCCGGTTTGGGCCTACAAGAGCTACTATTGGCTCATTACTTTTCCAACACCTTTCTAGTTCTGGGAAATATTTTTAGCTTTGCTATAAATACGTTGAAGTATGTACATAATTGTTGCTAATCTGGCAGACGGCAAAAAGCCAAGTTTATTGATTTTTAGTTAGAATTATGTTAAAATGTAAAGTATAATAGTCAAAATCTATTTTCTATCTATCTATCTATCTATCGTAGTTTATCCTCGCCGTCCTGTATCGGCAGGAGACAGCATCCGCCTGTCTCCATTGCAATGGAGCACGTTGGTCGGCTCATTGCTTAACGCTCTTAACAGTTCTGACATTTTTGCTCACGCATATATAGGCGATCTTGGATCAATGCTTAGCTATTGTCTGTCGAAACGCAGTCACCCCTAGATACTCCTAAATGTAATCAATGATTGTTGCACTAGAAATGGACTTTCAGCTAATTCTCATATAACTGAGGTTGTTGTGTTTACTAGAAAGAGGAATCTGTCTCGTCTGACTCATTTAGTGCTTAAAGGTATCACCAATTGATTCTCCAACGAAGCTAGGTATTTATGCTGTCACTCTGGTTAACAAACTTATTTCGACTAAGCATGTAGAATCGAAAATCTTTTTAGCAGTCTAAAAGAGCTATCGGAAAGACATGGGCCTAGTCACTACGGATGATCTTTTCGATCCACACGGCTATCTGGCGGAACAAGCTTCCACGAAAATACATTACTTCTACTATTACGAGACTCCAGCAAACGTTCTGAATGGGGCTTTTCGTAATAGGTCTGGTTCTGGTCTCGATTGATTGATGAATATCACTTCCCTTAATATTCTTCTGTGGCCTTTGGTGCAACGCAACACGCACTGGAGTTTTGATTACCTTTTTAATCTATGTAGTCATATGCCGTCCGATGTGATGAGACCAGAACCTTTGTTGCTGAAAAAAATATGACACCGACTTTCCCTGTGCCTATGAATGGTTTTGACTATAATCTGAGCCAACATTTTATCGGGTCTTCACAAATCGCTGCACACTAATTTAGGATGTGGCGCTGGTTTCTTTCTGGATGACGACTGCCTTAAGTTCCACTTCTCGTTAGAAAAACTTGCGTCTGCATACTGATGGCCACAAACTATTTTATGAAGAATTGGTCGAGAAGTGAAGCACTGGAAGCTGTAGCGACAGTTAAGCTAGGCTTAAAGCTTTTCTGAACCCTCTTACGACTTCCAAGCTATTTCGAGAATGTAAACTTCTCTGAACGCAGTAAGATGAATGAATTCAACGATCCCAAATCAAATCGCTGATGAACTTTCTGGGCAATTCTCAGAGGTGAGTTTTTAAAGATCCATACCTGCATTGGGATCGTCTGCGTCTTTGGCTAGGGTTTCCATTGACGGTTGCTGGGTGCTGGTACTCTGGGTATTTTGTCACTGAAGCGCGTGTCTTTCCACGAAAGACTTAAAAAAGTTAGTAACAGAAACAATTGACCAGTTCTTCCCCAGTGCATCCATCCAATAGTACAAATTCGCCTATATTCATTTGCTCTGTATATCCTAGTAATCTCATGCGACAAACGCGCCGTATAGCTAGTAGATTTCGCTGATAGCTCATCTCTTCAAAGGTCTGTAAAGGCAAATGTGATCAACAATAACTTGGAAAATCTTACGCTTAAAACGACGAACAAAATTTCTATCTACCATCGATAACTTCGATGCTTCTGTATACCTTTCCATCTTCTCCATCGCTCACTTCTGAGACATTACTGTTCTTTTCTGCTGCCTTGCTCCCTTAAAAATTTAGATTATATTTCTGAGTACCACTGGCTGGAGCAAAAGTGAGATGGATCTCCTCTCACAATATCATCTTTGTGTTAATCACTCTGGTCCTTAGCATTTTCGCAATAAATTAGCTAAGGAACTTATCGCTCATCAATGAGATCGTTGATTATGGTTTTAATCCGTATATTACTGAAGGCACCAAATGGACCAATGTATTACGAATTCTGGATTCCTTTACTGATGGCTGACGCAACGGCTTTGAATCAATTCTAGTTGATCTGTAAGGCTTTCAATACGAATACGACCATTTGTACGCTTGCATAAGCAATGAAAACGGTATATATGTACATGCCTTTCTGGGTCTATTCTGGTGATTTTTATGTGAGGAAACTTGATACTACTTTCTTGTATTGAAAGTCATTTGTTGCATTTTATAAAAGGCCCTTGAGTGCTGGGTCAGATATCGTCTCTAGGGTCTCTCACTTAGATTTCTCAATAACTGATCTCGATTTACTAGAGGAAGTTGGCTCGTTTAGAGGCTCTATTATCAATTTAATGAAAAACAAGACGGATTACCATCAGAATTTCTCAAAAATGCTATTGATATATTTGAAAGTGGCATGTACCAATTTATTTGCAAAGTGCGATACGATGGTAGTCCCATAAGTACCCGACCTAACAACAAACAATTTAGGAGGAAAAAATATCTTTATTTCTCTACGTAGTCCTCATTTAGATCAATGTTCAATAGATTGAATACCCTGTTTATAGTGAGAGTCGTCGAGCTCCTTAAAATAGAGATCAACCGCAGACTCCACTATTTTACTGTTGGCAAATCTTTTACCACCGAGCCATTTTTTTTAATTTGGAAATAGAAAATAATCCAAGGGGGCTAAATCTGGTGAAAAGCGTGCATGAGGAATCAATTCGAACTTGAACAGTGCATTGTCTTGAAGAAACAAAACTTTTTCTTCGCCAAATCCGGCTGTTTTTTCTTGATTTCAACCTTCAAACGCTGCAATAAATTCGCATAATACACACCGTTCATTGTTTTTCCTTTCTGAAAATAATCAATGAAAGTTATCCCAGGCACATCCCAAAAGACTGACGCCATGACCTGCAGATGGAACTGTGTTTGCCTTCCTTGGAGCTGATTCTCCCCTTTGGCTTCATTGTTTTGACTGTTCCTTTGTCTCGGGCGTGAAGTGATGGACCCATGTTTCATCGATTGTTATGAATCGACTCAAAAACTCGCCTTCATTGCTGTGAAACTTCGCCAAACACTCGATTGGAACAACCTTACGACACTGTTTTTGTTCCATTCTTTCCCATGTCCAATTTTTCAGTCAACATGCTATGTACTGTGTTTCTTGAAATGCCTACCATGTCTGCAAGTTCACGCACTTTTCCACTGCGATGTTCGTCTTGGCAACTCGTACGGCCTTGCTTAAACCCTGCCACCCAATATTTTATTGCTGTAAACAAAGGAGCAGACTCACCCAGAATTGAATCCAGTTCCGTTTTGATGTTGGTTGCATTGATGGCTTTCAAATGAAAGTATTGTGTCGCATAATGATGACCAATTTTTACCATATTTAAAAATTCATTGAGAACGTTTAGCATTGATGGCTGCTGAACAAATACTAAACAACATAACGTCGTCTAACTTCAAATTTGAGCTTAAAGAGGTTGTCATTCTTTTTAAACAACAACCGGCATCTATACGTCAGGACGGGTACTTCTGGGACTATTTTTACGTAATGTAGCATTGTTAGAAGCTCTTTCAAGAGGCAGGAAGAAAGCTAATATTTTTTTTTTATCATGATGACAGTCAGTTTCATATTTTTGGACTAAGTCCCATGGTTAAAGCTTACTACGAATTTGAGCGCCAAAAAATCGTTCAAGTATTTTTGGAATGTGTATCTGATATCAGGCCTATGGGCCAGAAGTCTATTGCACCAGTATGGCTGGCTTTTTGTGCTTCTTTTTATTATTTTATACTCCTATTCATCTCCACCATTTTAGAGCATAACATACATATGTATGATAGGTATCCGTTCTTAATGCTTTCTTTGAAAGGAATGTCACGTTCGTCTTTCAGAATCTGAAATATCATATTTTTGCTCATCATCCCGCTCTTATTTTGCATTGTTTCAAGGCATTAATGACTATGCCTTACAATGATGCCAAGATTAGAGTCCATTGGTAGAAATAAGTTGCAGGCAAGTAGCTCAGCGTTTCAGTACTTTAGTTTGCTTAGAGAGGACTTTTTTTTGGTCTAATCCAAGGATTAAGTAATGAGTTGTCTATGATGGTCATTTATAGCAACAAACCAAGTCAACCAAAAGAAGTCTTATATTTTATAGTTTTCATGTGACATGTTCCATTAAAAGCATGGATGAAACTCGTTTTTATCCATCGGCGCTATTTCAATTCATGAGATTCTATTTATTTTGACTTCCATTCAGTATTTTATGTCCCATTCAGGATATCATAATTCAAACTTTCGTCGCCGCTGCGGTTTTGGGCTCACAAAATTGACTGTTGCAACCTTCTGCTGGTCACCCAGGTTTTCTCTTTTTGGACATTTGACATTCTCACATATGTTGTATCTTTAGTATTGTGTTGTGCCATTGAGTCGTCCTCTTTATTCGAGATCTGGTTCAAGTTAAGACGAACACTAACATATGTATATCAGTTTAGGATTGAAGGTTGTACCTTATGCGTTTTTCTTCTCAAAGGATGTTAACTTATCACCACTTTTTGTAATCTTTGGATGGTCTTCAAGACCTCCTATTTTATCTAGATAGCTTCTTTTCTTTTGGATCATAGGCACTTACGTTTTTCCAGTATCCAGGCTTCTGCATTAACCCAAATCGCAAAGCAAAAATGTCCCAAAAGGAGCTAAATTCTCCTCAAGGCTATTCAAAATCTCGCTCAGCTTTTTAATAAAAAATCAATACCCCGGAAATCTTCTTTTCCACCTCCAAACTACGAGTAATGTTTGTACTTTGCCTACTCCATTAACACAGTTCCTTTCCATAGTTATCCTTCAGTTAAATTACCATAATGACATTCCGCTTAATACAAAAGAAAATTAACAAAGAGCTTTCATCACACCCGCCTAATAATCCTCAAACAATTCATCATCTCCCATTTTCAGTTTGCCGTTGAATTAATTTAAAAAAGATACGAGAATTCGGCTTCCATCATCATTTAGCAACAGGATACGAGAATTATCCTGCAGAGCCTTGTATTTTTAGTGTACTCCAGTATTAACAAAATCAGAACAAAAAAGCGAAAAATCAAGAAAAAATCAAGAAAAAATCACCGCATTTGTCTATTCTATTCTCATTGTAATTCCTATTGCACAGCAGCTGTTCCAAAGTCCTCCAAATCAACAGAATCACGACAAAAGAGAGCAAGGAAATATGTGCACAAAAAATAAAATCCCAATTCACAGAAGAAGAATAAATAAATAATCAAATCGTTACTCGAATTATGAAAATTCACCTCCCCCAAACCACCAAAAAAAAAAATCAGAGAAAAGAAACAAAAAAAAAGGAAACATCTGCAATCACCACGGAAACCACAGAATTGAGGAAACGAACGTTGAGCATTTATCGACAGGTGGCGTCTTTACACTGAAAAGGAATGGAACCAACCAGTGTTCCCAATTTGCTACTATTATGTATATTTCATAATCTTGGGAAAGATAGCCAATCAATTCTGTTGCTAAAGAGGTAAAAGAAATTCACAGGATGAAAACGTGGTCTAAAACGTACGAGCATATTCCATTAACATCTTTGTCTACATGTAGCTGTGCACTTAATAAGATTAGGCAGACATGTACGAGTATATTTGTTACAGGGACCGACTTAAGGCAAAACAAAGTGGTGCGAGTAATTGAACGCGAAACGTGGAATATTGTTAGCGCCCGTTAGACAGTGAGTAATCAGGAAAAGATATATTTTGGCACGAATTTGATGGGCTATTAAATAGAATATCAAAAGAGGAAGTGCTTTTCATCGTTGTTGATTTAAGCTTACACGTCGGAAGATCGAACTATGAATACGAAGACTGCCATGGAGCAAACGGTTTCGGAATGAGAAAAGCAGCAGGAGAAGATATACTAACCTCACCCAAATCACACAGTCTTATTGTACTAAATAGGTTATTTATTAAGCAAGAGTGCACACGGCTACATACTGCAGTTAGTAATAGGCGAGTAATACATAGATTCTATAAAGTGATCTTATACCAACCACTAGCAATTCAGGATCCACTTTCTGACAGAATATTTGGTGAAAAAACCAAGGAAAAACCAACGAAAACCTGTAGAAAAAATAAACTGGCACAATTTGAACAAAAATAAGAACTATGCTCATAAGGTATATTCGTATGCATTTCAAAAAGCCGACTCCACATATGAAGCGAAAATGGGGGGAAAGACCTAAATGCAAGCTTTTGAAGCGTGGATTAGGCACAGCTGAAAAAACAAAAACCGAGAAGGTGCATCATGAGTTAGAGTATGAATGTTGCAAAAAAGGACAGAAAAAAGCGGTAGAAAGTGCACGTGGGATAGCAATGGAAGTATTGTATCGAGAATTAGAAGAAATACAAGGTGCGCCATCTTTTATGTCGGTATGTAAATATTGAGTAGGTTAAAAAACCTACAACCAATTTCCATATACATATGACGTATTTTTAATTAACTTGGTTCTTTCCAATTTATTGAGATTAGTTTTTGAATACAACATCAATCATGTGGCCGCCTTTATTGACCAAAGAAAAATGTGCCACTTTTTCGAGCATCTCGGGCGGCATAGCGATGATTTCGGCACAAATGTTTACCCTGAGCTCGTCAATGGCCTGAGGCTTGCTGCCGTACACTTTTGTTTTCAAATAACACCATAAAAAGAAGTCCGGAGGGGTCAAATCTGGAGATCTGGGTGGCCGGTCAATGTCGCCATTTTTTGACAGCACACGTCCAGGGAACTGCATTGTTTGATGTGCAGTGTAACATGGCGCACGGTCTTGTTGAAAGCAGTAACAGACCTTTTTTACACATTTGTGGACAGACATAATGAGCCAACATCCACCGGTATCGACTCCCAATGACTGTTTCGCCTTCTCAGAAGAAAAATGCCCAATGATGGTTTTGATGCAAAAGCCGGCCTAAACAGTCACTTTTTGGTGTTTCATGGATCTCGTGTGGATTCTCATTTCCCCAAAATCCGCCAATTTTGCTTGTTAGCAGCGTCAGAGAGTGTGAAGTGGATCTCGTCGTTCATCAAAATTTGCTTCCAAAAATTCAAGGTTCAGTCTCAACCATTCGAGCGACTATTTGGCCGTATTCCGAACGACGGGGACGATCTGTCGGCGATATACTTCGAGTCAATCACATTTTATACGGAAACAAATGCAAATCATCCTTCAAAATGCGCCGCAAGGTGGTTCCACTCACGCCAAAATGCTGAGCGCGGTGACGATACGACACATGTGTGGGTTCTCTGCAACACTTTCTATTACTGTTTCAACCAGTTCATTGGAATGTCTTCAGCGTAGATGAACGGCAAGTCGACGATCTCCCAATGTCCCGTGCTCAAGAACATTCGACACCAAACGACGAATCGTATTGTCAGACGGTGCTTATTGGCCACGATATTTTCGATGATATGCACGTTGAGTTAACACAACTAAACGACTATTTTCAATGTACAGTGTCACTATTTCGGCACGTTGTTTTGGTGTGGGGCGACTAGTGGTTAACATTTTACTGAATTGACGTTTTAAGAACAAGGCTACTCAAGTCAATCCTTGGATAAATGTCAAAGTTATTCAATATTTACATACGGACATGTCGCACCCTGTACATTTAGAACTAATAAGCAGGCAACAAGCAGTAGAAAATATGCAAAGATTGCGGCGCAACGAACAAAAACTCGAAAGAGCTTCGGTCGACCAAATATACTGAAGATGAGCCGGGAAACCTATTAACGACATTTGCAATAGATGGAAAAAGTATTTTAATGCTTTGCTAAACGAAAAATTTCCGCGCAGTACTATTCCCTAGGCTATGGCGCACAAAGAGCAAACGGCAGAATTCATACAATAGAATCTGGATCTTCAAAAAGGATTGCTGAAATAAAGTGACGAATCTTTGTGTGTAACAATACTATGATCAGGGAAGAATCATATGAAAACAATTTTAAATAAAACGAAATCTGTGTGAGATATAAAATTGATTCTGAATGTAGTTTGAAGTCACGTTCATGTCATTATGTGTGAAATAGCACATGGCCGCCTAGGCTTTGCTGGTCGATCCAATTTTTGATGACTCAATCCAATATGTGCTGACTCAATCCAATTATTCCGGCAATAGCGTGTCGAATGCTGGCCTCAAGCTCATCCAAAGTGGTTGGTTTGTTAGTGTAGACTAAGGACTTGACGTAGCCTCAATCGAGTGATGTCAAATAGCATTATCGTGGCGGTCGATTGCTGAACGCTCACCGTGAGATGACCCGGTCGCTAAATTCCTCCTTCACAACTTCGTGCGTTGCGTCATTTTTATCGCATGCAGCGCTGACTTGGTGGAACCACAGCTCGGATATATCGATGTTGTCGAACTCTGACCGGTTGGTTAGAATGGCTTTATACCTGAGACCATTGACGGTAACGGTGTCTCCTTCCTCATTTCGAAAAAAGTTAGGTCAGATTATGCCACCATGCCATAAACCGCACCTACGAGTAACAGTCAACCTTTGTGGTTGCATTGATACTTGGCCGAATTGGATTGGATTGTTGTCGCTCCAATAACGGGAATTTTGCTTATTGACATAGCCGCTGAACCAAAAATGGGTGTCGTTCGAGAAGATAATTTTTTGGCCAAAATCGGGATCTCCGGCCAATATTGCCAGCACCCAATTCGCGAACTCACGGCGTTGTTTAAGGTCGACCGGTGTCAATTCTTTCTTCAGCGCAATCTTATACGAATGTTAGTCCAAATCCAATAGCAAAATAAGCCGGGTTGACTCTCTGCCTATGCCCAATTTAGCTGATCCGCGCCGAATCGACATTTCTGGGTCTCCTTCGATAGTGGCAGCTATGTTTTCGTCATTTCGCACCAACCAGGCGGTGGGTTAAGAAACAAAAGAGCGTACTCACGCTCAAACCTTTCCACGGTTTTAATAATTCTCGCACGCTCGGCAGGCGTATAACAATGAGATGGCAAAACCTTACTGAATATTTTGACAGCGGGATGTCATTGGTAACATTGACAACTGCTGCAACATAAGAATTGGAAAAACTATCAGTGCTCTCTGGGCAACCGTTATAATAGTAAACTGATCGACCATATTTTTTTCACGATCCGATTTCAGGTGTGAAAATAGCTTAAACTGTTGTAAATAAAGGTTCAGTTCATTGGTATACTTCCCAGCGTGTGATTCCTTTCTATTGCTTTTCTCTGTTGGTGATTGTCCGCGTTCAAGTTATGGTCCCAGACACCCATCAAAAATGTTGACGAGCATTTTACTTGATAAACTAAAAGGAAGGGAGAACTACAACGTTTGGAAAATTGCTGCAAATTCTTACCTTGGAGAACTACATGGAAACTGAACTTGCCATAGGTGCGGGCGCGGTTGCACTCGCTCCGGACCTAAAAGCGAAGTCAGAACTAATTTTGCTCTTAGAAACACAAAATTATTCCTATATTGCTGATGCAACTAAAGCAAAGACTGATTGCGACAGTCTAGCTAGTACTTATGCCGTAAAGTGGAATCATGAAAGCAGCTAATGCAGCTTAAACTGTCTGAGTTGCGAGAATACGACCTGACGTACAGATGCCGGTTGTTGTTCAAAGATAATGACATTTGTAGAAAGTACCAACCTTATTAAGCTTAAATTTGAAGTTGGACAACGCTATATTGTTTAGTATTTGTTCGGCAGCCATCAATACTGAACGCTCTCAATGAATTTTTAAATATGGTAAAAATTAGTCATCGTTATGTGATACAATACTTTCATTTGAAAGGTCTCAATCCAACCAACACCAAAACGGAACTGGATTATATTCTGGATGAGTCTGCTCCTTCGTTTACAACAATAAAATATTGTGTGACAGAGTTTAAGCATGGCCGTACGAGTTGCCAAGACGAACATCGCAGCGGTCGACTAAATGAGCTGAGTTCACCAGAAATGTTGAAAAAAATCTACAAAATGGTATTGGATGATCGTCGATTGAAAGTGCGTGAACTAGAAGATTTGGTAGTCAGTCAACATCGCATGTTGACTGAGGTGCCGCGATTACTCGCCGTCAGGATTTTTCAATCGAGTGTTTGGCGAAGTTTAACAGCAATAAAGTCGAGTTTTTTCACAACCATGGATGAAACATGGGTCCATCACTTCACACCCGAGACAAAGGAACATTCAAAATAATGGACTCAAAGGGGAGAATCGGCTACAAAGGAGGCCAAGACAGTTTCCTCTGCAGGCAAGGTCATGGCGTCAGTTTTTTGGGATAATTTTCATTGATTATCTTCAGAAAAGAAAAATAATCTACGGCGTGTATTATGCGAACTTATTGCAGCATTTGAAAAACGGCCGCATTTGGAGAAGATAAAAGTTTTGTTTCACCAAGACAATGAACATGTGGTTCATGCATGCCCAAAACCAATGAGCTAAAGTTTGAATTACTTTCCCTTGCACCCTATTTGCCAGATTAAGTCCCCGCGAATTATTTTCTATTTCCTAATTTGAAATAAATAAATAAAAGTGTTTCGGTGGTAAACGATTTGCCAACAGTAAAGTAGTGTAGTTTGCGGTTGATGGCTATTTTAAGGAGCTCGACGGTTCTCGTTATAAACAGGGCATGGAAGCTATTGAACATCACTGGGAAAAGCTTACTGAACTAAAAGGAGACTACGTAAAGAAATAAAGATATTTTTCGCCATTTTTTTGTGTTTTCTTTGTTAGGCCGGGTATTTCTAGGACTACCCTCGTATGTAGGACTACGTGAACAAAATGGTCATGACATCCAACAACTGCCACTTTGATGCTGGCTAGATTGCCAGGGGATTATACTTTTTGGTAATGGCAGTCGAAAAGTGTTCAGCAAAACTCACATCCCACGTAGTGAAGACTGTGCAGTAAGTTATATACGGTGAAGATACAATAGTACAATTGAGAAGGCGATGTTTTTCCGCTGTCACAGTTGGGGTGGAGTTGGGTACTTGGTTGATTACATCTGCAGCAACCGGTATTCGTTTTCCTTAACAACCATCACCACAGTGTATAATGATGACCTATGTATTTTTTTTTTAATCAATACTTCTATTGTACTTCTATTGTTTATATCTCATATCTTCTGTAATTTGTTCTTCCATCTTTCTCTTTCCTCCTATATCTATGAAATTTCTGACATTTCTCTTATACTGAAAGTTTGTAAATTGTTAATTGAAATTTTGTACACTTTATACCTGTTCTATATAAAAAGTTGTTATAACTTAAACGTGTAGAGATATGCTATAAACTAAATAAATAATTTATTTGTGTAAAGGGAAAACACACACGTGCACCATTCAATTCATATTGGTAGTCGTGCAGAGAACTCGCTGGATTTGATACATTCATGATGTCGGTAACATCATGAACTGGATATATAATAGCTCACATACTCGTATTCCATCGAATCAGTAACAATTTTTCAAATTTTGTCTTATTAAAATGAAGACTATTCCCACATACTTTTACTCGTATAAACTTATTTTTTATCGATTCATAAATAAGGCAATAACATAAGGTAAGTTCACATGTTGATTAAACAAATTAACGAGAAAAAATTAAGCGGAATGGGGAAATAAGAATACGATTGTGAGTTTAGACTTTATAGTGAAATTGACGTGAATAAATATTTTGTATGGCCTCCTTTCGCAACTACATATGTCTAACTGTTTTTATTCTGCTTGGTATACTATGAATAAGATTTTGGCTTTCTTCAATACTAATATTTTGCCACTCAGTATCGACCCTATGCCATACTTCATCCCTAGATCAGGCAGAATGATCCCAAGATGAAACCCCGCGTTTATGGATCCCCCAAAGTTGTTCAATTGGGCTTAGATCCGGCGAATGAGGTGGCGAGTCTAAAATATTTATCCCTTTTTCTAAACGTTGTGATAGAGGCTTTTTAGGAATTCTGGAATTTCCCAATTACTAATGGCATAGTTTCTGGAATTTTTTCCAAACTATAAGCGCAGTTTTCTATGGCGATCCGTCAGTAAAGGCTTTCTTACCTTTGCTCTTCCTTTCATTCCGACTTGTCTTAGAATACTCCTTACGGCTTCTGGGTGGACATCAATTTTACGAGTAGTTGCTATGTTGTTTGTTGTATAGCGTTGTCAAATGCACCAGAAATAACCGAATTCAGCTTGGGGTTTTCTGCGGAGGGTCGGCTTTTTGCTGTAATATCAAACATTTTTCTTTATTTGCTGATAATACTTAAGGAATAGTTTAGCTTTATGGAGATTTCTCGATGTTCAAAATGGTATTGGAGGAACGTAACCTCCAATACCATTTTGATGTTTTTTTTTTTTTTTTTAATATCGGGCTGATTTCGTTTAATGTTAACCCGTTTTTATGGATCGTAGTTGAAGATCTGAGTAAGTCGAAATGTCATGATTAGCTTTCATGGATGACTAAATCATACACAACATATACAAGGTGGCGCAAAAGTTGTTAATTCTGCTTTGGGATTATGTCCCCCCTACTTTTAATGTTTTTCGCGACGACGATCCTACCCGCCCACATGATGATTCCCCCTGTCGAGGCGTCCTACTGGCGATCCACAACAGCCTTAACTCTTCTCCCATTACCATCTCCTCATCCTGCCAGCTCAACCTACCGAATCTTACCAACTTGTTGTCGATGCGATCGACTATTTAATTGACCTGTCTGACTCTACTGACGATATCTTTGTTTTCGGCGACTTTAATCTTCCTCAGCTACAGTGGATTCCATCAGACGATCAATCGTTCTTCATCGCTTCAAATGCCAACTCAGCTAAGGAATGTCTCTTCTTAGATCGCTTAACAGACTCAAGTCCATGCCAAGTCAGTGGTGTATCCAACTATATGGGCAGGCAATTGGACCTTATTTTCACAACAGATTCAATTAACTCCTCAGTCTCACTTTGTCCCCTATCTCTCTCTACAATCGACAACTACCACCCCCCCTTCTACTTTCATTTTTTCACAACTCTTCTTTCCAGTCCACTCCTCCTACAACTCACTCATCCTACGACTTTCATAAAGCAAACTTTCACAAAATCAGTGACTATCTTAGCAGATCCCCCTTTAACTTTCACAACCTAAGCGTAAATGATGCCTTATCCATTTTTTATAAAGAAATATTTAATTCTTTCAGCCTTTATGTTCCGTTTTCCCGCCTTAAAACATCATCTACTAGTCCTCCCTGGTATAATCGCAAGCTTCGTTCCTTACGAAACAAGAGAAACAAGTTATGGGCTGTTTTCCTGCGTACCAGATCCTTGTCCGACTATTCCAACTATCTTGGTGCTTATCTTCATTTCACCGAACTTTACGATTCCCTTTACCAGCGTTACCTTAACAATGCGCAAGTCAACCTTATAAATGACCCTAAGTCCTTTTACCAATTTATTAACTACAAAAGAAAGTCCGATGGTTACCCTCCTTCCCTCTCTTTCAACAACAAGTCATCAACCGATCCACTCACCATTGCCAACCTATTTGCCAGCTTCTTTAAACAATCCTTCGCCAACGACTCCATTGTACCAGATCCATCCTATTTTCGTTACCTACTAAACTTCTCCAACGGCCCACTTCTCTCTCACATCTTGGACCCCTCCTATATCGAATATAAATTACACCAACTCAATGACGGATTTACACCCGGTCCAGATGGCCTCCCTGCCATATTTCTTAAAAAATGTTCTTCGTCTCTTTCCCTTGCCCTTTCTGATCTCTTTCGTCTATCCCTTTCACAAGGAGAATTTCCTCAGGTTTGGAAAACCTCCTTTATAACCCCAATCCACAAAAAGGGATCAAAGACCGAATTAACAAACTATCGTCCAATCGCTAAACTCTCCCATATACCCAAACTCCTCGAAAGTATTTTGTATGAAGCTCTAAGTTTCCAATGCAAATCACTTATTTCCCCTAGACAACATGGCTTCCTAAAGGGTAGGTCAACCACCACAAATCTCGTTGAATTCGTATCCTTTGCCATCTCTGCCCTAGAGAACGGCAACAAAGTCGATGTACTTGCAACCGATTTTAGCAAAGCCTTCGATAAAATCTCTCATAGATTAATACTCTTCAAATTGTGTGCCCTCGGCTTTGAACCCATACTGTTAAAATGGATATCCTCTTACCTCGAAAACCGTTTTTACAGTGTTCGTTTTAGGTCAGCCCACTCCGCTCCATTTTTGGCCACCTCTGGAGTTCCTCAAGGTAGCCATCTCGGTCCCCTTCTCTTTATATTAACCATAAATGATCTCGATAGGATCATTAAATACTCGTCCGTCTCCCTTTACGCCGACGATACCAAATTTTTCAAAACCATTTCCTCTCCCCATGACTCCTTCCTTCTTCAACAAGACCTTGATAGTTTTTCGATCTGGTGCCTCAAAAATTGTTTGGAACTTAATATCACCAAATGCCAATCCATCACCTTTTCACATAAGCGGCTCAAATCTCCTCCCCGACTCTACCTTCTCCACAACCAACCTATCTCCTCCGTTGAATCTCTTCGCGACCTCGGCATTTTGTGTGATAGGGAGCTCAACTTCCGTTTGCATATGGATGGGATAATCCTTAAAGCCAATTCTGCACTAGGTTTTGTAAAACGATGGTCCAAAGAATTCACCAACCCATACGTGACCAGGTCCCTCTATATTACCTTTGTTCGTCCCCTCCTAGAGTACGCCAGTCAAGTATGGTCCCCATATCAGCGCGTTCATATCTCGAGAATCGAAAGCATCCAGCGCCGTTTTCTTCGATTCGCTCTTCGAGGTTTGCCCTGGGATGATTGTTTTACTCTGCCCCCCTATCAAAACCGTCTCAACCTTATTAACCTAAACACCCTTGAGGAACGCAGAGATGCAGCCGACTTTCTCTTCATTCATCGACTTCTTTCAGGTCAGGTTGAATGCACGTCCCTTCACAATTCTATTTTCCTCAACACTAACCCTCGTAATCTACGTACCCCTCGTCTCTTCTTTCTACCAACCTACCTCCGCTCCTATGGCGCGAACGAACCAATCTCTCGTATACTACGAAAGATCAATTCAAACCCTACTGTCTTTGACTTCCACCGCACCTCTCCCTACCTCAAATCCATTCTCCTTCACCACAATAACCAACCTTAGTTTTAAGTTTTAGTTTAAGTTTAATTTTAAGTTATAGCTTGTATTAAGCTGAATAAATAGGGGCTTTCGCCCCCACCAAAATTAAATGTCTTAAATGTCTTAAATTTTTTTTCCATTAAGTCGAAAAAATGATATCGGCTAAGTGGCCGCTGCCAGAATTTATGACCATTCGGGCCCAATTTGTGGAATTTTCCATCACTCTTGCCAGAACTTCCGGCGATAGGTCCTCGCATTCTTGACGGATATTCTCTTTGAGGGCTTCAAGAGTCTGAGGCTTGTTGACACAGACTCGTGACTTTCAAAAATCTCACTAAAAGCGGTCAGCAACGGTTAAATTAGGCGATCTTCCCGGCCATTGCAAATCACCAAAATGAGAGATTAGACGACCCGAAAATCCAGCCCTCAGAATTTTGGTTATTGCTCGTGCAGTAGATGTCGTTGCTGCATCCTGTTAGAACCACATGCTCTCCAGTCCTAATTCATCCAATTTAGGAAGGAAAAAGTCATTGAGCTTGGCTCTGTAGCGCTCGCCGACCACAGTAGACGTTTGGCCCGCGGCGTTTTTGAAAAAAATAAGGCCCGATGACGCCTCCAGCGTAAACAGCACACCATGCAGTAACTTGGTGCGGTTGTAATGGCTCTTCATGGGTTATACGTGTTTATTCGGTGCCACTGAAGCAATAATTTTGCTTATTCACACATCCACAGAGATGGAAATGGGCCTCGTCTCTCATAATGATTTTCGATAAAAAATTGTCTTCCTCGTGGTCGAAATCCAGGATGGCTTGAGAGTAGGTAGGTAGGTAGATAAGAGTGGCTGTTGGATAAACCAACCCACTTAGGCCTAATGGCGCACGGCATCGGAAACGTACGCTGCCATGATATTCTAATGATTCCAAAGGGCATCGGTCGTGCGACAGCAATCGGAATGTTATTGTATGTAGAAGTGTAATATTCTTCGAATTGGAACGATTCTCAAGTAGACATATGTTACTTAGATAGATAGATAATTTATTTATTATCTTTTAATTGACTTATTTAGGTATTTACAGTATTACATGTCTTACATTTTTGTACAATTATTTGTTACATAAATCATTTAAGCGTGGCAAATTCCATCTGCCTGACATTAAATTAGACAAATTCCATAAGATTTCATTCAAATTAAAAAAAAAAAATTAAAGAAACCAAAATAAATTTAAAGTACATACTCGTATTTGCGTAACGAGTTGGTTTTGTTTGTGTTTAGTCTTAAAAGGCTTCTAATTTGATCTTGATACTTTATTGCTGTTTTTTGAAAATAAAAAAGGAGAGTGTTACTATTCACGCAATTAAGTAGTGCTAAAACTTCTGTTATTGTTTTAATATTGATTCCTAAAAATATTCTACATATTTCTCGAAGAATAGGATATTTTTCCATAAAATGGCGATGGCGATGTGGAATTTATTTTAGCTCTACAAGCTACTCTCCCAGTTGAAATATAGAAGAAATTTTGTTGTAACTGTTAGCGTTCTTAAAATAGTTGTTTTCGCATGAATTATGTCTGAGGAGGCTATATACAAACCTAATCTGTGCGTCGAAGCTATGGAATTGTTAATGCAGTCTTGCGTAGGTGAAGTCATAGAAATTAGGTCATAGAACATCTTTTTCAACAAAAATCTACTACCTACAATCAACACCAGAGGAAGACCCGTTCCGCAGTATAATTCCAGCTCTCTAGTTTCCTATACTAAGTGCTTATCCTCTCGATGATGTTTAACGTTATAATTTTTGAAAGTCTTTCATTTGGCATTTCTAAAACCTATAATACATAAATAATCCACATGTATGTAGCTTTAAAGTTTTGATGAACACAAATCATAATCCTGTTTCGATGTGTGTCATGTACGATAATTTGACGTGTTGATGCGTAAACGAAATCATCTCAATTTCTCATGTTCTACCAGTACCCGTTTTGAAAATCATAACTTTGAGTTTGCTGACAGCACTCAGTACAAGTCGGTTTATCATTAATTGTAAAGTTGGAGGTGAATTTGCGAAAAAAGGACAACGTCAACAAATAGCAGGGCCTTAATTAGAATTCCTGTGATTTCTATTCCACCAGGCAAAAAGTCAACTAAATCATCGACGTACAAAGCAAAAAGATGCGGACTGAGTGCGCATCCTTACTGCACTCTATTTTCGTTTCAAACCATTCGGAAATATTTTCTCCGTTTCAAGCAGCTGACTGGTTGCCTCGGTACATATTTTCGGGTATCATTTTAAATTTGTAAGACATTCACATCTTTGATAACTTGAAGCGGCTCTCAAGTACTCGTATCATGAAGAATAGATTTACTGTGGTTCTAAGCTGTGCGCAGTGACTCTTTTTTCTGAGCTCAAAAAAGTAGTTAGAAATGACCATGTAGCAGGTCTGCGTCGATCGCAACGTATTGCCATTCGCAGGCTCAAGCTATCAAGTTTGGATGCAGTAGCTCAATTTTCAGATCCTAAAACTATAAGAGAGGCTAAGCGGTGTGGAGAAGCACACCGCTGGAAGGATGCGATTGAATCAAAGAATTGAACGAAAATTGTACCTGGGAGTTCGTCACAACTAACCAAAGGTAAAACTCTTATAAAATCGAAATGAATTTTTGAAACGAAATGAAAGGTGAATGGAGATGTGGTGAAATGTAAGGCACGGCTGGTATAGACTTTATTTTTATCCCCTTAGCCGTAAAATAAGATCTAAATATTTGGCATGGATGCAGTTACTGCATTTCTTAATGTGGATTTGAAAGAGGAAATCCACGTGACTCAGCCATAGAAGTTTTGTGATGGAACTAGCATGGTCTGTAACCTCCATAAGTTCTTAAACGGCCACAAGCAATCTAATCGTTTTTGAAAAAATAAACTGAATAAGCTGTCAGATACATATCAATTTGTGTACTCCAATGTTGATTCAAGCCAAATTCTGTTTGCTGTTATATATGTGTATATTCTGGTTTTCCCGAACGACAAAAGCCAAGAAAGAAACTTGAAGCAACTTCTGTCAAAGTTTTCAGATGACAGAATTTGTATAAGGTTCGTCAATTTTTGGTATTCGAGTTACTCGTGACAGGTCTGCAGGGACAATTTCAATTGACCAATCGCAGTAAATCACCTGCATCTGAAACAGATTTGGCATGAATTGATCTGAACCAAAAAATTTCGTCTCGTTCTTCCGATTTGAGTTCCGTTTTTTTTGTTAAGTTGGTAAATCTATTGTTGATATTCCCTCTAAATCTTAGCGTTATAGCTTGACATTTGCAAGAGTTACGTAGCCAAGAGTACATCTATCTCTGTGTGTGTTGGCGATTTTTTACAATTTTAGAAATGGATTTCAATTTGCAACAACGAACTTGTAGTAAATTTTGCGTAAATAACGGATTTAATAGTACGCGAACGTTGGAAATGTTGGAAAAGTGTTTCGGCAACGATTCTATATAGAAAACGCTCGTTTACCAGTGGCAAGACGGTTCAAAAGTGGTCGTGAGTCAATCGAAGATGATGAACGCAGTGGCAGACCATCGACATCGAAAACAGACGAAAATATTGATGAAGTACGAATAAAAGAAATGTTGGTCAATAACCGCAAATTAACCATCAGAGAGTTAGCGGAGGACTTGAACATTGTATATGGATCCTTCCAAGACATTTTTGTAAATGATTTGGGTTTCCGTCGTGTAGCAGCAAAGTTAGCGCCAAAAGACCTCATTTCATGCAAAAAAGAGACCGTGTTTACGTCGCAAACGGCAAAAGAGATGATTTGCGAGGCTGAATCCGATCCCACGTTCATCAAAAGAATCATTACTGGAGACGAGACGTGGGTTTATGAGTACGACATGCAATCCAGACATCATGCAAGTGAATGGTGTTCACCAAATGAGCAGAGACCAAAAAAAACACGTTGTTTTCAGTCAAAAAAGAAGGCAATGCTCACGGTTTTTATGGATTACAACATTGTAGTGCATGTATCATGACGGCCAGACAGTAAACAAAGAGAATTATTTGGCGTTATGAGACGTTTGCGTAAAGCAATTCGCCGAAAGAGACCAGAACTGTGGGCAGAAAACTCGTGGATTTTGCACCATGATAACACACCGTCGCGCAATGCCGTTATTATTCGTAATTTTTTGACGAAAAATGCAACAAATACCATCCAACAGCCACCGAATTCACCTGATCTGGCTCCCTGTGACTTCTTTCTGTTCAATCGAGTTAAAAAACCACTACGGGGAACGCGTTCCAGCAGC
The DNA here is from genome assembly GCA_963966105.1 of Volucella zonaria. Lineage (NCBI taxonomy): Eukaryota > Metazoa > Arthropoda > Insecta > Diptera > Syrphidae > Volucella > Volucella zonaria. Next base: position 110,279,066 of record OZ014531.1, read on the forward strand.
CGAGAGGAAGTAATGGAAAAATCGCAGGAAGCACCGAATATAAAAAATGTTTCGAGGATTGGATCAAGCGATGGCATAAGTGTGTTGCAGTCGATGGGGATTACTCTGAAGGGGACAGATTTAGATGAATAAGCTTGTATGTTTAATTTTCTTAATAAATTCCGGGAACTTTTGGATTAAGTATGGTATTCTCTACAAATCCGAGGAAAGTTCATTATGCTCCTGCAAACATAACTAACATTGCACTCTTATCAACTGAATCAGAATTTATAGCCGTTATCATTACGATTCAGGAATCAATATGGCAGAAGCGTTTGGAACTGGAGATGTTGCCGAATTTACATTTATATACGACAATCGGAAACTTTAGATTTAAACGTCGAGACTGCAACGATAGTATTGACGTTGTCGTGTGAAGTCACGACCTGGAGAGTCGAGTTCTTGTGCACGATTTCTACCTTCGAAATGAAATTGTGAATTGGCGATTCGAGAGCTCGGGTTTCACCCAGTTCAGTGACGAGAATATGGCAAATAATGTCATCACCAACGAAAGGGTATTACCACCGTTCATTTCGAAGGAAGAGCTCCAAACTATCTTCGAATCACTCAGAAGTAAAAAGTCAGTGGGAACCGATGAAATACCGAACATTGTGCTTCGACATCTCCCACTAGAAGCGGTAGACATTTATACCACCCTGTTTAATAATGCAATGAATAATGCACATTATCCAGCGCATTGGAAAATTGCGGTGGTGCATCCCATTCCCAAAAGGGACAAAGATAATTCCAATCCAGCGAATCTCCGCTCGATTAGTCTTCTTCCAAACATCAGCAAGGTTTTCGAGAAGGTAATCAATAGAGCCCTGACTAAGTGGGTTGAGGACAAAAATATAGTTCCGGATAATCAATTCGGTTTTAAGGCGGGGCATGATATCATTCATGCTGCGTTTAAACTGGTTTCTGATATCCAATGGAACAAAGGCAAGAAACAGTGTACTGGTGCCTGCCTGATTGACTTGGAAAAGGCCTTCGATACCGTATGGTTGGAAGGACTTTTCTTCAAGTTGAACAGGTTAGGCATTAGTAAACCACTGCTGTATATTCTTTTTAATATGCTCTCCAGTAGACAGTTCATCGTGAAGAATGGCGATGTGACTTCTGCTGAAACATTTAACATTGAAAACGGTCTGCAACAAGGTGCGGTAAATTCGCCGGTCCTATTCAACATTTACACAAGTGATCTGATAGGTTCACTTCACCATGCCATAGCGTACGCAGACGACTTAATTGCGTACAGATCAGGTCCAAAGATTGAGGTCATTAATACACTTTTGCAATGTGACTTCGACAAAATTAAGCGATATTGCGACGACTGGAAGTTGAAAATCAACTTCCAGAAGTCGGAAACCATTCTGTTTAGGACGCCTTTGTCTGGGGCCTCTAGGGATACCAGAAAGAATTGGCGAAAGTTCTCGATTATTGGACAACATGGACAGCCAATTGCTTGCCGAAATGTAGTCAGATACCTTGGGATCTGGCTAGATCAATATCTGTATTTTAACAAACATATAGATGTTGCTCTGGCCAGAGCCAAAGGTGCTTTTGCTCTTACAAAGAGACTGTTTTATAGCAGCCAACTCGATGCGAGGGTGAAGGTGATCTGCTACATGGCCCTTATCCGGCCTATGCTTGTATTTGGATGCCCCGTGTGGTTCAACGTGAGAGCAAGTTTATTGGAAAAGATTCGGGTGTTTGAGAGGGCTTGCCTTAGGGCTTGTCTTCGCTTATACAGAACACCAGAGTCTGAGTACATAAAATTCTATCGCAATGAGGTCTTGTACAATAGGGCGAACCTAATAAGAGTGGACAATTTTGTTATTAAGTTGACTCGAAGGCACATTGCAAGAGCAATGACCTCGTCAAACAACCTGATCTCCGGGGCTTACTACCCCAATTATATGTATCATGAGAGAGTTCGCTTTGACGGTTTTGTCCCTCCAGAAGCGTTCCTCTACCTAGATAGCAAAGGTCTGATCCAGGACAGATTGGCGGTGCCGCTAATCTTCCACGTTGCTCGAACAGCTGCGGACAGGCGACTCAACTACGACAGAGACGTCGCACACGGCAGTGCGGAGCGTCTCCGGTTTAGTAGGGCGGTAGGGAGTCGCGATATGAGGGATGTTGCTCAGCAGCACCAGCAATTTTGGTGGCTTGTTGAAGGAGAGGATGCGTCGTCGTCGTATTCCGCCAGCAATAGGTAGCTTCATGTGAAGCAAAGTCGGTCAGCCAAATTTTTTATTTTTTTTTGTTCTTTTAGCCATGGCCGGCTTACATAGTTTTAGGTAGGATTAAGTTAGATTTAAGTAAAACAAAAAAAAATATAAAAACAAAAAAATAAATAAAAAAAAAATAAAAATTAAAAAAAAAAAAGTATATATATGTACATATATTTATATATTAAGTATATATTTATTATGTATATATATATATTTATATGTGTATGTTATGTATTAGATTTAAGTAGGTTAAGTAGATTAAGATTTATTCTTAGGTAGTTTGTAAGTGTTACTTTTAAGTTTTATAATAAAGTAAAAAAATAAAAGTCATGTTACTAAGTTTTTGATAAAAAATGTTTTCTTAGTTTTAATAATGAATAGAGATAGTGTAAACATGTAACGTAAGATTCGTCGAAAGACATAGATTAGGTATTATGTTTAACTTAGAGTGCCCGCATGGGGCCAGTAAGTTAGAATAAGATTATCTGTAAGTTATTTAAGCTAATTTTTAAGCATTTTTTTTGTCTAGCATGTAAGAATTAATGAATTAACTGAAATAAAAATGCATTTAAAATGAAATGAAATGAAATGTTGTCGTGTGAAGTAAAACCTTCACCTCACCCCCGTTTCCGACTATTCAGTAAATTATCTAACTCTTCTCAAAAACACTTCTAGTTCTTACGTATCGATGGCCCTGAGGTTGGTGAAAGTTTTCTTTCCATTAAGTCTAAAGTGACCGGAGTAGACGGAACTCATCCCGATTTCATAAAGGCAATCTTGCCCATAATCCTCTCATAAGTTACACACAGTTTTAATACAATCTTGGCGATGGGAACATTTCCTTATCAATCGAAATTAACAAAAATACTACCTGTCGCTAAAGGCCCTAATAATAATGATTTCAGACCCATACTTGTACTCCCATTCAAGTCTACGGCATTCGAAAGAATCATGCAGAAGCAAATGAATGCTTATCCAGAGGAACGAAACTTATTGTCCCCTAAACAATTTGGTTTTCGTGCATGTTGTTGCATGACAGCTATTTTAAATGCGACAGGAAATATTCGACAGGCTTTGGAAACTGACCGTGTTGCCTTTTTAGTACTCTTAGATTTCTCCAAAGCTTCCGATACGGTAGACCATATCAATTTTTTCTACCTTCGAGAAAGTAAACAAGCGGTCGAAATATCTGGTTGTCTTCCAATCACAAGAGGAGTTCCAGAAGGTTCAATATCAGAACCTGTCCTCTTCTACATATCCAAATATATGCTGATGATGTTTAATTGCTGAATAGTAGTCCACTGGGAGTCATTGAACACGGGCTCAGAAAATATTTCCCTTTGGTCAAATAGAAATTTCACAGTTTCGGAGAGATTTACGTCTTCATTTTACAAACAATTACGATCTACCGCTGTACAAATTAGTGGTGCACGAAAGAGATGTAACTTATTTTCAACTAAATTTGTAAACAGGCTTTTTCTATTAAGGATTGTTATCATACAGGATAATGGAATTTTATTTATACTACCTACCTTATTTCTGCATGCAAAATATTTCTATCTAGCTTGTATTTCTTTATTTTTTTTGCTACTTATATCTTTAATATATTTTTATATACTTAGGTTATACGAGTAAGTAAATTAAATAAATAAGTAAATTAAACAAATGGCTCGTGATTTTGTTCCTTGTGAGAAGCAGGTCAACATAGGTATGGCGCAATTTAAAGTCTAGGAATAATGATGGAAAAACATCGCCAAGCGTTCGACAGAGTTCTTAGAGATTATGTTTGGACAACGGTACGATTTCAAAATCTCCCCTAGAGTATATACGAATATAAGAATGATACACGGTATATAAGATGATGTTTAAACGAATATTTAATGCCCAGCGGAAATAAGCAGAAAATTCGAACTTTAATACGGAGCACACCAAAGCAGTGTAAGGGATCCGTTGCTTTTTAATGTCGTGAAGCAGCACATCAACGAGTCAGAAATTACTTCTCTTCTTTTTGCCGATGCCGAAAGAAAAATAATTGGATCACTCAATTGCGAAAACATCAGAAAGCTCTTTTCACCACTAACAAGGTTATCCAAAATAAAGCGACATTTAGCGTTGCAGTAGCAATGCAGAAACATGGGAGAAATATGTAACATTAGACGTAACAATACGCGTTACATATTTCAATGGTTAATAAAAAAAAAAAGTTCAAGACGCCAGGAATTAATGTAAGAACAAAAACACCTTCTTACATTATAAGAAAAAGGAGAGGTGAAACAAGTTCTAGCAATAAACCAATATAACCGCCAAAATGAGACCAATAAACTCAGACGAGGCACGAATAATGGTTTCGAAAATCACCCTCACGTAATTGTTCTCCTTCTGAAATAAATTATATTGGATTAGATATTATGAATAATTCATATCGTCAATAGTGCACTGCAGCGCCAAATGACTTTGTCCAATGTTAAAATCATAACTTTTGAATGGATAGACATATCATGCTAATTTTATCTGTTTATCTACAGAATGTTTAAGAATCTTTTTCTGGAACAACATTTTCTTTCAATAATCAGGATTTTTCCGACCTTTAACTAATAGTCAAAAATGTCTTCCCGGCTAATTTAATTTAGTGAAGGACAATGAAAAAAAACTAACGAAGCCACTGATTCGCTCTACAACTCCTATTTCAAAACAAAATAATATGAATCAATAAGAGCAGAGTGATGGTTTTCACATCTGCCATCTTAATTCACCAAGCATCTTGCTATACCTTTGGAAATTCTCGTCTCGATGCAGTGTATATATCAGAAAATTGAAAAAGAAGTCTGCTCCCTGAATGGCTATGAAATGTTTAAAGCCAACCGAGTTGGCCGCACTGGTGCAGGTGTTGCTATATACTTACGAAACCCACTCAGGGGTAAAGTCATGCATGAATCACCTTCTGGGTGTCCTATTGACTATTTGTTTGTTGAAACTACATGCAAAGCTGAAAAGTTAATACTTGCTGTTGTCTATAGGCCAAACAAACGGTTCTGCTTTACTCCATTGCTAGATGTCCTTGCGGCTATTTCGTGTATTTCTTCAAACATGGTTATCTATGGTGACCTGAATTGCAACCTACTGAACAAGTCGGAGTCAGCCTCGTTTATCGGAAATATGAATTCGCTTCATTTAATCGCGGTTAACTCAAGCATTCCAACCCACTACTTGGAAGACTCATGTTCCTTTCTTGACGTTTTTTTTGTTCGTGACATTTCTAACATGCTTTTTTATGACCAAATCTGTGCCCCAGGGTTTTTTAGGCTTGGCTTGATATACTTATCACTAAACATAGAACTATCTAGCAGCACCCCGGAACGATTTTACCGTGGCTATAATAATATACATAGATTATATTAATCTGCTTTCCGACGTTAATCGAATGTGTTAAGACAGCATCTACTATATGCCCGCTGTTGATGACAAAGCTATGTTCCTACAGCAACATGTGTTGCAGCTATACTACAATAGGTGCACCGCCAGAATGCGCTGTTACTGCGAAAAAGGTTATGGTGCCTTGAAGTCCGTTCATATTTAGGCAGAAATGCCAAATTTCAGTTCCATACTGTCTTTAGTTTTGTTTTGACAGTTGATTGTTGTTGACGCGTTTGGCATCATGTTGAATATGCACAAAAAGGATTTTCGTTCTTTCATAAAACATTATTTTTTGAGAGGCAAAATGGCGAAGGAAACAAAAGAAAAGTTGGATAAATATTATGGGGCTAATGCTCCGTCAGATTACACTGTCAAATAATGGTTTCGAGAGTTTCGTGGTGGCCGCAACTCCACTACCGATCAAGTCCGCAGTGGCAGGCCCTCCGATGCGGTTACAAAGGACAATGTAAAAAAATACATGCAATGGTGTTGGCTGACCGGAAACTTAAGGTGCGCGAGCTAGCAGATACCACAAAGATTAGCATTGATTCACACACCATGTTTTGGGCAATATTCTGCATATGGAAATGTTATCCTGCCGCTGGGTGCTGCGCATGCTCACTCCTGACCAAAAACACGAGCGCGAGAGCACTTCGAAAGAGTGTTTGGACTTGCTGATGCGGAATCGGGCGGACATTTGGCGTCGATTGGTAACTGGATTTGTATTCCTCGGACTATTATCTCTTCCCAAACCTCAAAAGATGGCTCATCAATAAAAAATTCAGCTCACGCGAGAAAATCAGCGACGCCACGGAGAAGCATTTTGCAAACCTTCCGGAAAATTACTTTTCGGACGGGATCAAGAAGTTGGAAAATCGCTGGAATAAGTGTATCAAACTAAAAGGGGACTGTATTGAATAAAATAAAAAAAAAACATTTAAAAAAAAATTTTTTTTTCATTCCCAAGGAAGACAAAAAAAGGAGAACAACATCCCTATAAAAGCAATAGTACGCACATCTAATTCCCCTCAATGGTTTAGCTCTTATATCAAAAAGCTCATAGTCCAACGTGACACTGCCTATCGAAAGTGGAGGAGGTTTCGTTCGTTGCATTCCGAAATGAATATCGTTTATTGCGCAACAAAGTTGTCTTAAAAATCAGATCTGCCAGAAAAGCTTTTTATAATCACAAGTTCAACCTATTTACCCCGGGAAAGTCTGCGAACATGTGGAAGAATTTTCGGGAAGTAGGCATCGATGGGAAAAATATCGTGGTCCCCACAGATGTTAACTGTGACTAGTTGAACTTGAATTTCATTTCCTCATACGACAACCCTTCTTGCAGCCCTGCTTCCCCAGAGAATAACACTGCAAATGACACTGAAGGGGCTTTTTGCTTCAATGGAGTCACCGAAGTAGATGTTGTTGAAGCACTCCTCTCTACCTTACTTGTCGAAGGCCTTTGAAAAGTTAGCACTAAAACAAATTTGTTGCTACTTCGGCCTAAAAGGAGCTGCACCACTGCCCTGATATTAATGGCAGAAGAGACTCATTGGATAGGAATCATCTGACGCTTTTATCATTGCTCGACTTTTCAAAGGCATTTGACGCAGTCAACCACACGGTCATTTATAGTAAGCTTAAAGACGGGTTTGCTTTCTCTTCTTTGTTCGTAGCTCTGAAAAGAGCAAGGTAATTTCATTAATACAATCCAAATGTAGATTTTGTCTATGTACTCGTATGTTACAAACATACAAATGTACCAGGGAATTTTCATTGGGACAATTTTTAACTTTATAATAAAGACAACGCCAATAAGTCAACACAGATACTTGTTGATCCACGTGAATCTAGTGATTTGATGGATGTCGATCCTGATTTTCAAGCTTCCTCAGAGGAGTCGTCGTGTTCTGAAATTGATGAAGATGTAAGAAATATGGCAAGAGAAATTGAAAGGGATTTATTACAATCCTCTTCGTTCATTTCAAACGGACTACTGACAACTAGTCATTCTAGAAGAGAATCAAGGAAAAAGCGCCACACTGGAAAATTCTATATAAATTCGAAAGGTTCTGTAGTACCAGCAAAAATATTGTGTCGCAAGAAATGCAAAGAAAAATTTCCAGAGATTGCACTGGAACCGATGGGCACTAGGAACTGATAATCAAAGAATATTATTCATTGGCAATTTGATGGATATATCAGGGAAAAAAACACAATCCCTAAAAAAGCATCCTTATAAATCTCGAAACCGTGAATTAAATATAATTTAGAACATGCGGGCAAGCATACAGCAAGCGAAGTATGCCAAAAATCCCTTCGGCAATGCCTCAGTAAAACGGATAGCTTCTTGGAAAATGTTGCAAGAAAGTAATTGCAACATCGGCTGTCAAGTTATGTTGATCATCGAAGATCGGGAGGAGGATCAAACAAATTGAATGAAGAAATTGTCGATAGAATAAAATAACACATTAACAGATTTCCTGCTTACGAAAGTCACTATCCCAGAAGCGATACAAGTTGCAAGTATTTTCATTGCGATAAGTTCCAAGCAGTTGGCCTCGCCACATATTCACAAATTTTTAATAGTAAGACGAGACTTAACAAATATTTTTGTTATAGTTTGTAATTATATTTACATACGAGGTGTGTTCAGAATTTTTAAATTCAGCTGGTTTGGAGAGTCCGATTTCCAAATTTTTTTTTATTATGTTGGTATACATGCTCCTGAAGGATGATAAAATTTTCAGCGGTATTCATTGTTTATTTTGTCTGTGGCAGCCGCTAAGGTTAGACGTGTTTGTATGAGCTCGGCGACTTTCGTCTGTTAAAAGAAAAGAATTTATATCAAATTTTGCGTAAAAAATAAAATAAATTGTAACAAAGTGTGTGAAATGTTAGCAAAGGCCTATCATACGTAAGTCTGCTATGAGTAAAACAAGAGTTTACAAGTGGTATAAGCGCTCCCAAGATGTCCGTGAAGTTGAAGATGACGAACACCCTGGACGCACCAGAACATTAACAGCCGATGAAAACGTGGAAAAAGTGAAAGAAATGGTTATGGACGATAGCCGAATTACAATCTGAGAAGTTGTTGATGATGTTGGTATATCGATTGGCTTATGACATGAAATTTTTTCGAATGTTTTGGGTATGAAGCGCGTGGCAGCAAAATTTGTTCCAAAATTGTTGAACTTTAAACAAAAACAGCGGCGAATGGAAGTTAGTCAGGAGTCACGGGTTGAAGTCAACGATGACGCAGAAGTACTGAAACGTCAGACATGGCTCCGTGTGACTTTTTCCTATTTTTTTTAAAAAAATAAAGAGAACCTTAAAGGCGCATCGCTGAAAGAGCTAATGGTTGTCCCAAAGATCGAGTTTGAGAAGTGTTTCGAGAATTGGAAGAAGTGCTGACACAAGTGCATAATATTTAATGGGGACTATTTGGAAGGAGAAAACACAAAAAACTAAAATTCCCGTTATTTTCTGAACACACCCCGTATACCTTTTTTTTCCAGCGATTAATATTCAGTTTAAACAACCTAAGGTAGACACCTGTAAAACATGCGATTCGATGAAAACGAAAATAGATATTGCTAAAATGGAGAACAATATTGATACTCAAAAGGACTTTGAAAATATTAAAGGTCTTCACCACGTCAAAGCAGAATTAGCTCATGCATAGAAACGGTTAGAGAAAAGTCTTGCGATTAATGATCCTGAAATGATAGTCTACATTTTCGATCTACAACAATGCTTGCCTACTCCACATTTGACTATTCCCTTTACAAAAGGAAACTGTGGAATTGTAATTTAGCGATTCATGATTGCGTGAGAGGACGTCCCTATTGCTATATGTGACATGAAGCAATATCTGTTCACGGAGGTAATCAAATTGCATCATGCATTTTCAAACATGTGTCTGGTGTCTGATTTTTAAAATAATCCTATATTACAACGATTGATATTTTATAGTGATTCGTGTGCAGGACCAAACAAAAATTTATTTTTAAGTATAATGTTCTAATGGCTTTCCAACTACACTCAAATTTGAACCAGGACACACGCGTATGGAATGGGATTCAGATAACGCTGTTACAGAATGGAAGAAAAAACGGACCGAAATAAAAATAAATCATCCATATGATTGGTATAATTTCATCAGGGCAGTCGGATCCAAACGAAAATTCTTTGTAACTGAAATGGAAATAAATTATTTCTTCGACTTTACATTATTTTTAAAAGCCAAATTTATGTGGAGAACTCGAAATAAGGATTACAGAAATTTTTATATGGAAAGACGACAAATGGCTTCAATGCAGGAAAGCTAATTTTGGAAAAAATTTTTATAGAACAGCCTTGGATGAGCAAGTACCCTTTTAAAGTTCTAAATATAATAAAACGCGGTATTTCCACTGTTGGAATAGGCAGAATTTATAACACCAACTCGAATACCTTCAAAAAGGAAAAAAGACCTTGAAGATTTACTACCATCGATCCATCCTTTCATGTATTTTATAAAACTCTTCAAACCGAAGGAACAATAGATATTCATCCTGATTTGGTTAAAGAAGAATTGAAGTTGATTAAAATTATTTTATTCTTTACTATGTGTAATAATCTTTAATTTTAAGTTGATTAACATTGTTTTACATTTAAGGGAATAACTTTTAACAATTTCTTGTTTATGTTAATTTTTTTAAATTTACTAAAATACTTAAAAGTATAAAAGTTGCTTCTTTTCTTGGCCAAAGTCGTTCGGTGGGTGGTTTTTGCAATAACAAACCACGTCAGGTGAAGTCGAAAAAAATGAAACTCTTCATTTTGTTATAAAAACTTTTGTCGACACAGCTAACCATTCTACAGTTTCTCCAAATTGGTATAATCGCTTAACTCATTTGATTCATGAATATTTGTATTATAAATATAACTTTATACTGTAAATTTAATCATCTACTTATTTTCATATCCCAAACTTCCTTATACGTGACAATTTTCACCATCATGCTCCTTATGCTAGGAGTTCAGTTTGACGCTTTAAAGCGCTTTTTCTCGAAATAGGGTTTTTCGACTTAAGCAGTTATCATTTGTATTATTGAATCTTTGTTTCGGAGCAACTATTAACCCAATTAACCCCAATTATTCCCGGAGTTCCTTTTGTATATCCGCTTTATTTTCGAATTGGTTCTTGTCGATAGTCTCGCCATCTTGTTGGTGGAGGCCATAAGCTAGTTTATTTTACCTTTTTACTGGTTAACAGTAACTAGTGTCAGAGTTTGAGGCTATTTTGAGTATTTGTACAAAATCTGACTGCTAAAATGAGCAGATGATGGCTTTTAATTTTTCTAGGGTCCAGTAAAATGATGCCATAATCACGTTCCCATCGAATAAAATTTGGCCACCTTCTGAAATGTCTAGAGGGCGCTGTAACCCCGTTTATTTCACATATTTACAAATTCTTGGTAATAATTGTAAATCCTGATCGTCCATGAAGTAATAAGAAAACGGAAAAGGAGCCTGGAAGTAGGCGAGTTTAAAAAAAATATTTCTCTAAAGTGTGTTTTTTTGGGGGTTAACAAGCTTAATATGAAATAAAATACTTGAACCTAACTTAATGTTTATGACATTAGCTTTATTTAATAGACAATTACCTGCCATTAGCGTATAAATATGTATAAAGTCAAGCATATGCGCGCCACGGCTAGCTCGAATGAAGCTCAATCATGAAGTCCAATTTTCAACAACTCTATCGAGCAACTGGGGCCGTATATCAGCAATGACATGGCGAATGTTGACTTCCAAATCGTCCAATGTCTCTGGTTTATCGGCATAGACTAGTGACTTCACTTGGCCCCAAAGAAAGTTATCTAAAGGTGGGAGATCACAGGATCGTGGAGGCCAGTTCACAGGTCCATTACGCGAAATTATCGCTGGTGTCGCTCGCCATGTGGTATGTTGTGCCATCTTGTTGAAACCAAGGCTCTGTCATGTCAATGCCATTCAATTGGGGAACGAAGAAGTTAGAAATAATGTTTCTATGTATAGCGCTCTCCATTGACAGTGACATTCTGGCCGAAATCGTCCTTAAAGAAATATGGCCATTCCACCAGCCCATAAAGCACATCAAACAGTGAGGTTTAATGGTTGTAAAGGCGTCTCGACAAAGGTTTCTAAGTTTTTTCCACTCCAAATTCGGCAATTTTGCTTGTTTGCATATCTATAGTATTTAACCAAAAATGGGTCTCATCGGAGAACTAAATTTTGCGATGAAAATGAGAATCAGGCTGAATCGTGTTTTCGGCCCTACGACGCGTCTAATGGTCATGTGGATCCAAATCCTGCACGAGCTGGATCTTATAAGCTTTTAAGCCAAGACCTTTCGGTAAAGTCTTCAGATTGTCCTCAACACTGCGCTCTTCTATGGCAATAACTTTTTCTGTTTGCCGTCTTAGGGGACGCGTACAATATTATCCACTAGATGGTACGTGGTGCGAAAACGATTCATAGTGTTCCGAATAACTTACTCAGATGGACGATTATTTCGACTGTAAAATGGACGTAGCGCACGATAAGTTTGGCGAATCAAAATAAGTTCGCACAATTTGCACACGTTGTACTGGCGTTAATCTATTCATCGTAAAATAACAAAACGTACTAACCACAAATCAATTTTTAACTGTCAAATTGACAATCTGTAGAAACTGTGTTGCCAGATTAAAAAGTCTACCTCTAAAAAAGAAAACCATTTGCATGCAAAATTTCAGATTATCAAAGTATCAGTATCGGGAACATGTGCTAATTTACAAAAAAGTACCTTTCCAGCTGAAGGTTGCAAGACATTGCAGCTACAATTTTGCATGTAAATCAACAAAGTGATATGGCCTGAAATCCTGTTAATTCTACCTGGGACAATCCAAGACCTGTTTTTAGCTCAATGTTATATGCATTGATGTATTCCAATTTTATTTGTTAACAATTTTAAGATATTTTTTTGTTTTGATATTTTAATTTATTTTACAATCAAGAGAACTAAGTTGCATTATTATAAAATATGACAGATTTGTCCAAAGAAATTGCAGAAACACGCTTCTTTTTCTATTTCTATCCTAAAACAAAATTGACCATATTCGACGAGTTCTATAAATTAAACGACTTATCCGAAAAATGTTTTGGTGGCCTTTTTTTTTCACTGTTTATATTCAAATGGAATTGAAAATAAAATAATTCGATAATCTGCATTTTGAGGTTTTGCTACGACTTTTGGCATTTGGAGTCACAGTAGTGCATGTCGCGCCAGATGTAGTGTACTTTCGGTAAATCATATTTTTTAACTCAACAACATACTCCTCAGAACTTCGCATTTCGAATAAGTGGCTTATGCATTTCGGAAATTTTAACTTGCCAGGGAGACACCACCGTGTTGCGCTCCCATTGTTCCGATTTGAGTTCTGTTTTTTTTCTTAAGTTGGTAAATCTGTTGTTGATATTCTCTCTAAATCTTATTGTCATAGCTTGACATTTGCAAAACGTTACGTAAGCAAGAGTACATCTATCTCTGTATATGTTGGCGATTTTTTACAATTTTAGAAATGGATTTAAATTTGCAACAACGAACTTGTATTAAATTTTGCGTAAAAAATGGATTTAATGGTGCGCGAACGTTGGAAATGTTGGAAAAGTGTTGCGGCATCGATTCTCTATAGAAAACGGTCGTTTACCAGTGGCACGAGCAGTTTAAAAGTGGTCGTTAGTCAATCGAAGATGATGAACGCAGTGGCAGACCATCGACATCAAACACCGACGAAAACATTGATAAAGTAAAAGAAATGTTGCTCAATAACCACAAATTCACCATCAGAGAGATAGCGGAGGACTTGAACATTGCCTATGGATCCGCCAAAGACATTTTAGTTAATGATTTGGGTTTCCGTCGGGTAGCAGCAAAGTTGGTGCCAAAAGACCTCAATTTCATGCAAAAAAGAGACCGTATTTACGTCGCAAATGGCAAAAGAGATGATTTGCGAGGCTGAATCCGATTCCACATTCATCAAAATGATCATTACTGGAGACGAGACGTGGGTTTATGAGTACGACATGCAATCCAGACATCATGCAAGTGAATGGTGTTCACCAAATGAGCAGAGACAAAAAAACCACGTCGTTTTCAGTCAAAAAAGAAGGCAATGCTCACGGTTTTCATGGATTACAACGGTGTAGTGCATGCATCATGAAGGCCAGATAGTAAACAAAGAGAATTATTTGGGCGTTATGAGACGTTTGCGTAAAGCAATTCGCCGAAAGAGACCAGAACTGTGGGCAGAAAACTCGTGGATTTTGCAGCATGATAACGTACCGTCGCCCAGTGCCGTTATTATTCGTAATTTTTTGACGAAAAATGCAACAAATACCATCCAACAGCCACCGAATTCACCTGATTTGGCTCCCTGTGACTTCTTTCTGTTCAATCGAGTTAAAAAACCACTACGGAGAACGCGTTCCAGCAGCCGAGAGGAAGTAATGGAAAAATCGCAGGAAGCACTGATTAACATACCGAAAACCGAATATAAAAAATGTTTCGAGGATTGGATCAAGCGATGGCATAAGTATGTTGCAGTCGATGGGGATTACTCTGAAGGCGACAATATATGTAGATTTAGATGAATAATCTTGGCTTCTTAATTTTTTGAACTTTTTGATATGCCTATGTTATAGGCATGTTCAAGTGATAGGTTTTCTGTCTTACTGGAAGCCCCTACTGCAACACAGAATGATCTATCTCATATTTCCTCATGTGATTCTGAGTCTTCACATCTTAATTTCACTAAATAAGACACTTAAATGTCTCTCAACTTATAGTTAGCATATTAGATATTCAGTGAAACCGTAGTGGTCTATCCTTAATTGATCGTTATTTCCTGCGAAAGGGCAGGAACACTACCGCTAATTTCAGAGATCCCTCGGCATTCATGGGTTAGGTAATCACAACACAGGTTCAGGTTAAATTCCATTTTTAGTTAATATGTTGGGAAATAAGCGATTGCAAATTTTAACGGGTGAGGCGACGTAAGAATCAGAGTGTATAGCCGCCAGACTTTTAAGATATTGAAAGAAGAAGCTCATGAATGGAGTAAAAGTAATCAGTATAACGATTTCGTCCAAACTATCGAGGGATGACTGATTCAAACCCCTAGAATGGGTTTTTGACTGACTCTGGCCGTGCGATAAATGAGACAAAATTTCGCTTTTTTTTGATTGAACTTCTTCTTCTGAACGAAGATGCTGAAATGACAAAACTAAGTCCTGTTAATAAATTTTTAACATATTCAAATTCTGGATAGATTTAGATATCACTAACTCAATCAAAGTCAGTGTATCACATCATCATAACATCACAGAATGAACCCAGATGGGAAAGGTATCGTCTTAAGGAGATTATACGAGCACTATAAGAACTATAAATTTTATTTAAATGTGAATGCGTGTTTTTTTGTAAACTACCATTACTTTTTTTTCTTGTCAGGGTCTATCATTTAGTAACGGTTCAGTACCCGAACGAGCAGCGTTTGCAAATTATTAAAATTTATTTCCAAAATTCGGGGTCGGCGGAACTCTAGGAGCACTAACGCCAATTTTCTCGTCCCACCCGACTCACAGTTCCTAATTTGGTGCAAAAGTTTGAGTCTAAATTTTCATTGCCCAATCTTCCGGTGCCAATAAGAGAAAGAAATGCAAGAAGTTCTAAAAATATTGAGGCCTTGAGGTCTGTTGACAGCGACCCAAATTAACCCATTCCACGCCGTTCGCAGGGTAATACTACAATTCCTGTGGCGCCGCAAAGTAAGTGTGGTTTTCAACAAAACAGACCTAGGGTAATCTGTGAAAAATGATAAAAAAGTTTTATCATGTCAGGCGGGCGCCAATGTCTTACTGGTATTTGTATGGCCCTCTTCGCGGCAAAAAGCATTTCAACTCCCTCTTCAAAAACCTATTTTTTGTAGGTCAGCGGGCTTCGCTCTCCCATTGATTCAGCCATTTTTTTACATATACATATACACAATATGGATACTTTCAAGTTCGACATCTTGAGCACTGTTCGAGATAAATTTTTTTTACTATTTTTCCCAGATTACCCGACAGTAGTCGTAGAATAGCCGTTCACAGTAATCGATCATCGCTCAATCGATCCGCATAAGATCATATCGGCTCAAGAACTAGCTTTTGCAAATCGGCCTCTGGAAATGGTTACAAACGAGTCGGAATTTTATTGCAAAATCATCTTTAGCGACGAAAGTCATTTCTGGATAGCTACAAGCCCTCATGTGCTTCATGAGAGGCTACTACATTTACAAAAATTAGCTGTTTGGTGTGGTTTTCATGCCGGCGGTGTTTTTTCGTTCGACTTTATTTTTGACCGCAATTGTGTAGACCCAACATTGGTGCACATCTCACCATCACCATCACCATCAACAGTACGGCGCCACTAGCCACACAGCGAGCCAAAAACATCGAGCGGTTGAAGTCAAAAACGAAAATGCAAGTCCTTAATGGAAAACCCGATACAGAACGAAAATCGTTTGTTTAGTCATCAGTGAAATCTAAACTAAAGTGTCCCCAACCACCATCGATATCGTGACACATTTTCGGTGCTGCCTCAAT
This sequence comes from Volucella zonaria, assembly GCA_963966105.1. NCBI lineage: Eukaryota > Metazoa > Arthropoda > Insecta > Diptera > Syrphidae > Volucella > Volucella zonaria. Next base: position 110,295,412 of record OZ014531.1, read on the forward strand.
GAAAGACTGAAATGATCTTGATTACCACTCAGATGGCAACATGTCAACAAGTCTTTTTCTTTATAGCCCTAAAAGTTGGCTAAAAGTTGTTTTTCACCTCCGAAAAGAAAAAACCTTTCAGTGGTAAGAGAGACTTTCTTACAGACTAGTCCAACACCATATATTTTTTTTCCAAAAGTGGGATCACCGAAACCATTCTCATTCGAGCCACGTTATCATTCCTGCTCGTATTCCCCTGCAACAAAATGAATAGTGTTTTCAACACGATGGCAATCCCCTAGCTCTTCGAATAAAGTCAATTAAAAGCGTTTGATTCGTACGACTAGCAGCCCTCAGGACATACCAGAGACTGGAAGGAGAATACCAAATAGCATCTGGAAAACATCCTGAAGTGCTACCAGATGTGGCGGGTGCGGATTAGACAGAAATGAAAAAAAAAGATTCTCCTATACAAACGAAGCAAAATCGAATTCATGATTATTGTTGTTGGCAACATCTAGTAGAATCGGGGGGGTTGGTATTCGAATCTACGTATATACGTATTTGTTGGTAGCCTTTGGAAGTTGGTGAAAAAGATTTAATTTTACTCGGCAGCCTTGTTGGCACTACCGTCACCATCACCCCCAAACGACTTGCTGATAAAATTTTCTTTGTCTCCTTTCGTGTCCCTTTTTTCCCAAATTTATTGCCATTGAAAGGGAGTCGTAACAGCCGCCAATAGATGCGATAGGGAACTAGCGGTAGGAATAGGTATGAGAACGACACCCCCATACAGACCTAACAACCAATACCGTAACAGTTTTCGCACATCTTTTAGCCTCCTGAAAATATTTCCAATGGATCCTTTTTGTCGCTTCGTTTTATATTCATTTGCTTTGGTTCCTTTTTACAGCTAGAAAGTCAAGTCCTGGTGCAGATGGGAGAAGCTGGCGAAAATAGAAACACGAGAGAAGCCAGTTGCCGTTTATAACTCCTGCGGTGATTGTGAACTGTTAGCTTTAATCTTTAAGTGGGCTGAAATTTTATAAAAAGAGGGTGCCAACAACCCACCTAATGGAGACCGAAAATTTAAAGCATCACAGGGATGGGGTGAAAAAGGACTTAAGGACAAAATCGAGTAGGGTGGCGAAATTGGAAAACAATTTTGTGACCTTATTTATAGGGATATAAAGGCGAAGCACCATCAGGAAAGTGAGGTGCGCACTCTTAGCAAATGTTAAGCTCTAAACTACGACTGATGAGATTGTATTTTGTTGTTTTGTTCTCCTTGTTTAGCATTGCCCCTGGTACCTGCCTAAATTTTTTTTTCTTTTCCTTTTTTATAAAACAAGACCACGTCACTGGGGAGGATAGTCAACGTAAGAGAAGGGATGAAGTGTACTAATACACTTTGGATAATTTTATGAGGCCACAAGTGTACTTGAATTCGAGTGTTCGGATTTCAGAAACCCACCGCAGATCTGATAATGCTAACTGGTTTGTATTCTATGGTTATTTCGCGATTTTATCCCCCATCCTCGTTGAAATTTACAAGAAATCCTAGAACATTCGGGGGATGTGCTTGTATTTATATGTATGTATATCCCAATCAGGAGCTTACCGGTATCTTGATGGGAATTTTTCAAAACTTTTCCCTTCCTTCTATAAGTGGAACCTTCTACCCCAAACCAGTTCTTTATGTGTTCCTCCTTTTGAACCCTTGGATAATTTATCATTTAGGTTAAACTTTGTATTTTTGTCTGATACTTTCTTCTTATCTTATGACGGTCTTGAGTTAGATTTATAACAGGGAACCGTTTAATTAAGTTAATTGGACAACGGTTGTGCAATGTTTTCGTGTTATGCTTACGAAATACTCGTATCTGTAGCGTTCTCGTATCTTAAACTAAACGATTTCTCTTCTGAACACAAGAGAGTCCATGCCCAGCTTGTGGAAGTGTACGAGTATATGCCAAAAAATTTAAATTAGCCAACTGGATTTTTCGCTTTGTCATCATCAAATAGCATGCAAAGTGCGTGGGCGTTGGTCGGACATGAGAGATACGGCGAATTTCCGTTTCTTTCAAAGGGAAGATACGATCAGAAAAAGGATAGACGGAGACCCTTCTCTGAAAATAATTTTTATTTTTTATTTCTTTCTTGGACATTCTTAATTGGTTTCTCGACCTCTTTGGGTATACATTTGCAACTAGATACACAATGCAGTCGCCGGATAGCAACAATTACTCCAACATGAGCTAGATAAACACTCTTAAGTGAAAGTCAAACATTCGTTAGGGCATGGAACAACAAACAGTTCTAGAGAAACACCAATAGAAGAGGATATAGACAGAGTAAATGGAAGACTTGGTCAGAAGAAAATATAACGAATTTATAAAAAAAAATCATTTTAATCAGAAAAGTCAACAAAGCGGCAAGGGATAGTTTGCAAAATGTTTCAGTTACTTCATTTTCGTCTAGCTGAGCAGGTATCCGTAAATTGCAGTAAAGGGTGACCACTGCTTCAGGTTCTAATTTGCTAATGGCTGGCACTCTGGTGATGGTCTTTGTTGTGTAGTTTAAAAAGGACTACAATTTTATCCAATAGAAAAGTCACTGGTCAGACAAAGGTTGTTTTCCATTCGCACTCGCATTCTCAAAAGAGTGGTTACTACCACACTCCAACTTGACCTGGTGGACATGGAAATGATTTAAAACGCAATTACCAGATGTAGCGTAATAGATTTTTTTTTTAAATTGTAAAGAGCTTTTGCTTTTAGTAATATATGAGTGAATAAGTTCTCATGCCACGTTGTCCAGAACTTACATAGTTCTTCACACTCGTGCCTATTCAGCTAGACACACCACCTCTTAATACCTGATGCGTTGTAGAATTACTTAGCCTGCCTGATGCGACTAGATCTGCCAGATGAGGTATGCCATATGCTGGAGTCAATGGGGGTGACAACAGTGAGTTCACTAGCAATGATAGCGCGTGCTATACAAAAGTACACATCCCAGTATCTTACCTACTTACTTACTTAGGCGGCGCTCCAGACCGGGGTGGACCTGGGTCTCAACCAATAAGCATCTCCAGTTAGCGCAGTCTTTAAGTAACTGCCTCCAGTTGCGCACTCCAATTTGGTTGAGGTCCACTTCCACTTGCGAATGACAACTAGCTGTATTGTACCAATAATGTCAATATCGTCGGCGTATGCAAGCAATTGAGCCGACTTTTGAAAGGTCATACCTCGCATGTTGACTTGTGAATTTTGCACAACTCTTTGAAGTATGATGTTAAAGAGGTCATATAATAGCGCGTCGGATTGCCTAAATCCTTTTTTGACATCAAAGGTCTCAGTTAGGTCGTTACCAACCTTGATGCAGCAGCGAGCTTTCTCTATCGTCATCCCGCACAAGCGGACGAGTTTGGCAGAGATGGTAAAACTAGACATGGCTCTGTATATGTAGCTCGTCTCTGCAGATGCTGTCATATGTCATAAAAAGGTGGTGAGTATCGATGTGAAATTTTAGGGTTTTTTCTAGGATTTGCCGTAGTGTGAATATTTGATCAAGTGCGGATTTACCGGGCCAAAAACCGCATTGATTGGGTCCAATCAGATCGTTGACAAATGGTTTCAGGCGCACACCCAATACGGCAGACAAGACCTTATATGCGATGTTTAGGAGACTGATACTTTTATCGTTGGCACAGTTTAGAAAGTTTCCTTTCTTTTGAACCGGACAAGCGATGCTAAGGTTCCATTTATCAGGCATACATTCATCCGACCAAATCTTGGAAATAAGTCGCTGGATGCTCTCTAACAAGTCATCTCCTACTGCCTTAAATAGTTCTACGGGTAGGCCGTCTATTGCTATCCTCACTTCATTTTGGCCTGGTGGAAGAAATTCTTGACTTGCATCGTCAATATTGAATGGTTCACTCTGCCTGACAGCGGAATTTGTGTCAATTTCGCAGTTTAACAGTCTGTGGAAATGGTTTTTCCATATCCTCAGTACCGACTGTATCTCAACTACATGGTTTCCTTGTTCATCTCTGCAGATTTCCGTTCGGGTCTTATTACCCTGACAAGTCCTTTTTACCTTTTGGTAAAACTTCCGAACATTATTCCTGGAGTAGCATCTCTCTATTTTCTCGATCGCGCCCTTCTCATGCTCTTTCTTTTTTCTCCAGAGAAGTCGATGTTCTTCCCTCCTCTTTTGCACGTAGAGTTCACTAGCTACTGTCGTCCTTTTGTGCAGGACCGCTTTGTAGGCATGTTGTTTTGCTGCATGCGGTCTTCATCAAACCAAACGTTTCGTGGTGGTTGGCGAGTGAAAATCAGCATGTTAGTTGCGGCATTTCTGATGACTTCTTCGCATCTAAGCCTGGTCTTCAGCACTTGATACTGTCTGGAAGGGGGTTGAGGGATACATGATTGGCAAAGGTTCTGGCTTGTTGCGAGTGCAACCGTTCAACGTTAAATCTCCTCATAGTATTTCCCGGTTATTGTGGTGTCTGAGATATCCGTAGACGTACCTTGGCTGCAAATAGGTAGTCGTCCGAGGCTATGTTGACCGCTCGAAATGTTCGGGCATCTAAAATACAATACTTAAGGAGTACCTTATGTCGATCGCAACATGATCAATCTGGTTGACAGTTTGCTGATCTGGTGTCCGCCATGTTCCCTTGTGGATATTGAGGTGAGGAAAGCGCGTGCTTGCTATAGTAGCTATAGTAACGTTACGTCCCGCAGGGAAATCGATTAGCCTGAGTCCGTTTCCAGACGTGGTGGTGTCATGTAGGCTATGTCTTCCGATGGTGATATCAAGGATGTCTTCCTTTCCAATTTTGGCATTAAAGTCACCAAGGACGATTGCTCAAAAGTTTTGTCGAGGAGCTCGTAGAATATTTCTTTGGTAGCATCGCCCTTTTCCTCTGTTGGGGTATGAGAGCATATAAGGCAAATGTTAGCGAATTTACCTTTGGTACGGATTGTTATAAGGCGGTCACTCAATAAGTCCGCATCCAAATAGACGATGCTTACGTTCCCTATAGCAATCACCATAGTAAACATCACAGTTTTTTATCTTTCTTTTGCCCGGCCCAGGGCACCCCACTTTCTGGATAGCGGTGATATCTGCTTTATAGCAGTCTTCATAGGCCCTCAGCTAATTGTTTGGCCGCACGTGGCCTGTTCAAAGTCCGAACATTCCACGCATAGATCCGAAATTCGTTGTCCGTTATTCCTTTTATAGGATCGTCAACAGTGAATCTATCTTTATCCGAGGCTATTGGTCGCTTCGTAACAATTACTTATTTACGTGGCTGGGCAGTTAACCCCATGCACAACCCCCAACCTGGAGGGCCAGGCCCTATTTGGGACCCCTAGGACGGATCACGGAGTTTACCAAAGTTTGTCTCATGTGGACGTACTCGTATTTTGTCGAGGTATTTCCTTAGCTTCTGGTTGGCCGTTTTCAAGCCGATGAAACGGGGCAGAGCAAATGCGTCGGAGTAAGTTATTGTCTTATACCAGATCATCGGTAAGGACATGGGTAGCGAAGAGTTGACGAAGACACTTAATTGCGACAGCTGCTGATGTTAAGCTGACCACGGCGACCGCGATCCACTTTCAGTAAGAGTCGGCAAATAAATAGAATGTTTTGCCTTAGAATGGTCTGGCAAAATCGAGGTGCAACCGGGATCATGGGTGCTTAGCCGATTCTCAATGGTGTGTTGCACTTTGTGGTTGTTCATTCCAGTGCTGCTGGAATCCGATTTTCTATTTTAAATATTTGTCGTTAGGCTGCCATACATAGCTGCGCTACAACACCTACATTTTGACAAAACCAGAGAGTGGTATATGAACAGTAGTTAGGATTGCTTCTCGAGCCAGAAGTCGATTAACATTCCGATTTACCAAAGGATTCTTTCTTTGGCAGACCATTTATCTTGGCGGGGACAATTTAGCTTAATACGTGGTTCGAAATTTTGTTGAGCTTTGAAGACTTTGACTCTTATAGCTATGCACTGGCGACTGGAGTTATTCATGAGAAATTTTTTGATCATTATGGGATAGCGACTTGCGTTTTTTGGTTTCAGAGTGATGTACCAGATTGAAGATTGAACCACGAAGCGTTTGATTCGATATTACGTTGGAAACCGATATTGTTGTAGTGCAATGATCTGTGACCAGCAGAAATGAACGGCCATGTAAATAATTGTGAATTTTGTTGACTCCTGAAGCGAGAATAATTGCAGTTCTGTCGATTTAGGCCTACCTTCGCTCAGCCAAGCAATTGTTTTTTCAGACGCATATGCTATTTTATGATTAACAACTACCCTGAGTCTATAAGGTGATGCGTCGCATGTTAGCACCAACGTTTCATTGTAGTGAACTAATACGAGGTACGACCCTTCCTACGGGTACTAAAAGCCTTTTCATGATTTTGCTTTAAAGACCAGTGTGCAATTTTTATCGAATAGACAGTTGCTTCGTTTATAAGCCCTGAAATGCTTGTAATGGCTTATAGCTGGTGCGTCGTGTATTGCGTTCATCAAATTGCGGCTATATAAAGTGGGCGTAGATTTTAAAATCCGAGAACTCTACAGTTTGTACGCCAAATCGAAACTTTTCCTTACGAGACAGAATCTCATTGACCGTTCCTGCAGGACGGTGAAATATGGCAAACCATGGCCAGAGCTCTGGAATGTTTTCTAAGCAGATTTGAAATATTCTCCACCACGAGGAAACTCCGAAGCGAAACCTGAATACGAACAAATCGTTGTGAGTTCATGTTGTTTGCTGCAAAGCAGAACATTCATCTATCTTAGCAATTAATCCACCTTCAATGGATCCTAATAGCACAATGACTCCTGGAATTTAACGCCAATATGGTTAATCTGCCTGATTAAACGTTAATTTTTTGTCTCAACATATCTAGATAGAGCCATTCCACTAGCAGTGCAAGAAAAGCTCATTAGTAGTATTCTACGAGTCTTAGAAGGACTGCATAGCCAATCTTTCTTTTTTTCTTCGAATTGATACCTAATGGAGAAAGGTATGTGTCGAATCGATGTGTAATACCGATGGTCACGTATTACGACTATGTTCAGGTGAGAATAACTGGTTAAGCTTCCTCAGTCTTGCTTTAATGTTTAAACTTGGCTTTCTATATGATGGTCACAGGTGGCCGAGAATTTACTCCGAAAGTGCATGTACGTACGACCACATATGTCGACGAAGATCGAGTTATTTTGCTTAACCAATGGTAGGATTTGATTGACATAAGACTCTCCACGAGATGGTTCGTATTGTGGCCCACTTGACTTGACATACTGAAGTTGAGTTCAGTGTAGGTATTTGCGATTTCGATGTGCTAGCGAAAAATGCAAAGTACATAGCCCCTTAGGACGTAATAATGGTAAATAATGTCACGATGTGGACGCTGCTTTCAAGAAGGCCGCTCGCCAATCGCATCATATGGCTCGTAATTGCTGTTGTGGGCGGCAGAGACTAGCTCTGGTAGATCGATGGATTCGCTGTTTTGTGGTTTATTATGGTGTGACTCGCCGGAGGTGTCGCAAAGACATAGAAATGATCGCTGCAGCTTCACTTGTCACTGCGCACCAGTCGTCGTAAGAAAAGCCACATTTTTACACTTATTCACTTTGAAATCCTTGAAACGCTCCATACACTCTGCACTTCTCTAAATGACCTCAGTCAACGGATTCCAGGCTACCAAGTCGAGTCATGATAACTCGTGATACCATTTTGCCTGTTTCTCATTATGCCACTAGCCAAGCGCTGTTTTGCCTTGTTGTTTTGACTAAGCTTTCTTCTATTTGCTTGAGTAAGTGGATTTCATTGCAAAACAAACGTTGGTACAAGGTTTTCTTTCCACCTAAACGTATGACTGATTTACTGCCGCTTCCTTCGCCATATAGTGATGTTAATAAGTCCCATATAGAGCCGTTTGTTTGATGCACATACATTGCTTGGTATAAGCCTGCAACAACTCATTTCTATACCGAATTAGAAGAGTATAAAATAATCATATCCTTGTTTTATGATGTAAGCGTTCTATTTTCAGGCTTTGGATAGCATATGTTACGTGGCTTTCGCATTCCTGATTTTTTCAGCTCACGTCAACTCGACTCGAGTCAAGTAGCTCCGTTTCATGGACAGCCAGCGTTAAATTGGATGACCTCAAAATGCTAAGTGCGTTGGACAGATTTTTCTAAATCCCACTTTACATCCTGTGCACGTTCAGTCTTGGACCAACTGATGAAGGTCCATAACTCTACGCAAAGGTAGTCCAATATCAGCAGTCTAGTTCAGATGTATCAGACAAGGCGTGATTCACAATTGGCCTTCTCTCCGACAGTGCGGCAGGGATAACATCACTTATCGCCGTCAAGAGATCTACCTTACGTATGCTTTGCAATATGGATGATTTCACTACCAATATCCTTGCTGTCCAAGGCCCCTCATACTATTCCCCGATAAAAGCAGTTGAAAGCTGATCGATAATTGTAAAAAATCGGTAGAGCTGAAAGCTACTCGTATACCCGACGGGTTGTTTTATAAACATCAGCAAAATAAGGGGTGACCAGATAGCAATGATAGTTTTTCCATTTGTTTCAGCAGCTGTTAAAGTTACCAATGACGTCCAGGTGCCAAAATATTCAGTAAGGTTGGCCATTTCATCATTTCATCCGTTTACGCTTGCCGAAATATTATCGAAATTCCGGCTCAGTTGTAAATACGCAATGTGAATTTCGTGGTGAGGTCGGTCACCATCATGGCTTCAATGTGCAGGCAATTCGTCGCACCGTGGAAATGTTTGGACGTGAGTACTCTCCTTTATTTCTTAAGCCACCAACCAGACAACGATTGTTGTTAAATGAAGAAAACATAGCCGCCGCAGCGGCCAGTATCGAAGAAGACATAGAATTGGGCATCGCCAGAGAGTCAATCCGGCTTATTTTGCGGTTGGATTAGGGAATACATCCATATAACATTATGCTGACGCAAGAATTGAAGCCAGACTAACATAGACAACGCCGTGAGTTAGCTAATTGTGCACAGAAATATGGGCCGGAGATCCGGATTTTGGCCAAAAAATCATCTTCTCGGACGAGGCCCATTTTTGGCTCAGCGGGTATGTCGACAAGCAAAATCGCCATTATTGAAGCGAACACAATCCACCAGTGTTCCGTTTTTGTTTTATTTAAAAATTTCTTCCTATCGTTCTTATCTGGTCATCCTTCATTTACATCACCTTTTATACATCATGAAGCACATCCATAACATAATCCAAGTACTTTTCAGTCATCGACTTATCGAATACATAGCTGTAAACTGCTATCGAGGAGCCTTATAACTGTACAGTGAAGAGTTAATATTTATTTGCGAGCATCGTACTAGGTGAATACCAAACGGAGTGGAAAGTTTTGTAAGTGTAGATATGAAAATGGACAATCGACTAATCGACTGTGGTGCGGAAAATAGTTTCCTAAATAGAAAGAATATCTAGGGATGAAAAAGTAGGAGCTAAGTAAAAATTCTTCGTCATGGATTCCCAATCAAAAAGCTAGCCAAATCTACACTATTCTACCAGCAAAGCACGGGAAGATTTGATGATTGTAAATATCGGAAGGAGGTACTGAATAGCACGGAAATACATAGTATCGAAATAATAAAAGTGCATACGAAGACTCTCAGATTTTATAGTCCTATCAGAAGACATCTGATAGCTGGCAGCTAACTTAAGGGCCGAAATGAACTCTCTCCACAAGAAAGAAGTATACCGATGCGCATGACATTGAAGATGCATTAAAATGTAATATTCATCTGTTCCTAAATGGGCATGCAGTTGAGAGAGAGATTTCACAAGTACCCATTGGAAGTCAACGAAGAAATAGTTGGCCTTCCTAGTATAGAATAGGTATGAGCACAGCTATTCCAATGCTGCAGGACACTAAGAATATCAATGACTTATCATGAAATACGGAAGTGCTATTTTAGTAGAGTGTTTGCACCAACCACTAACAAGGGTGGACGAAAGTATACCCGATGATTGAACAATCAGCTTTGTATTCCCCATCCAGATACATGGGCATGAACGTCTCAAGTCTTATAGCAACACACTAAACGGCAAGCAATAATGTGCATAATTTCCGGCCAAATTTTCGCATTGAAAGAAATCCCAAAACAAATGAGTAAATGTGAATTCGAAGCCCGTTACTTGTTACAGAGTTGAAAGCCCCTTACATATGATGGCATTCATCGCCTTGAGCTCTACAGGACGATGACCGAATTCGGAATCACGTCAAAATTAATCAAGCTATCTCGCATATCACTGGAAAACAAGCCATGTAGTGGGCAGTTTCAGTTACACCATTGTATTGGTAAACAGACCTAGATTAGCCAGATAAACCCTTGTGTTCTTGGCCCAAATTCAGATTAATTCAAATCCAAATACCTTAAAGCAATAAACTCCAACTTGGCAAGAATTGAAGCTCATTGTGTCCTTCACACCGATCTCTCTCAGATTGAAAGCCCTATAAATAAAAGTAGGTCAATCCTAAAAAATCGTTAACATGCACAGGTACCTGTAGAGGAAGACCCATCCACAACACATGCTGCTTTCCCAGCTAAGTTTGTGCCACATACTTCAAAAGTTCTCCTCTTGCCAGAAAAAGCAGTAAATGGAGTCACCACATAAATTTCTTGCATGGTAAGAACCTCCAAAACTGCATTCGTCCATTTCGTTGGCAAATTCAAGGACTTCCATCACTGTTTACAACCAAAAGCATGAACAAAAGTAGGTCGGTACAATTATTCGCAGAATTACTTCCTTTTTTATTGTTGAACTCTGCTTCCTTTTTGCGCGAATACTTTAGAGGTTTCATAAAAAAAGACTTCCATCCCTGATATACTCGTACATCCTCACGCTCTGAAAGTTATTTGAAGAATCTCTGAAGATATGACTAGGATTTCGATGGTGTCATTCTGTCACTATGGCACACCTGGAAGATTTCTCCTCATGCCACTAGATTTATGAGAATACGAAGTCGCAATATTAGGTGCCATGATACTCGTACCAAGAAACCCTCCTTCTACTCGTATTCGTATGCGCGATTTTCTTTGTACGCAGCATACAGAAACGAGCGTCAAGCTTAGGCGTCAGCATCACCTAGGAGTTTACATTTGACGTAGAAGAACTAAAGTCGAATATACATATTCACTGGAACACCTGAACAACGGTGCGCAAAAGAGGGAGAAATGAATTAAATTGTTTTTGTTGATTTTATTTTGTTGCAAAGGTGATGGCGTTATGGCGTCTTCCATGAAATGGTAAATTAAAATGAGATTTTGCGTTAAAATTCTTTTAGAACTAAACTGTGTACAATGTCGTTAGGAGTTATCACGTGGAAATCGAGGTGAGATACTCGTACTCTGCGGATTTCATTTGAAAGCAAAAGAATTTTGCTTACTGCTTAGTTAAGAAAAGGAAAGTGGGTTAAGATTGTATTGTGGTGAGACGGTACGCTGATGGTTCTTAAATGAAATGAGGGCATTGAATGAGTTCATAGTAGTAGTGGGTATCTATATCTTGAGAGAGGTTTCTTGACACCATTGTCCGACTTTAAGGAAAGGGAATAATTGTCCTGATAATTGCGAAGCTGGTTTTGTTTTTTTTTTCTAAAATTTCTCAGGTTAAAACTGTTGCCATTGTGGGAGCATCATGAATTGCGAATGAATTTATAGAATTTCATTGGGGAGGTGATTTTTTTCAATGCCATTATGAAATGCTTTACTTTGTCTTAAAACGCATTAGGGTCCGTCTTTGGGGAGAGTTTCTGTGAAATTAGAAAACATTTTAGCCAGCAGTGGTTGCTTAAAGGAATTTATAAAAATCTTTACGAAATTTTTGACATATTGTTCACAATCTTTCCTTAAGTTCTCTAAAGTGCACTTAAAATATAATATTTTATGACTAGGTTTTAGGCCTCCTTATAAAAATAATGATAATACATCAAGCTCTTAGGCCGCGACGAAATGGATTCAAGGTTCTGTAGTGGAAGTGAGCTTGAGCGAAATGATCTGTTGACTTGTGTTATATTTTTGTAACACACGTAACATTATAATATCCTTTACGCCCCAACAAGCCTACGATATGCGAATCGTCGCGCATACCTAAGTACTAAAGGAGTAATGCGAATTTTAAGTCGGGTCCTAATACCGATTGTTGTTCGTCGCAGTGGTTAGGTTCAGCGACAATCATATTATCAAACTATCTGTGTTAAACAGAGGAGCCGCTATACAACAAGCGAAAGTTTTTCCGCTCCCTCACAACCTGGCTACTTTTCTTGCTATTCAGGATGAGAGAGTTCAGATGTAGGGTAATATACAGAAACTGTCTTTGAGATTAGACCAGATATGCCCGTTGCTGGTGCGTTCCGAAAATAAATTTGGACATCTCGCGCTTTTCTGCTAATCGTTTTTTACTTTCTGAGAAGCAGATGCCCTATTCGTTTCATAACGTCCGCGAGCAGCCCTTGAAGTCCCATCTTATATGACTCTTTGTTTCATGCGCCTGCTGACATTCTTTGTTGTTGTCGGCTGAAACATAGTATACAAGATTCAGTATTTCCTATGGCCTTCTGCACGTGATAACGGCAGCATAAGAGTTCTTGAACGATTTTGAGAGACTTGAGCAGACAAGCTCCTTCATAATAATTCTTCAGTGCTATATCGATTTGAATATTTGCATTCGCAACTTGGCTACAAGTAGTGGTTTATGTCGATGTTAGCTCGACTTAGGACATACAGAACACTAGAGGTGGGAAGGGGTGAGTCCCAGACGATGCTGCTTTGTCTGGAACGTGTGAATGCACCGAAGTTCACCCAGCTGTGCTTGCACAAGTTTTAGTTTTAAGTTACATTTTCAAAAAAAGACTCTAAATACTAAAGTGGTTGTCTTTAGCGATTCGCCTCCTCCTTTCACCATATGGAGCATACGCTTAAGGGATTTAACTACACACCGCGAACGAAGAAAAATTAGGGAGCGAAGAATTAATGCTCACAGATTAGAATGATTAAAAATAAGGAGGGCAAGAACTAGATGTATGGCTTAGGAAAGACCACGACATTTCAGAGTACTTCCAGAAGTGGGCTCGCGGGTAGTGCCGAGCTGACCTTCGACGAGTGCACACGAAACATAGTGCACTCGTACTCTCGATTTGAATTTGTGAAACACAGGTAGATCCCCGCCCACACCTCTCAGATCACTTTGATTTGAAACTACCTGGCTACGAACTAGTGCCACTAATCTTTTGATGATGAAGCTTACCAAATTCCACCACAATGCAGGGACTGTTCCAATCTGGAATTCAATTTCATGTGGTTAAAATTCCAACTCCGTAAGCAAATTATCCACTACTGCTTTATTCACAGAAGCCCTAAACTGGACAGCAATTCGACTTTTACCGAGTTTAATGCACTGTCTGACTCCATTCAAAGAATTGTATCCCTGTATCTTAATATTCAAAACATTTTTACGGGCGATTTAAATGTACAGAATTCTGGGTGCCTTCGACATTCTGAACAGACAACACCCGAAGGACGATATGTTGAGATCTTCGCTGCGGAAAACAAATTAACGCAGCTTGGGAATGAGCCCACGCGAATACCAGACGTTGATAGTCATACCGCCAACACCCTGGACTTCTTTTTAACTTCTCACTCTGATAAGTACAAAGTCGATGTCTTATCCCCTCTAGACTCGACGGACCACTGTGTCATATTAGCTAATTGCCCGACCACACAATTAGAGAAAACAATCCTAAAAGCACCGTACGGCAACAATAAAAGGCCAATTGGAGTGGAATTAACACCTTCTTTAAGAATTTTAACTGATCGTTATGTTTCCTCGATAACGACTTGGATGCCGCTGCTGATATGATCACAGAAACTATTCTCTTTGGAATGAGATCATTTTTTCCTAATCGGATTGAGAATATGAAACCAAAAGAGAAGGCGTGGTACGACTCGAGCTGCAAGGAGGCAGTCAGGGTTAGAGAAATGTTTGTGCAGTCCTGCAAGACCAACTCGACAGAGGAAGACCGAAAAAAGTTCAAACGAGCCAGGAACGGCTGCAGTTCCTTTCTCAAGCGTGTGAAATTCCAATACGACCAAAAATTGAGGCAAAAAATATTACAATGTCCCAAAGGTAGTAAAAATTGTTGGTCGATCCTCAAAAACATTAGAAATTCTGCCCCATCCATACCATACCAACGCTCATTTACAACGACATTCCAGCTGTCAGCTCTTTGGACAAGGCCAATCTGCTTGCTGCATACTCTGCGGCTAGTTCAACACAAGCACCAGATTGTGCTTTGTCTCCGCGTGCATTTGAGTGCGTCGAGTCCTCAATGGGACGGATCCAATTTCGCACTCGTGTAATAGCAAAAGTACTTAAAAATCTTAACATTCAGAAATCCGCTGGTCCAGATAGTATATTTTCCCTTCTTCCAGAGAGGTGTACTCCTCGCTGTCACAACAACTGCGTACGCTTTTTCATCAATCCTACTCTATAGAACACTTTCCGAGAAGATGGAAAACAGCATTTGTCCAGCACGTCCCTAAAAGAGGCGAATATTCTTCTCTCTCCTCCTACAGACCTATTGCGTTTACGTCTCTTCTTTAAAAGGTCATGCAAACGCCAAGTCATGAAATATCTCGAAACATAGAAACTTCTCAATGACCGGCAGTATGGTTTTCGTAGAAACAGGTCCATTGGTGATTTGATGGTATGTCTCACCGAAAAGGCTCTTTTGTCGAAAATGCGTGCTTTTGGGATCGATGACTCTCGAATTTTCGGAACGTTCAATTCAAGTTGTCTTGGGCGGTTTCAAGTCTGATATTTACAAAATAAATGCTGGTGTGCCGCAGGGCTCTCTCTCTGTCTCCGACACTCTTTTTAATTTTCATTAATGATCTCTTGTTTGCCTCTTCTCATCTAATATCTAAAATATTCCTTTGCTGACGACAGTACTCTCTGCTGTTCGGCTACAGAATGGGAACAGCTGCGTATGTTAAGCTCATTAAATTCCGATATGAGCAGCATAACGAATTTGAGAACTATCTACAGAGTGGAATTTAATGCTTCTAAAACACAATGCTGTCTGCTGTCGAACCGAAATTTAATCGCCCAGCCATTATCCATGAATGGCACTGCCATCGTTGAAACCGAAAAACTTTCCATTCCGGCATGTGTATCAGTGAAAACTTACGTTGGAAAGACCACATATTCGATGCCGCCAAAAATGTTGCGATCAGGCCTCAGTATTTAAGACGTTTATCCGCCCGAAATTGGAGTACGATGCTCACATCTGGTCAGGTGTTCCTAAGACCTCTTTGCACTTGCTACGAGTAGATAGGATCTAAACCCGTGCGATAAAACTCATAGGCGATGACAATATCACAAAGACGTAATGCCTCCTGTCTCACCTTTTTGTATCGCTATTTTCTCAACCAGTGCTCCGCCGAAATTACCCGTAGCATTCCACCCGTCTCGCTATGAATGCTCATCAGTATACCCTCAAGCACACTTTCGGACGTACTCTGAAATATCGTGATTAATTCCTAAGCGGTACAACTTCCTTATGGAATGGCCTGTCGAGCTCTTTATTTCTTATTCATTATAACTTGCAAACATTTAAAACCCCCTTTTTTCCCTCCCTAACTTCCCATCACCCATAGTATGGGCAAACTTCTTAAAGGTACACCAAAAGCCCTTGTGCGCACTTCAATTATAAAAAAAAATGCATCGGCATTCATAATATTAGAGTAGAAGGTTTGAAGCTTCGGAATGTAACTGGCAATCGGTAATGCAGATGGAATATAAGCAAGAGATCGTAAAAGATAATTAAAAAAAGTGCCGGAGATAGAACCGAGCCTTGTGGCACCCTAGCATTTATTTTTCTTGATATCAGACTTAAAACCGACTAAATTGAATTGAAGTTCCGTAAAGTTATTGTATTTCCTATCCATTCATCGACTTCAAATGCGTGAATTTTCGACAAAAGAGCTTGATGTCAAAGTCTGTCAAGTGCCACTATCTTAGTTCCTTCAGATTATTATAGACTTTGGTCTCATTTTTTGAAGAGATATACCATTAATTCGGCAGTGGAACTGCTGCTACAAACACCGTTCTGCTGGTCAACGTTCGTATTAGATTTTTTATGGCCATACGATATATCAGCGTTTCCATATCTTTGGAAAGAAGGGACATAAGTGCAATGGGTCAATAGAAGGCGAGAGACGATTCGAATGTTCTAGGGACGTGATGTACAACTTCTGTTTTCCACGTACTAAGAAAGAGTCCTAGGAGTAGAATCGATGAAAATCTTATGCAGTTGCCAGTGTGGAAGAACCTTCTTCAAAAAAAAAGTGGAGACATACCATTTGAACCAGCCGATTTATGGGCACTGAGATTTTTGAGCCCTCTTGATTCGTCCTATTGAATATTTGACTTGCACAAATATTTGAACGGTCATGACACAATCTGAAAGCCTCCTATGCCTTTCCTTTTGATTTGGAACTCTTCTGATGAGGGGGAAAGGATCTCCTTACAAGGAGAATTGTGGTTGTCATCATAAGTATCAGCAGCATAATCCTTTTTTGTATTGGCTGTCATTTTAATGGTGACGGATGTTGTCTTTGAGTATTTCAATTGATAGGGAAACGTTAACATAAGCCTTCTCCTTGCCATGGTTTCAATTTCTGTGATAAATTTTAATCACCATTTCGATGAATGACTGGGCAAGTAGCATTTCTCGCAAAAAGACAACAATTTCGCCACGGGCATGGCATTTTAAATCACCTTGTTATGTAGGACGCTACCTGTTGTATTCCGTGAAATAAAAGATCTAATTATACTTCATTATAATTATTCACATACTTACTGTATTTATTAATTTAATTCAAGTTACAAATCTAGTCAAGTTAGTTTAAGTTAGAGTGAATGCGAAACGACTATGGTGAGAGCTGGTAGCGAGCTGACTCGCTGAGATGACGTGTGCATGTGTGGTGGCTTATTGCCCCTGTATGTATGTATGAAGTACTCATCAATACCTATACTCATACCTCCAGGCTCCTGGCTTGGAAAATCATTGTTAAAGCCTTAAAGGTGCAAATGTGAATCAATGCTCAAAATTATGTTTCGGGCTTGATCAATTTCATGCATTTCCAACAAACTATTGGAGAAGTTGCAATGCTACTGATGGTCAGCAGGCTTTAGTTCTTTCACCTCATAGTTTTGTGATCCAAGCATTTATCAGAATTTTGGTAGAGCACGAGTATTGTTTGTGATATTCCCAATTCCTGAGATCGCTGTGAAGAAGACAAACAAGGAAATATTCCCTGTTGTTCTTTGGCCCTTAATGCTGAGTTAGTTGCCATTCTTTCGGGTTCATGAAAGGCCATTTCGGATAAAAATTCAACAAACCATAGCCGTATTTGTCTAACATGTAAACAAACACAATAACATCATACTTGGCTGACTGCAATCAAATTTAAAAAAATCAACAACAAAAATACTGATATATACAAAAAAAAAAATTCTGAATAAGGAAAGAAATAAAGTTTCGCCATAAAATGGGTAAAATTCTCGGTTTGGGGTAAGACTTTTTAGATTTCTCTCATGAATGAAAATAAAGAGCTTCCTGTCAGTCAAAAACAAGAAATCCTTCATCACATCAATCCCACATAATGCGTGGGGTTCATTACACATACATTTTGTGTATGCGTATATGCGACCAAGGTATCCTGTTATCCCTTTACACAAATACACATACGTTCGCATCATCCAGAGAAAGATTACCAAAATAGAACATTAAAAATGGCATTCATATAAAAGTCAAGAAAAATAAAAAATATTTTGGAAATCCCCGAACAAAGAACGCACATATATTGCTGACGACGATCATGTCGCTAACTGAGGAAGGTATTCGTATACGAGTACTCCTTGATATTGTTTACGCTCGTGTAATGGATAAAAGTCGAGCAACCACGTCCTTTCATTCATCTCAACATTCCATTAACATGAAATCCAATTGAAAGCGATGAAAAGAAAAAAAAAAGTGCAAAACAAAAAAACAGAAAAAGAAAAATGGGATTTCTTCTGAAATACTTGTAATTTGGCGGTTTCTTATTAATCATTTTAATCTTATCCCACCCATCCCGTAGATGGAGTTTGAAGAAAACACCCTGTAGAAATGTCAAGTCTTGAGCGCATAGTTTTTTATCTGTAAATGGCACGTGATGGATTCCATGATTTTGTGATTTTATTTTATGATTCCATGTGGGCAATGTGAATATGAAATTCTGACTTTGGGTATTTTTACTTCATAATCACCGGGGAGGGTAAGAAAAAATTGAAAATTTTTACGGAGACCAAGAACGTACAACTTTTAATTGGGTCCACATGGCTCTATTGATTTTTTTTCTTTTGGTATTCTTTTCACTCTTTGTAAGAAAAAAAAAAAAAAAACTAACCCTCTGGGGAATCCTTTTTGTTGGAAATTGAACAATAGAAGCGTCTACTTTTGGTGCCTAATTGACTTTGACCTTTTGAGCCGTAATTAGTCTTCCTGACATAGTGTCTTCTCTTTGTTTCGTTTTTCTTCTATTTACTTCTTTAACAAGGGTGATGGTAGTTTTGATTCCCACGTCATAGGTCTGACGGTTGTGTTTTTGAAATCCCTAATGAAAGTCTTTCCCATCAGTTCATACGCAATGAAGAAAACCTTAACCTTTATACTTCCAGATATTTGTTTCTTAACCAGTTTTTCAATACTTTCAAGGCTTATCGAAAAGTACTAAAGTCAAACTCTGGTAGATGAGAGTATTAATGGAAATGAAATAGCCGATGACAAGAAAAGGATCAGCTGTGTTTTCTGGCCCAGAGCATCCCGAACAAAAGCAAATTAAGCAATAGTCGTCGACAAGTTAAAAGAGCTTTAAAACCCTTTTTAAACAGCAACCTTGAACTTTTAAAAGGACAGTAGACTTGTTGAGTTTCCTAATTGGCAAATTTGTTTTTCTGTCGGAACAGAGCACTCAGTGGAAGAATAAATCCATTATATCCCCTGAGTGTTCCTTTTTCTGTAATTTCTCAGTCTTCTTTCTGTAGAAAGATAAGTAAACACTATGATGGCAGAGTACCTACAATACAAAAACTCAGCAACAGCGTAACGTATCTATACGAACGTACGAGTAGGCTAGACATTCATAGGGATAGTGGTCCACGGTATCGTCATCACACTCACGGCATTCAATGCATGATATTGTATGGCCTCGTTAATAGACTATATTATTTTTTACTGAGAGACTGCAGCAGCAGCATTCGCTTCATCTGCTGGCATCTTGGCGAGTCATACAATTTTTAATTAAACGCACACGAAGGTCAACTATCAATGGAAGCCCTAACGAGGAAGCCAGCACTCCTAGTGCAGCTTCGAGTCGTGAGAAACTCTCCCCTGAGCCTTGACTAGAAAGTTCATCGACGGCCAGTGGAACCTGGACCTAGGACGTAAACAAGGCAAAATCAACATTCTAATAGCATTTAGGGTACCATCGCGTTCCTGAACTTACTTGGGATTGCAGAGAAGGTTTAGCACTATAGTTCACTATTTAGTCCGAAGACATTTGTTATCTAAGATGAGACCCAAATCAGTTGCTTCTTTGGGGAAATAGATGAGTCAGATTAGTCAGTTTCTTTCATTCTGTAATGGTAGCGCACCTACGTTATCTGCTTATGCCTGTGCGTGCACGTTAGATCCATTGAGAACGTACAGCAGGCAGTCGACCAAAATGCATCATTACAATCGAGTCAGGACGCCGCCTTGTGGGCAACCCACACATAATCGAGTGCACCTTCAAATTTGCTCACCAGATTTTGAAGCACAGAATCGCATGATTTTTTGCGTTGGAAAGCATGTTGAGTCTGGGATCAAACCATTTACCTCATGCTCTTCAGCATGAAGAAAATCAGACTGAGATGTCTAAAACTTGGCGAGCGTGTAGTCATCTTTGCCGATTTTCGGTATAAGGCTGCTATACATAACTATTCACCAAGGGTTCGGTTTATAGTCAGTCTAAAAGTCAGTTAACAGCAGCTGGTATATTTTTGTAGCATGACAGGATTTATGCCATCGGTGCCAGGTGACTTGATGACATCAATGGAAGCAATGACTTCAGCCACTACAACCGATAATCCGTATTACTTAAAGCCTCGGTGATAGGAGCTGGATGTGAGCTGGTTCCGATCAGATTACTTGGAAAATGAGTATCAAGCATAAGACAGAGAGTCTTTGCTTTCGGTTCAGTATAGGTACCATCACATATTTTGAGTTCTTCCAGTCTAGCTGGTTTGAACCTTTTGAGAACTTTTTTCAGCCTACTGGTTTCACCGAGCGTTTCAAACTATTCGCAATAGTCTTTGCAAGGCACTTTTTGAAATGCGAATTAGCTTCTCAGATGTTTTTGCTCCGATCTCATAAGGTTGCAGTCTAGCTCCAAATTAGTCTTTAATGTCCTGTTTAGAAATTTTCAGGTTTCCTTAAGAAGTTGTAACAAATTTGCATTATACCATGAAACCGGCGATCTGCGAGATCTCCAATATCATTTTCCGGTCCATAATTTCCTAAGCGTATCTATTAGATAGGCTTACGTCGATTACTTCCTCTTTACTTTCATAACTAATTTAGTCTATGTAGAATCCTGTCGGACAATAACTTGAGCTTAGGTATAACTGTGGCTGGGTACTTGGCGATGCCCAGTATTGTAACTGTTTCTACACATCAATTGTGCTAGATAGTGGTCAATATCCATCCGGACTCGACTTGCCAAACTTATAAACTCGAGTGCTGACCAACAAACAAAAATAGCAGCACTATAAACGGGATAGCGGGTGAATTCCCCAGAATCGACGTCGATGAAAAATCTCGGAAGATCCCGGAAAGCAAATAAGATCTTATCCGGGGTACTTAGACATATTTGGAGCTCAGGCCGGTGAGGAACTCGGAGATTAAGTCAAGAACTTGGAAAAGAGATGCCGGCAAATAAGCCGCGATATATATAAGGGAGCTGCCCCTCCAGGTTGGGGTTTGTGCAGCCAGGGTAATTGCCCGGCCATGGAAAAAAAGAACTAAACCACGAAACAATAACAAGCCAAGGTCAACGAAAGAAGTTCATCGAGCTTCGGGTCTTCACGTGAAATGTTAGGTTCCTTAATACGCCACGTGCAGCCGCAGCTAGCGGAGGCCCTGGACTACCGTCATCTTCTACGGCAATTGTTATCGACGACAAATGCAGCGCCTATTTAGATGTAGATATGTTGTTAGAAGCAGACTTAGACAATAACTCCTGAGTTTCCGGCACATTAACGAACGCCTCGTAACAATCCGTATTAAGGTTAAATTTGCCCACATTAGCCTTATATGCGCACGCTCCCACAGAGGAGGGAATGAATGAGACCAGGGATAGTTTGAACCAGCTCTTGAGCAAACCTTACGAACAGTGCCCTAGATATGACATTAAAATTGTCTGGCATAGCCTTCACGACAACACCTCCGATAACGGATTCAGGCTAATCGACTTTGCGGTGGGGAAAAATATTGTCGTAGCTAGCACGCGGTTCCAACATCTCGTTATTCACAATTTGTAGTTGTTCAACTCCTGATCAATCAACAGTCAACCAGATTTATCGCATTGCGATCGATGCAAGGGATTTTATTATGGATGTCCAAGTGTCCCGAGTGGTCGACATCGATTCGGATCAATGTCTTGTTATACCTTATAGATACAGTTGCGGATATCCCGAACATCGTAAAGGCAAGTTCGACGTTTTAAGTCTCCAAATCCCTTTCCGACTAAGTCTCGCCGCCAGCATCAAGTACTGAAGACCAGTGGTAGCATTGCCAAAAAGCAGTCAGAAATACCACCTCTTATGCGTTTGGTTTCTCTCGGCCACCACGACGAGACCTCTGGTTTGACGACGAGTGCCAGCAAGAACAAACAGCTAAGCAAGATTCATACAAAGCGGCGCTGCATTAGAGCCACTCACACTACGAGCAGAAGAGGAGAGACGAACACCGGCTTCTAAGGAGGAAAAAGAAGAAACATGAGAAGCGCGCAGTCTAGGTAATTGAGAGAAACATTCAACAGTTGAGAAAAACATTCCACGGACACAAACCCCGAACCGAAGCATGTAGAAACGAACAAGGGAACATAGTTGTAGGGTCGCAGTCGATGCTGAGAATTTGGAAAGTGAATTTTTGTGGACTGTATACGGCGATAACGAACCAAATGCCGCTGTCAGGCAGAATGAACCTGAATGAAGTAGACCAACAATTCCGTCCACCCGAGCTGGATGAACTGAAGACAAGACGAACTCTTCAAAGCGGCAGGCGATGACTTGGTAAGAAGAATACATATACTAACTCATCTGGAAAATATGGTTGAACGAAAGTATTCCGGATTAAAGGAACCCCAGCATTGGTTGTCCGATCATTAAGAAAGGAGACCCTCTGAACTGCGCCTACTACACAGGCATTAGCCTTCTTAGCGGCGCCTACTAGATCCCATCTGCCGTATTCTGTGAACGCCTGAAGCCGTTCATCAACAACCTGATTGGTTCATATAGGTGTGGGTTCAGGTCAGCAAAGTTCACCCTAGACCAAATATTCACACTACGGCAGATCTTGGAACAAACCCATGAACTCCAAATCGATACACACCACGTATTCATCGATTTTAAGACCGCATATAACGGCATCAATAGAGATGGGCAATGCAGAGCAACGTCTACTTTTGGCGTACCTGCCAAACTCATACGTTTGTGCAGGATGACGATGGAGAATGCAAGCTGATCCATCAAGGTTGGTTAATAACTCACCGAGACCGAGTCAAAAAAAGACGTAGACAAAGCGATGCGTCGTCATGCGATTTCTTTAACATCATTCTTGAAGGAGTAGTGCAAAACTCACTCACCAACACAAGAAGCACAATCTTTCAAAAGTCCGTCCAATTACTCGCATGCCCGCGGTGATGATATTGACATCATCGGAAGAAAGCAGCGTGATGTCAGTGGGACTTTCGAGAGTATTGAGGCGGAATCGGCGAAGATGAGTTTAACAGTCAATGACGGCAAGACTAAGTATATGCTGTCAACGACATCTCGGACAGAACGTCACTCTCGACAGATAAAACTTTGAAGTAGTTAAGTGTTTTGTCTGCCTGGGCTCCCTTATCAATTCAGTCAACGAAACCAGCGCTGAGATCAAATGAAGAATACCTATTGCCAAAGATGGTTCTTTGGACTAACCAAGCAATTGACTAGGAAAATGCTCTCTCGAGCAACAATAGTTACCCTATACCAGACCTTAAAAATGCCAATTCTGTCCTATGGCACAGAAGCATCAACTTTATCAAAAATGAATTAGTGTGCTCTTTGAGAAGAAAATTCTTCCGGAGATTTTAGATCCCGTTTGCGTAGACGGTGTGTAGAGGAGGAGATACAACAACGAACTGTATGGGCTGTACAGCGCCATCGACTCTGCTAGAAGAGTGAGGGTCCAAGGACTGAGGTGGCTTGGCCATGTTGCACCACAGCTCTGAGCCAAAGAGTCTTCGAATCTAACCATGCTGGGCGGCACAGTAGAGGACCATCCCATCTATGGTGGCGCCCTCTCCTACCACTTCAATGAACCCTACGATAGAGCTACAACAATAAGAACCCTAGAATAGAAACAGGCAACCGGTCTTAAAAATCTAGTGGTGCTCCATGATATCAATACCACCACCAATGGCAGAGAGCTCAATTTTTTTTTTTTATTATTTGCTTAAGGAATCTGCAATCTATAAACCCTAAAACCTTCAAATATTATTGTGAAAAATGCCTCATGATTCCCCAAAGAAGAAGAGACCCATACTCGATGTATGCCCGTATAATGATATGACAAACGCTTACGCAGCTGGTGTGGGAAGATCCAGAGAAAAAGTCTTCTTGTTCGTCATTAAATGTTGAACTCGGGTAATCTTTGATGCTGCTTAGTATGATCGTCGTCACCTATTTGGTGGCATAGGTCAAAGCCCTGGTAGCTGGTGCTGTAATTTAAGATTAATCTTGTAATTTATTACTGATTAATAAAGTTATAATAATAATAATATTTGGTGGCAGCTTCCGGGAAGTGCATATTTTCTTATGCGCAAGCTGTGATGGGTTACACCATCATTTCCAGTGATGGACTTGGCACAACTAAGAAGAATTTCGCAAAGATTCAGTCAATACCGAGAGTATTCTTTGAAGCGTCTACGGGAATTTTTTGAATATGCTCATTTGTGTTCGGAGCAAACGCGCTGCTATCCAAATTATTTAAATGCAGCTTAGTTTTCCATCTATTTACTGACCTGGTCTTCTTCCAATATCGGCAGCCATCCAGGCTTTCCTGTCGGCATTTTGCGCAATTCAAAAGAACTGTATCAGGTTGCTTCTAGCAAATCCAGCACGACGACGTACTTCACCTACGTCGTGGTCGCGAGCCATTCCAACATCGGGCTCCTCGCCTGTTTCAGATATTAAATACAAAACCCAGTTGATCCTCTGCCCAGCGGTATCCTCTTATCCTATTTCACGATTTGATTCGAGTATTAGACAGGTGGTTTACAGTTATTTGTGGAACTTGATCTCACCGTAAGTCGAGGGTATAGCTGTTGCGTAACATTTTATAATGAAAATATTCGTTACCCTCTCACTTCAATACTGGTCGTCCATATACAGTAACTAGTACAAGTTTTCTATGATATGGGACCTGGATTCACACAGAAGGATATACATAAATTTCATCTATCTTCGCTTAGTCCCTAATCGTCTATCTTCTTCCATAGGAACTCTCTTTCAAGTTTTGGGAATATGGAAGGAGGGTATTCACGTTCATGATTCCAATTCTTGTCAGTCAGAAATTTCTATCAAGTCAACCGGTTGTTGACTTGCTCAGATATATGTAGACATAACGGCGCAAAACTTACTAACAGGTCTGCAATATATTTTTGTACAAAGTTCTTCTTGATGATCAAAATTAAAACCGACATTTCAATATTAGCCATCCAAATCAGAGAGTTGACTCCCAATAGCACACCACATGCCCCACGAATTCTGTTTTCCGCGATCTATTACCCCAAATAGTTCGTTAATTCTTAGTGAGATTCACCTATTACGCCAGGACCTTTTCCACTTCCATTTTATTATTATACACTAAATCCTCTCAAAACTTTACTAACCTCAACATTACCGTAACCGTCAATAGACATTTCAATGAAAAGTAACCCAGAGTGTGTACAGTTCATTCCTAAAATGCCTGTTTGTATCCTGTAGCCTACTACTTGCCACTCAGTTTCTATACAAAGCATCAAACACGTTCCTAAAGCTCTTCAATTTGACATTTTTACTTGGAAGTAAGCTCAAGTTATTATTTCCAATTTGCTGTTTGACGCTATTCAATTGCATAGCATAGCAAAGTAGGCATCTTCTTTAAGCAGCTTTCAATTACGTTCCAATTAAATTTTAATGCCCATTCGCACACAAAGAACCCACCACGAGGCACGTCGACGCCAACATCATCAGTTGTTGCAGCTCTCCAGATACCCTGCCGGCTATCATCAATTTCATCAGGTGGTAGCTGGAATATGAGAAAAGAAAAGCCGGAACGAACAAATTAAATCAAATGTCGCAGCACACATACTTACGAGTACCATGTCTCATCCTGCTCTTCATCTCTTAGAGAATATTGTAGTTGCAGGCGACAGGAAATTGAAAAAAAAAATAATGGAAACCTGTAAGGAGCTATCAGTTTTCTTCGGCACATATACATATATACATACTCGCATAGCTAGCTCTTGGCACACCCTGTGTAATTAGTGAAATTAATTTTCGATTCCACAAGAGTTTGCTCTCGTAAAATTGATTTAATTTTGAATTTGAACGGTACCATCAGGTAAAATAGGGCAAACGAGGAGGAAAAAGGATACCTTTCCAGAAATCCACTTTGAGTTAGAAGAATTCCTCGTAACTCACCTTCTGTCGTCTTTCCATCTTCTTTTCCAGTAATATTTACAGAGACGTTGTCGATGACTATGACGAGGACGATGACAAGGACGATGACGATGGCGATGACGATGACGATGACGATGACGATGACGTTCCACATTAATTGCTTCCAATTTAATGCGATTTTAATAAAACAGGTGGTAGTGCTGGAACTAAAACTGGTGCAAGGGTAGGAGGTAGGCTGGTTGATGCTATTAGTCATTTTTACTATCGAACCGTTGCAATATAAGAATTTTACCATTTAACTCGTAGGTATACTATATATAGAACCGTTTCATATCCATGCATTAGACATCAAGGTAAAAGTGTTGCGAGCACTTTCCGGTCGGATGGAAGTAACGAAGGAAATCCCTTATCCCTTCTTAAGTATTCCTTGCCTAAACGATCTGATTACATAGTGCGAACGTTCAACCGTTGAATTTATTGACACTGACGAAGTATAACGAGCGTAGTGGGGTTTCCAACTCCCAAACAGCATGGTGGCCGGACGTACTTTTCATTCAGCCCACCGTACATTGTTAAGGTTAGAAAATTCCCCAATGAGATGCACATTTCCATGGTAAAGTAAAGTTTGCCAGTGTAACTCCCAAAGGACCATATAAACTGAGTACAGGGGTGGTTGATATAAGCTTGGTGGTGATGGTTTCATTTTTATTTTACTTTTACTCTCCTGCTATGCTACTTCACGTTCCGTTTCGTCTTATACTATTTGAGTGTAGAAGAACTACCGTTGCCATATGTCAAAAAATAATTTTTTAATAACCTAAGCTATTGCAAGGTGCTCCCAGTGGGTATACCTACTCTATATATGAGTGTTATAGTCCCGGAAGCTAATTCAATTTCGTGTCTAATGCACGTGGGGTTTAGTCTTTTTTTTCCATTTCGTGAAATTTAATTGCTTTTACGTGCCTACAAATGTTGCGAATGGTATTAAGCGCTATTAATTGCGGTCTTCCTTCCTATTGAAGTTGGAATGTATTTTTTATTTTTTTTTGGTTTTGTGTGAAGTGTGAGAGCCTAAAAAATCCATGACTGTGACGAACCTTTTTAATGAGTAACCCAGTTAGTAGCCGTATGCTTTGGGAACATTAAAAAACCCGGTAACTGTTAGCAGAGGTATTAAAATTTCGAATTCGTGTTGGAAATTTATTGGATGCAGTCACGAGACAAATACGATAGTAACTTCAAACCGATTAGGCTACACCGGAGGGAACCTTACAAATTGGGTTGTGAAAATTAAAAACGAAATCGTTTGATATATCTTTGGCGTGAAGTTGTGTTATTATTGACATGGTGTTTGATTAATAACTAAAGACCGCGCGATTGTGTAAAGAGTTGAGGGATGGTAAGTTGCAGCTCAAGTTAAGAACTTTCATCTTTTCCATAAAACTCTGACTGTTTTTCATATGGAAAGGAAATATTATTGTTTTAATACGACGATGATGAATGGAATTTTTTTACCAGTTCTTGCCAGCTCAAATTGTCGCTATTCATCTCAGTGGGTTTCACCGCCAACTCAGAAAAACCCATCTCCTTGATGAAAGACCGCAAAGAAACCGCCTCTTTTGCTGCTGTCGTTAGTGCCATATGTTCAGCTTCAGTGGTGCTTAAGGTCTCTTCCTGACTCCCACATAGTTGGCGCAGTGGTATCACCATGACCAATACACAATTTTCAATTTTCGTTCATCACAGCTACAAACCTAGACAGCATTAGGAAAACCTTTTAGCTTCAAATGCTCGTCGTCTTCACAGATTACTTAGACCCCCAGAAACTGGTTGATAGATTCTTTGTCCACCTTGTCTAACTCTGTGCTTATTTGCATCTTAATTTGAGTTAAAGCTAAGAGAACTAAGAGAATGTCATTTCATACAGAGCGGCAAAGTTGATTTCTTTGTTTCCATTCATTCATATACGCAAGTATCAGCATTACTTCAATTTACAAGCCTTTTTCTCATCATCTTCGTGTTAGTTTTCACATTGAATATGCTGCTGTCACGTCCATCTGGGCCCCCGCCCAATTATCAAGGCTTCGCCCATCAATGACGTTGAATATTAAAAAGCGAGGGCAGAGCAAGGTTCAGATGTTTTAGGTGGGCCTCGACTTATACCAAGGGTGGAACTTGCGCCTCCAATACAGTTCCAATTTGGTACTCAGAAAGGCGGCAAGCGATGGCAAGGCGTATTCTTGCTCCTATAGAAGTATGGGCATCCCGTGAAATTATATCTTCATGACAGGTGTTCACATTAAACTCCTTGCCACTTCCATATAATGTGCCTTGTAATACTACCCAACAATAAGCACCAGTATAAGCGTCCACAAACTACCTCATACCTCTGGCTGCAACCTCTTTTCCCATCCGACATTTATAACGATCCGCATTTTTGCACTTGTCCCTACTGATATTGAAAATCCATTTTGAGATTTGCTGGGTATCTGCTACATCAGTCAGATCCCAAGTATCGTAAATCAATAAGAAGACATATCCACTTTGACTTTACAAAACAAAGACTGAGACACATGTTCGACCATCACTTCGGTTTATTACTTCATTCAATATAAACAGATTGAAAGAAACTTATCTGAATCACTCACGGCGAATGATATGTTATATGGAGAATTTATTTAATTCCCCGCCAAACTAGCACCATCACTACCGCCTGCACTATCAGCACTCTTATAAGAACTTTCCATCACCGTCAGCAGATGCCCAACATCAAAAGCACGATCATCAGAACTCTACTCATAAAAAACTCTCGTACTGTCACTTTTGACCGCCCTGATGCCCTGTTGGACAGGAAGAATGTCTTTATCCGGTTTTTAATGGTATAATCGTTAGAATCATTGCTTGGAATATTCCTATCGAGATTCTCCAGAAACTTAATATCAAGGCTCTCGAAAATTTGTAGTGATTTTGTTTCATACAACCTGTATGCTTTTGACTCAAGCAAATACCTCTTCATGAAGCCTTCCATTACCTTGACATGAAATAATTTCTCTAGAATCAATTGCAATATTTTGCAATGCTCAATAGAAGGCTCTCTCCTGCTCTCCTGTTCTCCTGTCCCAGGATCTCGTTTCTGACATAGCATCTCCGGAAGACTTGAATTTAATAGCAAGCACCTTGCTATATCCACAATTGTCCTGTGGCCGGGCTCGGCTGCACAATTTTAGTGGGGTGTATACTGTACAGTAAGTTGCCGTCGCATACCAACTGACGTCTTCACGACCATAGTAAGTTCGGAACATGGTTTTCTTTGATGTTTCACGCTCGACTCTAGCTTCAAACATGAAAATATCGCTTTTATTCTTCGACAAGTAAATGAAAATTTTTCAGCTACAGTCGACGCTGCCTTAGCATCTAGAATTGACCACCTTGTAAGTCGGAGACATCATACTTTCTTATCGAGCCAGTTTGAAATTTGAAGTACATCATAGCTACAACAAGGTAGTCCACACTTTCAACTTAATTAGACCACTTTAGTCAGAAACTTAAGTAAGTACCAAAAGGGTAGTTTCCAACTGATGGTGCCAGAGGATGTTTCAGCCGGATAAGTACCGATTTTAGTATGCTTTCTGTTGCGCAAATCAAGACATCTTTCTGCTTCGATCTTATTTGAGGCACATTCAAGAGAACTCTTTACCCGGATATCATGGGAAGATTGAAACAGTAGAAATGAGTATTGCTTTGTTGGCGATTGATCGGAAAACGGTTGAGTATCCTATAACTTGAATTGGGCCAGCAGCGCAAAAATCAGGTTCGTGGCGAAATGCTTGCCTTACCACCTGGTCGTGAGTCCAGGTAACTGCATAAATTAACCCATACTTCACAAAGGTTAAAATGATTAGGGCATGTGTTATACTGGCCTCACAGGACTCACAAATCTATACGGAAGAGATTAAAATATGTGAGGAAACAAATAGTGAGTTTGGATAAAAATTGACTCACTATTTACGACCCTAGCAAACGTGGAATGTTCGGACCCCTCACAGGCCACGTGCAGCTGAACGGCATCCAGGAAGTGCGATGAGATGAGCGGGACATAGGAAAGCAAACAGCCCTTATTCGAATGCGGATTTGACATATGCGGCAGCCGAAGGTCCTAACACGTGAGTAAGCATCTTATGACAATCCGCATCAAGGCTAAATTCACAAACATAAGACCAATATGCGCCCATACCCCTACGGAAGGCAAGGACGACGCCACCAACGAATGTTTACACGAGCTATTCGAGCAGTCGTTAAAATCCCACTAGGCGATTTTAACACCAGGATGGTAGGACTTGTAAGACTATGCATGCCAATGCATAGCCTACACGATACCACGTCCGGCAACGGATTTAGGTTTATTGACTCTGCGGCGGGGCAAAATATTACTATAGCAAGCACACCTTTTCCTTATCTCCGTCCAGTATTCCGGACTTCCGAACGTTCCAGGGAGCCAAAAGTAGCTCGCGTCAATATCATGCTGCACCCGAGGTGCGAATGCGGATTTCCCAAGCTCCACAACAAAGAAGAACCACTGTGAGAAAATATAACGTAGAAAAGCGGCAATTGCAAGAGACCACCAGAATCTTCGTCGAACGAGTATTCCGAAAACTCTCAACAATTCTTTGGCCGCCAGCATCAAGTTTCGAAGACTAGTGGGAACGCTGCCAACATGCCATCAGAGACGTCGCAACTGATGAGATGGTTTTCCCCCCACCACCACCAAGAAATTCCTGGTTTGATGAACAATGCCTGCAAGCACATGCAGCTAAACGTGAAGCCTATGCAGCCGCGCTGCAACGAAGCACAAGAGCTGCTTGTGAGCTCTGTGAGCGGAAAATACGGGAGGTACATCAGCTTCTCCCGAAGAAGAAAATAAAGGTACAAGAAGCGCGCAATCGAAGATGAACTCCAGGAATAACGTACAAAAGCCTTACCAACGAGGCAAGAAGACCCATACAAAATCCTGTGAAGATGAAGAAGAAAAATCTTTTAATACAGATACGGTCGGTGCTGAGAATATGGAATAACTTCTTCTGCAGCCTGTATAACAGCGAAGAAGCCCAACATGCCGCCGTCAGGCAGAATTGACTATTCAAGCCAAAACTTCCGTTCACCTGATCAGAATGAAATTAGGATAGCAATACCCAAGCCAAAATCTAAAAAATCATCTGAACATGACGGCTTACCGGCCGACGTATTGGAGAGCATCCACTAACTCAGTTCTCAGAACTGGTCAGAAGAACGTATGCCTGATGAATGGAATCTCAGCACCCTGTGCACGATCCAAAAAAACGGAGAAACCCTGAATTGCGGCAACTATGTATAGAGGTATAAGTCTGCTCAACATCTTATCTGCCATATTATGTGAACGTCTGAAACCCTTCATCAAGAACCTGATTGGTCCCTATCAGCGCAGTTTCAAGCCAGGAAAGTCCACAATCGACCAAATCTTCACACTTCGGCAGATCCTGGAAAAAACTCAAGGAGCCCAAATGGATACCAGCCAGGTTTCCAACGATTTTAAGGCCGTATATGAAAGCATTTATGGAGAGGAGCTATACCACGTCCGTCTGTGCGGAATAACGATTGAGAATGCTCGTTGCTCCGTCAAGCGTGCTCTTTGATGCCAAAAAATTTTTTAGACAAGGCGGCGCGCAATCATGTGACTTATTTAGCATTATACTTGTAAGTATTATGCGGAACTCACAAGTGAACACTGGAGACACAATCTTTCAAAAATCTGTGCAACTGGTTGACCTCCGGCATCAGTCGCCGGAGATGGCTAGGACATTTAGTGCGAATGGAAGCAGAGGAAGGCCTCACCTTAGGTGTCGCGCACAAATAGAAGGGGACCTGAACGGGCTTAGAGTGTGCAACTGGACGCAGTTAGCTAAAGACCGGACTAACCGGAGAGGCTTGTTAGTTAAGGCCACATTCTCTACGATCCTTTTGTTGTTATCTTGAGTAGAAACATCTGAATGGGTTTCACTCGATCTAAGCCCATATTCATTATTTCTTTAATGGCTTATATGATAAAGTATAAAAAGGTCTTGGAAAAGCTCTCATAATAAAACCATTGGACAGTCAGAAGATTCCTTAAAATTTTATAAAGACTCATTAGTCAACATTGGTAGACACCACTAGATCACCGAAATCAGGCAGTGTTGGGCGCGGTAAGTACCTAGAAGGAGGACCACATGGGAACTCGGTACACCGCGTGCTGTTGACAGAAACGCCAGTACCCCGGCGTAAAATCCCGTAAAATCCCGGGCTTTACAAATTTATTTGTATCGATCCTTTGAAAAATAAAATAAAAAAAAAAAACGAATAATGTCGCCTTAAAAACATTAGCGACGAAGGAGTATTATTGACCCCGGAATCATGGCCTTTGAGGTCTTCAAATTGAGGCAAGCTACTGACCAAACCCATAAATACTTGTTACATGATGAATTTACTTAAAAAAAAAATCCTTCTGTTCGCTGTTAGTGCAAGTAGTATATATGTATAATATATACCTACATACAGTGTGTCCTACAGTCACCGCCGCAGACGAAAAGTATGGGTTCCTGAGGTTGTTTCAAGTCGAAAAACTAAAGAGGTAATGTTGTCGTTTTCGCTTCCCTTTCGACTTATAACGATTTTTTTGATTTTCGGTCTCGTTTTTTTAACTAGACCTCCCAGTTTAGTTTCCTAATCACTGAAAAACATTTAGAAAATGGTAGTTTGCATCAGAACACAGTACACTGAATGTCTACTAATAGGTGTGCTATTGTGTATGTTAGTCGATTCTAAGCTTTGCACTCTTATTAGCTCCAACGTCTACTACACAGGCGATGTAGCTATGCTGTCATGCCTAATGGCTCTTCATTCAAAACCTAGATAGCTATGTAACCCATAGACATAATCGATGCACCAGCAATCGGCGATCAATTAGTAGTTGTAAGGCTAGTGTCTGAACCATCTAATTCTTAGTGGTGTCGCTAAATTTTTTTTTGTTGGCAACACCATGTGTCTTGGCATGTTCCAGGATATCAAATTTCTTAGGATAATACTGGAGAGGGTTGTCTGGATCTACCTTTAGATCGATCGTTTGGTGGAACGCTCTTTTACATCGCTACTGCTCTCAGTTAAATCACCCTATGCAACCCATCAAAGAACTTTCACTAGTATGCCTGACTCTACTATACATAAATACACTGATGGATCTTATTCATATTATGGACAGTACTATCAAGGGAATTTTGGATTTGAAAAGTGCTCTTTGGTAGGTACGACTTACACTAAAGTTCCGGTGACCCTAGCTGATTACTGTCAATGGACTCTGGTTCTATGAACTAGACGACTTCTCAAAACTAGCGCCAGCCCAAGAGTCAGCCCATGTAGTCGAATTTTTTCTGATGACTCCGAAGCCAATCAAAGATCCGGCGACTGCTCCTTCGTGGAAGCCAATAGCTTTAGGCTTCATTCCTTCTATCACCTAGGCAGGGATATGCCACACATTGCGCTTTCAGCCCTAGCAATGGCAACGGAATCAATTTTAGTTGCAAATGTCTTCGATAAAATATTTCATCAATGGATCCTTTTCATATTGTCTTCCCTCGGTTTTGACCCCATGCTATTAAAATGGATATCTTCTTAGCTGGAGAACCGCTATAACGTTCGTTTTATGACAATCTTCTCAACAACGTTTTTAGCCAATTCTGGTGTTCCACAAGGCAGCCACCTAGGTCCACTTCTTTAACAATAAGCGATATTGAGAGGATTATTAAACACTGCCTCCTATCCATTTAGGACGATGACACTAAGTTCTCCAGAACTAGTATATTTCTCACTCCAAGACTCTATTTTCCATTTGGTGTCTAAAAAATTGTTTTGGACTTGATGTCCCCAAATGTCAATCTATGACTTTGTCACGTAAGTCCAACCGATCTCCTCCTCCACTTTATTTTCTGCATGGCCTTCTTCCTTTCGCTACCTTGGAATGTTATGCGATACAGAGTTAAACTGATGAGATAGTTCTTAAAGCCAACTCATCACTTGGTTTTATCAAGCAATGGTCCTAGGAATGTTGCAACCCCTATGTGACAAGGTCATTTTACATATTCGGCCCCTTTCAGCGAGTTCATATATCCCGAATTGAGAAAATTCAACGTCGTTTCCTGCGGTTTGCCCTTCGAAGGCTACCTTGGGATGACCATTTCACTTTTCTTCCCTATCGTGAACGCATCGAACTTCTTCACCTGAATACCCTCGAAAAACGCAGAGGCGTTGCTGACATTCTCTTCATTCATTAACTGCTCTCTGGTTCTGTGGATAGCGCCTCTCTTTACAATTCTATTTCCTTCAACACTAACCCTCGCAATTAGCACTGTCCTCGTCTTTTCTATGTTCCAACCCACCATACCTCTTATGGTTCCAACAAACCAATCTCCCGCATGCTCCATAAGGTCAACTCAAACCTCCCCGTTTTTTTTTTCAACCTCAGAACTTCTCTTTAAGCTTGATCTACTCCACCGCTCCCTTAGTTCCTAACCCCAGCCATATAAAAGGCAAATCCATTTTGCCAAAAAAGCAGATCTACACTTGAGGCCTTTCTTAGTCCTCTCAACAGTTCTTAACTTCGAGAATAATACAATACTTCTCTGACCGCAGTCAAAAGGCGGCATTTACCGATCAGGCAACAGTGGTGTGTGGCGTGGTGGTACTCTATGAACTTTATTAGTGATAACTGATATTTCTTCGAAGGCCTAATCTGTTTCACTGATATTAATATTCGTAGAAGGGAAGCGATGAACTAGTTTCTTGTGTGAGTACTGGGGGAAACAAATGTTCTCCGGACTATACCCTTGAAGTGAGAACCTTTTGGCTTCGTTGACTGAACCTTGTATTTTTTCCAATCTGCTGACTAATAAAATACACAGACACATATCAGCCCATAAACTTGCGACACTTCAAAAATAAAAAGCAAAAAAACAAAATACCAACTTATTTTGATTAACCAATGACAAGTCAATAATTCACAGTTCATTGGTCCACTTATCCAGGCTCATGCCAGAGGCTTATATCTCCATTTGCTCTTCATAAAACTTTCAGTGGCTGTCTCCATCGAGCTGCCTGACATTTCATCAGAACAGAGTCCTCACCAACATTTGATACTAGCGATGACTGACGAGGGATCCGATTCAATAAGGACACCCCCAAAATTTTACTACGGAATTACAAAAACTTTTGCAACTCGTTTATCTGTTGGTAAAAGGGATGACATCTACCACAACCCCTTCGAGCTTCCACACAGAGAGGGTTGAATGGTCATGTTAATTGAAAATTGGATTTTAATTAATTTTCTCGATAAACTTGCGCACACGTTTTTCATTAATATGTCATTAATCAGCTCCTAATTGAGTTAAATCTCTCTCGGAAATCAGCTCGAAATGAGTCCTGTGGAGCATGTCTGGCATAAGCTATTTATCTGGAATGGAAGCTCTGTAAAAGTATTGAACTTGCTCTTTGATAAAGAATTGGAGCCAAAAGACTCATCAATACATCATCAAAAACTTCTAGTCCCACGACAACAAAATGAATTTCCCAGAAAATTTTTCATTTGAAGTTCCATCGGGCTTTACCAAAGCCGAACTCATGAATTTAAAAAAAAAAAAAACAAAAAACTAATTTCAAAGACTTTACCCAAACCTACCGCATAGGCCGTGACCGTTGTCAATACCCAAAATATAGAATTTAACCTCAGTCAAAAGCGGAAGAGGCGTAGTCAAATGAAAAATTGAATGTCAGACTGACCCCAAGGGTAAAATCATGGGAAAATTGTCTTTATTCTCCCGATGCTCATTCGTAGTAGTGACAAAAAGGATAACGAAATAGGAAGCGGAAAAAGGTCAATAATATTATAAACAAGTGATGCGGACGGAAATCTTCAATCAACATCGACACTAAACAAAATAAAATTTCTAAGATACAAATTTTCATAACAAGGATACAAAGAGGCAGTAGTAAAAAAAAAAAAGGAAATAGAAAAAGGACGTCAAATACTATTTATTCAAATATTACCCAAGAGGAAAATTTGCAAAATTTTTCCACAATTTCAACGTCTCCGCCCGATGCGCTCTCGTTTAATAGTAGGCCGTCCATGTTCTGGTTTGGTATAGCTACTTGTTTACTTCGATATTTTAAAGATAAACATTTCCGAAGATGTCAAACCATGAGATACAAATTTTCTGCAAAGATTCAATAAGAAGAAACTTTTAAGGATTGCGGGTGTGCTGCGTACCCACACTTTCCATCTAGAAGTTAGGACTTTTGATGGGATTAAGGGCTTGGATCAATAGTTTTGCGCACGATTTACTTTGTCGCACTGTGGTGGTGGTATGAATTTATCGGCTGTCTCAGGCCTCAAAAATTTGCATTTATCAGAAATTGACATTGTTTACTTGAAAATTTGACGCGCCTTTCAGCTTTATAGCCGATGACTTTCGGTTAACTTAATCCAGCACCAAAAATATGAGAGTGAGTCGCCAAACTCATTGGCAATGGAATAAATGTTAGAATGTGGCATGGACTTCTACTTTTCAAGAATGTTTGACCGAACACTTAAATCACGATATATTGTTGTATAGGTTTTCCTATTTTCCTTTCCACAGAAAAGCTTTTTTTTTTTCTTGCTCTCTATGTCTACGAGCTGCATGAGCTGCAGAGAAGGACTGCTAGAAAGGGGACGCTTGGAAAAGAAGTGGTTAGAGTTCAAAGAGCCTCCCAACTTTTCATCTGTATAGGATTCACAATTCAATGTACCTAAAAGAGGTTGCATTTTTAAGTAGCAGCAGTTCAAACCCGTAGCATGGGTTACGAGTTTTGAACTTACCTATTTTGCCTACTTTCTATACACCATACAGACTGCCATTCGTAGGACTAATATTTACTAACTTATTATCTACAGCCCGCGATAGGTGTGGGCGTCAGTCCATTTAGTTAGTGCCAACTAATATACATATGTTTAACTGTCTCCAGTTATGCATTTCAAGATGATAGAGGTCTTCTTCCTCTTATGCGTGCCACCTAGGTAGGTAGGTTGGAAAGACTAACCCACTTCGGCCTATTCTCCCGTTGGGTTGCCACAGGGATCTATGATCCTCTTGAGTTTATGGTGAAGCGTAGGAGACTGTTAACTTCTATATTCTTTAGATCGTTTAAGTCCTTGTAGAAGACAGCTCCTAAGTGAAGCTCCATGTGAGAGCTGGATATGTACAAAGTAAGTGGAAGATTGTCTCCACTTCCTCCTCTTCCATGCTGCTTCTACAAAAATCGTGGCAGTGTCCAGTGATGACACCTATGATGGCGCTGAGATGTTTCCTTTTCAGAAGGATCAGACTTTTAGACCGATTCAGATCCAGCTTTAGCCGGGTCTGTTTGGTCCCTAAGCATGTTGGTCCAACAGTCCATCTAAGGTCTGTTCCTTTATTAGCATCCAGCTTTAATATTGATTTGCTCGTAGCGATAGGTATACCTATGCTAGCGTTTTCCGGTAGAATAGATAGAGTGATTCCAACTTTGGCGAGTTCGTAGCTCTACAATTCCCTGGAATGTCTCTGTGGCCCGGAACCCAATAAAGGTGAAGGTTGAAATGCTCTGCCATCTCCATAAAAGATCGCCAAACTTATCGCCTGGAATACGCTACAGTGATTTTGAAGACGGAATGATAAGCTTAGATTTAGCTTTCCTGAGAAAACACCACCACCAATCCCGCTATCAGTTTTAGGTCCATCTGTATAAAAATGGATTGACTTGTAATCCATGACAGAATCTTCCTCCCAGAAAGATCTGGAGGGGAAGCTTACATAAAAGTCTTTGTCGAACCAAAGTTCGGCTATATTGTAATTCTCTGTGAGGATTCCAAATATACTAAGAATATTAGCGTGGCCAAATAAATTATTTGTCCACTGTGTAGTCGCTTGTGAAAAAGCGACAGGCTTATGCATAGACATGCTGTTCATTGGACTCTGCTTAGTTTGCTGCAGTTGACTGCATTGCCTAAGGCCGCCCACCAGACAACAAGCCCGTAGGTGAGAATCGGTCTTATGACTGAGATGAATAGCCAGTGGGTTATGCGAGGTTGATGGCCCCATTTATTCCCAATGGCTCTTTTGCAAGCAAATAAAGCTAATGTAGCTTTCTTGACTCTTTTTTGAATATTAGGTTTCCAGTTTAGTTTCCTCTCAAAAATGAGAGCCAGATATTTCGCTGTATCGGAAAAGACTAAACTGCTACCGGTTATTGAGGGAGGGTCTATAATTGGAATTTTATATTTCCTGGAAAAGAGGACAAGATAAGTTTACCTGAGACGGCTATAGCAACGTCATCCGCATAGGAATTACCCGGCTGCCACCCGCTTCTAGGTGTATCAGAAGTTCATTAACCACTAAGTTCTAGAAAAGGGAAAAAGGACACCGCCTTGCGGCGTACATCTGTTGACGCATTCTTTAGTAGAAGCCCCATCCTGTTTGGAGTTGATTCTCCTGCTATTTAACGTAGGACTGATCAACTCGCCAA
This sequence comes from Volucella zonaria, assembly GCA_963966105.1. NCBI lineage: Eukaryota > Metazoa > Arthropoda > Insecta > Diptera > Syrphidae > Volucella > Volucella zonaria. Next base: position 110,334,124 of record OZ014531.1, read on the forward strand.
GTGAGTCGTCTACCTGCAGAGTTGACAGCGCATTGCGGATGTATTGACGATGGTAAAGGCACCCTTTATGCCCAGGAAAGCAACCATTGTGTACTCTCTATATTGTAGCAATCGTTCGATGTGGCTGGTTAGTAAATGCAGAGCAGTTTCCACCGACTTTCCTTTACAGTAGGCATGTTGAGCCGTTGATAAAAGTCTTGGATCAATCTGGCTCGTATATGGATACCAGTGTGCCATCCTATAGTGTGAATTCCGTCTTTGAAAAGGCCAGAGCATTGACATTTACTTGCTCAGCATGAATTTTACGAGTACTTATCCCAGATGCGCATTTTTCGGACCAGGCCTATGGCGCCTTACAGCTCATAGAATCCGCTGTTATTTTTCCTTCACCAAAGTCAGTCAACGAAAACAGGACCGAAATAGTTAAAAAATAGCTATTGTCCAAGCTTTTGCGTCATCGAGCATGTCTGGGATGAATGTGGTCTTAAATAGAGCCTACTTAGAGTTTCTAAAGAAGGCCGTATTGATCAGTTGCCTTCCCAGGACAAGGAAACAGCATATAAAGCTGTTTATACCAAATAAGGTTTCATTATCAGAGATAATAGCACTGCAGAGGTAGCTAAAATCCCTATGGTTACAGCCATCCATTGTGAGGTTCTATCCGAATCGTCAATACTGTGCGTCCCAATTTGATGAAGGTATATTTTTACCTTTGTCCTCATTTGCATTTTAACCTATTCTCGTAGATTTTATTGCCATAGCTAGAAATGTACCAGAGGCAACTCGCTGTGTTCTGCTCAACCTTTTTTTTAAAATCAAAGGACCCAATGAGATAACTTCCGAACTTGACGGAGAAACGAATATTCTCCGCCGCCTTTCTGCACAATCTGATGAGATGCGAAAACAGGACCAAGTTCTGTGTAGCTCGTTTCTATAGATGCTCTCATATGCGGTCTCCAAATCAAAAACAAAAAGGTTGTACTCATATGTATCGATTTTGACTCCTTTGGTGCACTTATTGGGCCTAAAGCCGCTTTGACATGGGCAAATCACAAATTTGGCAAATGTTTTCAGGCGTTCATACAATACGGCAGACAAGATCTTGTTGGAGATGTTTAGGACACTGATGGTTCGATAGGATGCGCGAAGGCCTCCTTTCGTAAATAGGACACACAATGTTTAGTCTGCGGTCTTAATGGATACATTTCTCCTTTCTCTCTTTACAGTTTTTGATAGCATGATGAATTTGTTCTGGTCAAACTACTTCGAAAATATTTTGGAATTACTTTTCACTGATTACGGAGAGGTCTATGCTGAAGAAAACCCTTCGCAGGCATACGACTTATTCTTAAAAGATTAAGTCCTTTATGGTCTGCCGACATTCTAGCTATGAGTATTCTATATGGGTTACTGGTCTTTAAAATTTTATAGACTGTTGGCTGTCTAGATATGTAATTTTTACACTCTCGAGTTTCGAACCTCAACATCTGTTGTATCTCCCAATCTGGAGTTGATTGTTCAATGACTCGTTCTTACGCGTTACGATAAGATGAGACTGTACCAGCGTTTTCTGTTAGCGCGATCAATTGGTATTTGATATATTTTAGGTCCCATCAATAAAGTGTGTCATGGTACCATAGATTATCTGCATTTTCACTTTTATTTCCCAATTGAAAGATGCTGTACCCAAAACTTTGCCGGACAAATTTTCAACCCAATATAGAGAGCTCTGCTGCTCAGTCACTTATCCAATCTGCCGGAGGCTCCATGACGGTATTTACCGTTCATAGGGTAAGGTTTGAGTTTCAAGATCTGACGCTTTTTAAGAAGTAAAAATGGAGAGAGCGTTAGCTTGTGAGGAAGAGATATTCAGCTACTTCACCAGAAATTGATTCCTTTTAGTGCAGTTGTATTATCCACGTTGATTGTTGGCATGTCGTGAGAAAAGGAGAAGGGTTGGAAAGGTAATGTAAATTGGGTATGGAGTGTATATTCTCGTCAAGTCCTAAAACCTATTATATAATACAACAGCTATCCAGCAGACACCGCGTATGTGGTGATGAAGGTTCGAATTTACCTAGCAGAATTGTAAATCTACGGTTTCAATACTACGATGTGAAATTTTGAATCTAAGGGTCCTTAAAAGACAAACGGACTTGGGTGCCTGCTACGTCGGATCAATTGCTTCTTTGGATACTAGTTCACAACCCAAATAAAGCCCATATTTTGAAACGTATCGTTGATAATAGCTTTTGCTAGGTAGATAGGTAGGGGTAGAGGTTGCGATTCAGCCTGAACCCAGGTAGCACTAGAATGTGCCACTTTGCTCGCGTGACCTGGTTGATGTGTGTTGTTGAGGACGTACCTAGATCCAGCTTGTGGTGTTAAGGAAACGTATTAGATCTCATATCTCTTTACTTGAGATGCCATTAAGGTCGTCAAGGAATGGTTGGTTTAGTGCACACAGTCTGGGTATTGCTAGTGCTGGATGTTTTTAGAGGAAATGGGATAGGGTTTCCTTCTCATTTTCGCATTTTCGTTCCCGCAACTGAGGCAGTGGAGTTTGTATGGGATACTTATATACCTACGAGTACAACGCCCCGTGATTATCACGTGATTCTGGCGATATCTCGGCGGGTTCAGCTTAGTACGTCTTTTGTTCTACTCTCGTCGTAGGTCGGCCATATCATCTTGAAGGTTGGCCTTCTGGATTGTGGATTTGTCCTTTAACCACTTCTAGTGGGATGTGGACTCATGCCGCTAGTGAGCCGTGTAGAGATGAGCTCTGCTTGGCCATTTCATTTGCATGCTCGTTTCCTTTTATTTCGCTTTGTGCCCTGGAACCCAGAGGAGTGTGAGTCTGACCCGTTCACCCAAGCGGGCAAGCTTGTTCCGGTACTCCTGCACCAGCTTGGAGGATATGGTAGCTGAGTCAATAGCTTTAATATCGGCTTGTCTGTGTATGAGGATAGCAATGTTTTGGAAATCTGGTGGGAAATCCTAATTGGTAGTTTTTCTTTGGGTGTGTTATAGTGGTTAGAAACGTCACCATGCAATTTGGAAACGTGCAGTCCAGCAACCAGACTCATTGATTCTGGCTGCGCTACAAAGTGCGGCGGTATTTTTTATGTGTAGGCAAAAGATGCAGGAGCACAGTATGGGCGTCTGTTGATGTCGACCTCAATGCACCTATGGCTGTTCTTCGGAGCATTTTTAGTCTTGTGAAGTTATAGATTTGATCAACGCAGTCCGCCGTAATAGTGCCCCGTAGGTGAGAACTGGATGCACTACGACTGTGTACATCCAAAAGCTCATCTTTATTCACAGAGTGTGAACTCTACAGTTAGCAACTGCCCTAAATACAGTCATGCATCAGACTATTGTCCAAGTACTCGTAGATGTGCAATTGCAAGAATCATTCGTTATGGTAGGAACTCCCTTGCTTCAGTCGTTCGTTAGTAGATATTACCACCGCCAACAACACTCGTTATAGCATCCAGTATACAGTTTCATTTCAGCAATGCCAGTTCAGTCATATGAGTACCATCACGCGTGTCAGCGCAGTCCTCTACCAGTTCCACAACTCAAATGTTACCGACTCGCGCTTTTGTAAGACTATCGTCAGGGGCGAAATATTGTCCTTTAGAGCTTTATTCAACTCTAAATCCCGATATTTATAGCTGAATTTGGTGTATTCAAAAATAGATTTGTTTACCTCAATGCTGAAGTCACCCCGCATCTCCTAAACGACAAAATTAACTTTTCCATGCGTGTCGCCGTCACCTCAAAATTTTTAATTGGTCCCACCGGCACCCAAATATTTCTAAATTACACTACGGTCGATGCCAGGCATACCTTTAGACTATTCATCAAACATGTGCGTGTTTCGACAGGAAATATCGGCTTTGGATTATCGCTCATTGTATCCGAGGAAAAGATGTGGACGTGACGAGAATGACAGCATCCTGAAGGATAAAGCGAAAAATTTATCCTTGTCGTAACGTTCACAAGGTACTCCTATCAACCTCTCACGAGTGTTATTGCAGGGAATACTTAACCCCAAAATCTAGTCTCAAAGCTGCCATTAAGCTATCATCAATTGCGAGTCTAATGCTATCGGAAAGGTCCTGGTATACCTTACTACTTTTGAAGTATTTCCGAGTAGCATTTTGACACTCTTAAGTGTTGTAAAGCTCTCCAACTTTTCCATAGTCGAAGCAAAAACGAATTGCATATCCGACATAAACATCATCGATTCCGACCAAATTCATGACAGATTCTTTGTCAAAGGAATGACGACAGTTCGAAAACTCGTTCATCTGCTCTTTGACATCACTCGTATTACTGCCAGAATACCTGAGTCAAATTTGAATTGAAAAGGCTTCCCAAAAATATAGGTGTGAGTTACCTTAAAAGCCCTTCCATCATTTGCAAGGTCTTTATTTCTATGTACGAGTACATAGATTCTATGTGTGCGTTCTCTCATTTTTGTATCCCCTTATGTAAGGCAATAAACGGAATGTTTTGTGAAATGCCAAAAACATCATCACCTTCTATTCGAAAAAGGGAAAGAGACTGAACTCATGACTATCACAGAGTTACTAAAGAAAGTTTTTGTTCTATTTACAAACAAATTCAACCCACTTTACTCGTGTACTGACAAAGATTCAACCTGATGTTGCTCTTCAACTCAACCATTGTCTGTTCCCTTTATCCTGAATCGCACAAAAGAGTCTTTTTGGGGGGAAAAGTTTCACTCCAAATGGGGGTCTCTACACATATCACATGTCATCTGAAGATCCTTCGCACAGTGATTTGTTAAAATGAAGCAGGGGTTGCTCCCTGTTGTAGGCCATGAAGTGTTACTCGTATTTGTTTGTCCAAAGATTCGAAGGATTCCCATGCATACTATACATAGTTCAAGGAGTAGATATGAAGTGTGCCGCCTATTGTTGATGTGAGCCCATTATTCCTGGAAACCTATTTAGTTTTAATTTGAACGATTGAGATATACCTACATAAGTAAATATTTACCCAGCAATCTATGGAACTAAGGACATGGAAAGATTTCCTTGTTGAAGGATGGAAGGAGCGTAAGGAAGACTAGAGTTCTTGTTCGAGTTGGTTAGGAGATTCACCAATGAAAAGAATCCTAATTTGAGGGAATACCAAGAGTCGTTGTTCGTCTATTTATTGAGGTAAGCAAATGTTGAAGAAGAACCTCTCCAAACACAGAAATCAAATGAAGTGAATGTAATCAACAGGATTATTAGGAATGACACTCTTTGGAGGCTTTGAGAAAGGAGTTTCAAATAAACTAAGGGTCTACGTTGTTATAGAAGAGAAAATATGAGGAACTTGCATTGAGGTAAAGTTGGACTGAAAAGAAGATTTCAAATGTCCGTTTTACTATGTGCGGGGGATGTATTTCAGTCAAACAAAGAGTGGTTTAAAACATAATATGGGATTTTCTCAATTACATTTTCGAAAATTCACTTCAGTTGTGTTTTACGGTACTTGTTGTGGGAACTTTTGGCTAATTAGTTTACCCACATTTAAGATCTCTGCTTGAGTTTATTCAGTTCAAATTTCAAAACCTGTCAAGAGCAGCCTACCCATAAGGAGTCTTGGACAAGAGCCAGAGATTGTTAGGAGGGTTTTATTAGATGTGGAATTGATGTAATACAAAGCGTTTTACTATCTCTAATTTTACATATATCATATTTAACCAGAAACCAGAAGTTGAAAATTGCCTACAACGTCCTATGGAATCCAAAAGTCGTATAACAAAGAAAAGGGCTTTGATTTACAATGAGGCAAAGCCACGGGTATTTGGGAAAATGGAAATCGTTAACATTCTATTTATGTCCCTAGATTATAGATATTTGATTAGCTGAACAAACGATTTGGACAGTTTTAAATTGTCCAGAAGCCTTAGTTCTAATGTCGAATGACAGACCGTATAATTGACATGTTTAAGAAATTCTTATTTAAATCGTACAACCTGCTAAGCTGATGCCAATAAAGAAATAATAATAATACGAGTAGTAATAATACTAATATAGAGCAGTCGTAACCAAGGAAAACTAACGTGATCAATTATCTGTTAAGAACCAAATTCTGCAATGGTTTTGTGGATTAAGGCTTGTTTCCATGCAGCTTTTCAATTCACTATGCATTTGGTGCTTTTAATGACAGTTGTGTATGCGAATCTGTTGCTTTGTGCCTAGTAACTGTACGAGTTTCTACATATATTCCTGGAAGCCCTCTTGATGTCAATTGAGCTCTAAAAGATTCAGGTACTTGGTAGTAAAATTAAGACCATTCAGAGGAAGGCGAAACCATCTAAATAAAATGTCACGATTCACGATCTAAGAAGGTAAAGTCGGCAATCATGGGCTAAATCAACCCGTCATATACCAGTAAGAAGATCATCAAAGACATCCAAAACTGAACTTAGGACAGCAGTCCTTGGAAGCCTCATGTCTTCTTGAACTTGAGACAATCATAACTATCTCACACTATCTATTTAAAGGCATCACTATACGTTTCCTAAACGAAACTTTTGTCATTCCACGTCATCTTCAATGGACTAGCGGAAAAAAGATTATAACATTTTTCCTCTTTAATTTTTCTGTTCTTATCAGTTTTCTTATTCATTTGCATTTCAATTTGATTTCTTATTCATTTGAACTCCGGCCGTAAGAGGATTAACTATTGGGACGACTTTTTCGACTGGGCAAAATGTTCCTCAAGACGATTGTTCTGGTCGCGTTCTTGGTAGGTGTAACTCTCGAGTGACAGCGCACCAACTTTAGTCTGGGGTTCGAAAAGCACTTCAAGGCTATTTCTATAAACGTAGTCACAAGATGAATTTGCTGATCTGTTGGAGCCTATTTCGAAGGATACAATAATTGCTGCTTTCCTTGAGTCCGAGTTAAGCAACTCGGATTTTGAATGTAAAACCAAATCGGAAGACTCCTGCTACAGTAATTTGAAGGGAGTCCCCCGAAGACTTACTAGGGAAGTGTGCAAAACCCTTCAGTGGCCTTACGTCGAATCAATGCTAATAATCTCGGTGATAAGGAGAATGAAATCCAGTACGAAACCAACAAGGTTGTCTTTTGTAGCTTCGAAGCTAAAACAGAGGCTGCTGCACGCAACGAGCTCTTGAAATTCCATGATGGTGCTATTGCAAAAGTATGCAGCAAATTGGCTAAGGAGGGTCCAATCACAGCCGTATACACACGCACCCAGTCCACAGCTATTAACAACAGTAGCCGTCGTCGCCGTGAGACCACCGCGCCGTCTCTGAAAATGGTAATGTCTTCCGTTCGACTAATGAATTCCTATTCTACTACATCACCCTGGCATTGCAAACGCCCGCAACAACAGCTAATGGAGCTGTAACCGTAACTCCAATCACTATCACATCGATGAGCGAGAAGAACGGCACTGGCTTCAAAGTCAATTAAAACGGCGGTAGTAACAAGATCACCTTCAACATTAATTTAGTCGGTGGTTACTTTGAATTGTCCAATCTGATGTTGAAGAGCGATGCCTACTATGTCTTGTCAGCTATCAATGCCTCAACGGACTTCTCCTAGTACAGCAGCAACCAGACTTTCTCCGCAGTGGGCAGTAATAATGTGATTTTGTGGAGTTCCTTCCAAATCCAGGCGCCTTTCAATTCTGCAACATCAAACACCTTTGCTTTCGATGATGCATGGTCTCAGGTTGGTTTCGTTACACCCGCCATCCTGGCCGGTCTCTTTGTGGTCGACATTTTGCTGAGCATCCTAGGACTCGATATTTACACAACACCAGGGATAGCTTTGACGATCCCAAGGGCAAGACAATCACCATCAATGTCACCGGCTAAACAAACGGTGCATTCTTATTTTGTGTTACGTCAAACGCAACGCACAAATGTCGTCCAAAATTCCCTGTCATTCCTTCGCAATCGTCCTTTTTTGGTCTATTTACATTTTTACTGTGGTGGAGGTCTCTGGAAACCCAAACTTTGGGCACACCTTAACGGCATCCTTGGTCGCCTTGGTGGTCAAGTAAGGCGTGTTTGGAGTGAAAGCGACCGGTGATCTCTGCTAATATTGTAGCCTTGATAATATTTATATATTTTTTTTTCGTTGTGCTTTCCATTCTTTCTTTCCCGCGCAAACTCTTTCCTCCCTTCCAGACAGCAGTGATACGAGAGCACTAAAAGAAAATACGAGTTATCGTCATTCAGTATTTGGAGGTTTTTCTTATTTCGATTAATTTTCTTGTTTCGTTTCGATTTATTGTTTTCATATTCTCTGGCTGTTAAACTATTAAACACATGTACATATATACTTTAGAAAACGTTACGTTACGTGGTGTAGATAGAAAAGTTTATTTTTTTCGTTTTACGTGAATAAAAAAATGAAAACCGCCAAGACACCTTCCGCTTTCTGGCAACATAAAAACTCTTTCGGCAAGATCTGGATTCATTTCATTCCATGTGCGCCCGGCTTCAACTAAAACACGTCTCTGCAACTATCACCGGACTCGTTGGGACGGTTTATCTCGGCTGCGTGGGGTGCTCCCTAGCACCTGGATCTAGATGAACTGATTAATCTCCTTTGCCTTGATATTCATTCCATGACTGCATTTTCAAAGCCGTCATGCTCTCCCTGGTACAATATGCCGACTGTCTTTTGACTCTGATGTCAAAACACGTCTGATGCAATAACTCCAGAGCTCCAGTTCACGCGTTTTCCCAGTGGAGGCATACGTAATCCTGATGGCAACAAGCCAGAAATGTTGTTCACGGCTAGGGCTTTCTTTTACAGTTGCGTATCATATTAGCCGAACTAGAATGCTTCCGCTGTTTCTTAGTTCGAAAGGCTGTAGTCGTTGTGACAAAGCGCTATACATAGGAGCACTTTATCTATGAATATCCGACCTACACTCACATGCTGTTCCAGGCATTCGAACTGTTTCGCATGATGGTATACTAGACGTATTTTCAATGCTTCCTACTTGTAAGACTCAAAAGTGAACAAGCCTAGAGTGGCCGGGTAGGCGACCAAAAATGTGACAGAACCCGTAGTATCTTTACAGTGGAAGATGAACACATCATCTTATACCAAGGATTAATGTATGGATTAATCGGAATCACGGCGAAACAAACTTCTATTTGACTCAGTTTATGACGGGACATGACTGCTTCAGGGAATATCTGTTTAACGTGAAAACATCGCAAGTTGTTCGTATTTGCGAGACTGTCTCGGATAACACGGGACACGTGTTTTTTCATTATCTACGGTATCAAACTGAGAGGATAGTCTTGGGAGAATAATTTGAAGAGTGCCAAGCACACGATAATATCGTTGCATACATGCATCAAAAGGAGGAAAGCTGGAGCCTTATGTAGCAGCAGAAATATATGGTATAGTCGTTGGACGGCTAGAGTGTTAGCGTGAAGCCAAGATGTAAAATAATCGAATCGGAAAGAGTAACCTTAGTCTTCAAGCCGACCGCTGCAAAGTACTACACGGTGCACAAATCAGTCTGTTCATGTGGAAGTGGTTTTACCTGATAAGAAGCTGGCAAATCTTATGGGCGTTGGCCCATTGGTGCCTCATGCAAAGTCTTCGGCATTTTGTTGTGGGTGCTGGTGCTATTGGAATTTTATCACTGAAACGTTTACTTATTTCCCTGACTATGAGGCACGATGGACTAGTTCTTTATCTGAGTGCTCTCTTCCGACAGAAAAAAATATCTAGTTAAACCAGTTGGCTCCGAACATCCGACATGTTGTACATCCCCAGGTTATGGGCTGAAGTAAATGTGGTTTCTATACCTAAAGCAAGAAGAACACTTCATGTACATCCCGATGACTTTAAACATTTAGTCTTTCATCACTCTGTCTGAAATATTCTTGGGAAGATTGATTAGTACATAAGTAGGGGGATCACAAATCCACGCGGCATCACAATGGGCTAATAGTCCTAAGTGGGTTGGTTTCTCTAACAGCCACTTTTACCTGCCTACCAACCTACCTTCATTGGTACACACCTTCGTCAGAGCATAAATCCAACCACGCCAGAGGAATCACCGGCACAAAGCTCAGCTGGGAGACGTATCAGATGAGGCACACTACAAGGTGGCGCTCACTTTCCCTTTTAATGTGGTAATCAACAAACTATGATACTTAGACTTCTGAGATAAACTCAAGCTAAAGCTCGAACATACTTGCATATTTAACAGCAAATTCAGTGATACGAGTATAATCCCGAGCAGAGAAGACGTCTAGTCTACCCATCTAGGGTACTGTCTTTTTCAATGCATCCATATACCATATAACAGTAATGGCTTAAACACGAAGGTTTCCCAAACCATTATTTCAGGAGGAAATTACGGTTATTAAAGAGGCTCTTTGTTGGCTAGATGTTATATCTACTAGGAGTGTCTGTAAATTTACTGATAGCCAAGTAACTACTAAATCCTTGACCTGAGCTATTATAATGCCAAGTAATTTCAAACAGTGGCTTATCCCTGAACGAGTCAACCAGTCAGTTGACAATCCACATTTGCTGGGTACATGGACACCACGATATACGAAAAAACGGTTAAACCGATGAATTTGGTAAAGTTGGTGCAACCTAAGGATATATGATTGTCGCACGGTGCGTATAAACTTATCCCCAAATTAACCAGAGAAAATAAGGCTTATTACAGGCGATCAGAAGGTATAACCTTAATTTTAACCAGACAGATCTAGATTAAGCTGAGTCAGAGGTATGGTCATATGTCTACATCGTAGGTACTACCATCACAGGCTACTGTTTAACTGACAGGCATGTCAGTAAACTGGGAATCCGATTGAACGATGTTAGAGTTATAGATTTTAGAGTTGCACCAATCCTTATTTTCTGTGCAGGATCTTCATTTGATAAAATCTCATCTAGGATCTCGTTTTTCATCAATTATCTTAGAGACCCATCCAAAATAATGGTCGACATGCTTCTTGGTTTTGTTAAAAGCACCAAATGGTTCGCTTAAATTTGAATTTGCATCTATATCTTTTGGTCCACATCTCTGTGAAGAGCAAGGATATTGAGGTTATCTAGACTGAGTGAGATTGATCGATGACACCCGCTTATCAACTAACCTTTCCGGATTTAGAGGATAGTTATTTTCTATGGTCCTTAGACCAGAAAAAGCCTGTTGTACTAGTTAACATCCTTTTGCTTATATAAGGACCTTTTGGATTTTTGGTGATGCACTTTCACAACTCGACTAGACATCTGATTCCGACCCTACATACATTCACGTTTGACGAATTTTGCATCATGTCATGTTTGGAAAAAACCGAAACCAAAGTAAATTCTGAGCAATAGATCGCCGGCTTATACTTTATGTGACATGAAGGTCTAAGTTTCCAAAACTACGAACCCACATTGCAACCTGGTGTTCCTGAGATAGTCAAACCGCCAAAAACATCAACCACGGGCTAATAAGTGCAAACATTCTAAATGTTGTTTTATTTAGAAGTCTCGTTTTAAACACGCAACACTGTTTCTACAGATTGTCAATTTGACAGTTGAAAGTTGATTTGCGGTTAGTTGGTTCTGCCATTTTATGATGAATAGATTAACGCCAGAACGACGCGTGCTATTGTGCGAACTTATTTTGAAAACCATGGTTCGGTTCGTCAAACTTATCGTGCGCCACGTCCATTTTACGGTCGACATATTCCATCTGAGCAAGTTATTCGGAACATGATGAATCATTTTCGCATCCCATACACTCTAGTGGATAATAAGCATCCCCAAAGATGACAAACAGTGCGAACAGAAGAAGTTATTGCCGTTGTGGAGCGCAGTGTTGAGGAGTTGAGGAGAATCCGAATGAATCGATACGCCATCGTGCACAGCAACTGGAGCTATGCCCATCCACTTTATGGAAGATTTTACGGAAAGATCTTGGCTTAAAAGCTTATAAGATCCAGCTTGTGCAAGAGTTGAAACCGCGTGACCATTATACGCGTCGTAGGTTAGGTGAATGGGCCGAAAAATTGATTCAGCTTGATCCTCATTTTCGTTTTTGGTTAAATGGATATGTAAACAAGCAAAATTGCCGAATTTGGAGTAGAGAAAACCTAGAAGCCTTTGTCGAGACGCCCTTACAACCATTAAACCTCACTGTTTGGTGTGCTTTATGGGCTGGTGGAATCATCGGCCCATATTTCTTTAAGGACGATGCCGGCCAGAATGTTACCGTCAATGGAGAGCACTATGGAAACATGATTTCTGACATCTTCGTGCCTCAGTTGAATGACATTGACGTGACAGAGCTTTGGTTTCAACAAAATGTCACAACATGCCACACGGCGCGCGACACCATCAATTTATTGCGGGAAACATTTGCTGAGCGCTTAATTTCGCGTATTGGACCTGTGAACTGGCCTCCAAGATCCCATGATCTCACAACTTTAGATTACTGTCTTTGGGGGTATGTGGAGACACTAGTCTATGCCAATAAACTAGAGACGTTGGACGATTTGGAAGTCAATATTCGCCGTGTTATTGCCAATATACGGCCCCAGTTGCTCGGTAAAGTTGTCGAAAATTGGACTTCAGGATTGCGCTTCATTTGGGCTAGCCGCGGCACGTATATGCCCAATGTCATATTTGAGCACTAATAGCATGAAATTATCCATTAAATAAAGCCAACATCATAAACATTAACATTAGCGTCAAGTGATTTATTTTATATGGAATTTGTATACCTTTATGAGGCAAACGTTGACTTTGAATTTCCAACGAGAAAGAGGTGGAAACCGGCCTAACTGTAGTAGCCAGAGCTTATAGTGGGCACCTAACCGCGAGACTGTCCGTTGTACATTCACCTTCTATAAATGCCAACAATCTCTGGAACCAGTATCGTGGCACCATCGAAGAGGTAGCCGGGACCTCCTCTTGGTGAAAAAGAAGTCGGTTCAGCTATTAAAAAAAGCTAAAGATCAGAAATACCGACGGCTTCGATAGTCTACGAGTGGATCTTTCAAAGATGGAGATGATGTTTTGGTAGGGTACATGCACCTAATTATCAGTCTGGTATGGGTGGGCAGAAGCATGCGGATGACTAGAATACCAGCTCTATAAGTTCCATTTTAAAGAAAGATGATCATTTGCCCTGTAAGATCTACCCAAGCATGTCCCTGGGTATATTCAACGTATTGTGAGAACGTCTCAAGCGCTTTGCAATACACTAATCGTCACGTACATATATATGTAGCTTCTGGCTCAGTAAATCATCATCGCCCAACTCGGCACTCTAAAGAAAATCGTGGAAAAGACTTACGAATTTCAAGTCGAGACTCAGGTTCTCTTCATCGACTGCATATGAAACCATTCATCGCCTTGAGCTCTCTAAAGCGATGACCAAATTCGGAATTTCGGAAAACAGAAAACTGAAGCTAAAAGTCGGTACAATGTTCAAAAAACTATTTCAAACGTGTACCGGATTGCGATAGAGAGAAGCACTATCGCATGGTTCTTTCAATATATTTATCCAGCAGATTATTCACAGCACAGGTATTAGCAAAGAAGGCACTATCCACAACAAATTTGGTCAATTGCTGGGATACATAGACGATGTCGACACTATCGGTCGCTCCCAGTGAGCCGCCTAAAGGTTTCTACGGATATTGAACAACTGGCGAAACGAATTGAGCGAAGTAAATGAGGCCAAAACTAAGTTCGTGTTAATAAAAAAAAAACCGTCCATCTACCGCCTAGGATAGGCATCTCACAAGAGCAACTTTGAAGTGATTAATGAGTTTACCTACAGAGACTCTCCGCGGTAAGAAAGTATGTATGTAAGTAGTATTTCCCTTACTACTATCTCGTCTGTGATTGCTGATCGTTTTGTACTTAGTTTATGATGGGAAGTTAAACACAAAACAGCGTCACCTAACTCTAGCATACGAGTATACATAATGCTAATTCAGTTTCTAACTCAATGCCTCTTTTTTACGTAAAAACGAATGCCTTGGCTCGATTTTATCCTCCTGAGTCCTAACACTAACCTTCACATTGTAGTCTAAGGCATATATCAATGCCTTATAAGTCTTGCCATGGGGAAAACAATTTCTTAGTTTCATTCTTAGAATCAATCTATCTTCTCAGCGTAGTCCTTGTCCCCGTGGTATATTCAATCCAAAGTAATCGCTTGGCAATAAGTTGACATGTAGAAACGGGTGAGCATATCCCAGATGGCTTAAGTGTAATATCGCTTCTGAATCACCGAGCTCCTACATCACTCTATCTTTTTTCTTTTAAGAAAAATGAAAGTAGTAAAAATATATCCACCATTTAGTCTACTTGCTAAGTACAAATTATTGCTAACTACAAATTTCCATTCTATTTCTATTTCAGTGACCTTCATCTCAATTTCGATTCACGTACTGACGCTGTGACACAGATTCTCTAACCCCTAATTTAGAGCTGCCATTATTTTCTATTTGCCTTATCATCACTGAAGTAACTCTTCAGCGTAGCATCTAAGAAGGACTAATGGTTGACATCTTTACCTATTGCCTAGGAGACCTCTAACCTATCAATCTCCCACTCAAACCATACCCCAACTCGGTACATTCATACGAAGCGAAGTTTATTACTACTCATTTGGGCTTGAGGTTACCACAACGTCATATCTCTGAGTACGGTCTTACAAAATGTGTTTATATCCTGGCAAATTGTGTCATTTATTACTTCGCGGTCATAGACAAAGAACCGGAGAGCGAATCCCTGGCGAATATATTGCCATAAGTAGGGATGAGAGGATCCTATATAGCCTCTGTCCGATGCGTACAGACATAGGAACGGAACCGCAATAAACTCAAACGAACAATAAATAATAGACAAAGGTTAAATAAAAAAAAAAAAAAAAATACATATGTTATACATACGTAGAAGTAACGGAAATTTTGTCTAATATACAATTTTACAAAAAGCACAGACGTAGTCCTAAATCGCCATATGAAAGAATGTATGTACATATGTACGAGTATGTATCTACGATTGTACTAACAAACCCCGGACATATTTGTACATACAGTAGGAATGGCGTTTGGGTTAGGATTTGTTGGTTTGGTACTCCAGTGTTACAGTGGGCTCCATGTAACCATATATGTTCCAGGACCTGCAAAAATAAAATAAGGATTTCATTCCATTGTTTGCGAAAGCGTTGCGGCGTAATGCTTTGGCAGATTTGCTTAATGGTTCGCTTCGGTTTTTTTTTTCTACTTTTTTTTTTCTTGTTTTTATTCGTAACCCAGATACAGGATAGAAAATTGTTTACTTTAATAGCGCTTTCAAAGGATGATCTACAATGAATGAGAAGATCAGGAAGAGAGGACTCGGCGCTAGAGGCAGAGCGTCGTTTCACATTTAAGGGTTGGAGGGCTTATATATGTAGTGCGAATAACGAGAAATGTTGAATGGAATACACACAATGATGTTGCTGCTGATGATGGGTATGATGACGATGATGGGGTGAAAAGCGAGAATCGACATTCCCGATATTCTCCTGCTTCATAAGTGAGACTCTGATGGGGTTATGGGAACTTACGTGGCCAACGTATCATCCTCTCTACATACGAACGCAATCCACACGGGATATAATGCTTTTCTAAATGGTATCTGATGTCGAATCCATTTCATTATATATCCACACCATCGCAGATAGATAGACATTCCATTTGGACTCGACATCGGTCGTTTTGTTTTTATTCTAACCCTCCATATGTCACCAGATTTGGTCCTTCGAGCTCTCAGCATTTCTTTGAATCTTTTATTGTTCTGTTGTTGTTGTTTTTTTTTTTTTCTATTTGTATTGAGCCAAGTGATTATACATAAAACAATGTAATCCTGCTAAAGGAGGCGGTAGGTATTCGTACTCGTGTGTGCCGTCTAAATAGAGAGGAATTTGCAAAATAAAATTTAAATGCGCTTGTTATTGTTTTATCTGTAAGAGGCATTAATTGTGGTAATTAGATTGTACACTGTATTCCATTATTCCATTATGTTTGGTTTTTGTGACAATTTAAATGGTTCTTTATACAGCTTAGGGGCTATGGAGTTTTTCAATCAGATAAATGGTGAATTTGTGATGAATGTTGAGCTTTAAATTGGAATGGAAGTGATTTGTCCGTGAAGAGATTATATGCGATTTTGGTCAGATGGGAAATATATTTTGAATTGTTTGGCTATGTTTGTACTTGAAGATTGAACTTTTCGATGATTTTGATCAAACATAATACAGGTAGTTCATTTTTCAGATGCCTTAAATATTTCTACAATACGATGGTAATGACAACTTTAGTCCAATATGAGAAGTACAACCCTTACGCGGATTTGTTTCAAACCATTACCCTTGGTTGTTCGAATTGTTTTATAGAGCTGGAATGTAACTCTAATGGGCAGAATACTTTCTAGGGCAATAGAAAATGCGACTTGAGAGGCAACCATCTTCTAGCCATCATATCTGACTTGGAAATCAACTTTTCTTATGAAAGGAAGACGGTATAGCAGTGGGGAATAAAAGAACCCATTCAACAGGTATCATTATTGGGCAAAAAAAAAAAACAGCAACAAAAGTATCAGAAACCGCTACATTTAACCTAAGGATAGCGTTTGGCATGCAATGCCAGAGCAAGGAATAATTGACCGTGTAATTGCCATCAACTCAGAGCGTTATGTGGAGATTTTGAAAAATTTTTTGTTGCCTGAATTGCAAAACTTTCCTGATTTTAACCAAAGGACTTGGCTACAAGAGAAAGGGGTAGGGTCACACACTTCCAACACGTTTCTGCTACGTGATTTGACCCCTATGAATTGGAGGGTTGGTGAGGTATCTGGAGCCGAGTCCGTTCTATACCCAGGTGGGGGAATTTTAAGGGGATGAGGATTTGATTTCGATTCCTAGTTTAGGTTTCCGCTTTCCGCCTCGCGTTGGTTGTCATTTTATTAAATCTATTAAATGGATTAAGCCTAATAAATAGGGTCGTCTGCCCTCACCAAGCTACATCTACCCTGAGCGGGTCTAAGCCATCTTGTTGCATCCGAAAATCTGAAATGAGATGTACGTGAAAGAGCAGATAATTCTGAGAGGTCGTGAAAGTAATAATAACTTCCTAAAGTTCTTTATTAAAGTTCTATTAAAGTAGCATAAAAAGTGGCCTCTGAGATGTCGTCGTTAGTAAGGCGTCACTTTCGTGCGCTATCAGAAGATTATGGCCTGTGAAAAATCCAATCAGCGTTCAGTTCAGCTCTGTTTTTCAGGAGAATCTTACTTATTCTGGATTTGCTGAGTTCCGGCTGTAATTGTCTTGGATCTCGCAGGTTTGAAGGTTTTTCCACCTTTCATTGGCATTGGCTATCCCCCTGGTATATTACCTTTATTGCCGCAAGTTTGACTGCACCTGCTACAACCAATATTTCAGCCTGGGAGACACTGCTGTAATCGTGAGCATCGTAAGTTTAATTGATCGGAGAAGATCCCGGCGCCAGCGGTTCTTGTCTCCATCTTTGAATGGATATGGAGTCTGTTGCTATTTGATTGCTATCCCATTCCTTCCTGCTTGAAAAAATTCAGGCAAATGGTGTTTCGAAGTCGTGATGGGGGTATTCTGTAGTGCGTGCTGGAGCATAGCCCCAGTTCACTTGTAATGATCGAGGCCTTTTGGGTTTGGTCTCCACCCTTTTAAACTAACTTAATCTTAAAGTGCTTCTTGCTGAAGATTCTTGCATGTTGCAGAAGGCCACTTATATTTCCCACTCCCGCCGTTGGCATCGTTCTCATGGCATGAGTCGTGACTATACATGCAATCTTCTGTACTTTTGTAATTAACCTAAGGTTGCCGGTTCTATTTGACTTTACGATGGGTCTGAAGATAGCCGTGTACATTCATAGGACAGTCTTGGGGTTAGGTCATCATATTCTCCAAAATGTACGGTTGCAAGAGTGGAAGGGGATCGTTGCCGGTACGATACCATCTATAGAAGGAAGGTCAAACTGTGGTATTATTTTTCAATGTGTGAACAAAACAAGCTCTGGTTCTTGCACTTTGATTCCAAGCCCACAAGGTTTGGCTCAGTCTTCAAGGATTCTAAAGGATTTGACTGATTTAGGGAGGATTTCACTGATATCGGGGAGGAACTTGCCGGCGCTCATAAGAACCACATCATCCGCGTATGCAGTGGCTTTTATTCCTTCCCACTTTAGATTCAGAAGAATTTCATTAACCAGGCGCACAGAAGAGGTGATATCACTGCTCCTTGAGGGGTGCCCCTAACCGTAGTGACCCTCTATATCGTGTTACCTAATGTTTCATTGATGCGAGCATACAGGTTGCGAGCATACTGGTTGAACTCAAGAATTTCCTAAGTTTCTACTTATAGTGGGAATGTTGACTTTGTTGCAGGCTCTTACGATGTCAAGGAAGACTGCTACTGTTTTCTTAAAAAAAAAAAAAAACACTCAAGTTTTTTTTTGGAAAATTGGACAGATAGAGAAGAAAGGGCTCATTCTTTATTTCGCTCCATAGGTGACATCCAGCATTTAATGGGGAGACTAAATTGTTAGTTGAAGTTGACTTGTTGTTTTCTAGTCAATTCATCGGTTCGTCCTCTTGCGCAAGAAATTGGCCTGCCTTCAATGGAAGATTTTACACAAGGATCTTAGCCGACATACTTACAACAATATCTAATTTCTGTAAGAATTGAGGCCAGGCGATTTTCGTGTGCGTCATGACTTCGTTGATTGGGCGATCAGTGCGGGGTTTTCAACCGTCAAATTTTGTTCAATGATGGGGTTCAATGTTTTACGAGGTTTATGAAGGAAGAAAGTCGAAATACCACAGTCAATGTCCCACAGTATAGAGCCGTGATCAACGATTCTTTGTTCCCTTAAGTGGATGAACATGGTAGGTAGGACATTGCGTCATTGAAGGAAGTGTTCGGTGAAAATGTTATCTCCAGAAATGGACCTGTGCCGCCAGAGGACTATTTTCTGTGAGGATACTTGAAGTCATTGATCTATGGGGACAAGCTACGAACGATATCAGCTTCGGATGCCAACATCTAATGCACCTTTCATGAGATACGAAATCCCCGAAAAGATGGTCGAAAATTGGAGTTCTAAAATGCAGTTCCTGAGACGCTCACTTATCCGAAGTCATTTTTCATCATTGATGCCATAAAATTATCTATCGAATAAAAAAGACATTTAGCTTATTTGTTCAACTTTGTGTATGTTTTGTTTCAATTTGAAATCCTACAGCTTAAGAGGTTCTTTATTTGAGTTCTCCGTTTCGGTGATTGTTGGTAGACTGCTTAAGGAGAACCCCACGGAGATAGTTCGTAGACCGTATTGAGGCATCGTTATTACTCAAACAATATACCCTCTGACAATGAACTTTGTCTGGGACGTGCTCCCAGAACAGATGTTTTCACCTGTCGTAGTGGCTCGTTTGAAGTCGTGATCTCATGCATGTCTTCATTTTTTAACATCGCACATAGGGGCATTTGTCTTGAAGAACCGCTCAAAAATATTTTCTTGTCCCAATGAAGTGATACTTGCCTGAAATAACTTTAGAAGTATTATTAAGCTTATTTAAGTTAAATTAAGGTATAAATAAATTATCTTTTATATATTTAGATTATATAAAAATTAGTATGGAATGAAATATGTCATCAATACATTCCTCATCTGTTTTTTCATTTCCACTTCCATTTGTCAAAATTGTGTAAAGATAATGAATTCGGAATCCCGGAAATCAGCATTTCTAGAGCTTCTTTTGTAAATTGTTTAGTTTTTTTAGGAGATAAGTGTCTTAAACTTGTTATTGGAGGATCCGAGCTTAAAAGTAGCCTTCAGATAGTATGAACAACAGAACTATTTATTATTTCCGACTGTTAATAATGTTTTGTAAACCTTTTAAGAACATTCATGTTGCACTCCGTCCTAGAAAACTTTCTCGCAAAATTTAACCGGTATAACCTGAAATGTTTGCTTCGTGTTTCTGCTGCTTCTTCGGATAGCTGCCCAATCAGTAGAAGAGCATTTCGAATAACTTCTGATAGATGCAAGTGCATCGTTGGAGTCATGGAATACCACGGATAGAGCTCAACATACAACTTAGCCGTATCATAAGCAAATCCTTCAAATTTTGGGACATCCATTTCAAATCCACTAGAAAGTACTTCTAATATGGTTCTTAATCTAAAAATAAGTTGCACATCAACACCAGTTATTTCAGCAACTATTTCCAGATTATTGAAAAACCTGCGGCTTATATTGCCATCATCAGAAATCAAGTTTTGGTACATCAACAATGAGTCCTAATTTTGTTTTAAAGTTTTCTTGGAGCTCAGTTTTTCTTTCTTTTAGAATAATTTTTTCGGAAAACGTTAGCTGTCATTTTTTTTAACGGAATTCTGTAAGCAAGATGAAGAATGCTTTCAAAAATCCGTATCTTGGCATACAAAATTGACAAACCAAATTTTATCGCATCTTTATCTACTTCTTTTGTTCTGGAAAGATCATTAAAATCTTTTGAGGTTGCTCCACAAATATAGCATTTCATCGTAGATTTGGTGTTAGTTGCTGCGTTGCAAACTTTCCCATCGACCATTGTAAAAAGTAACGGGTATTTTACTTCCAATATTCTATCGTCTTCTATGAAAGTTTTGTTCAATGTATTTATCTCGGAGTCAATATAGGCCATTTCACTTTGCGTAATATCAAGAGTTTCTTTAACAAAACTTATTTTTATTGGACGACAATAGCGTGGCGAGGATGGCGTTGGATTTTGCCAAATAATTTTGTTGGTTGAATTGCAAAACAAACGTAAGGGCACAAATGAGCATTAGAAGATTTTTGCATCTGCATCAGAGATGTTTTCAAAATTTTGCTTGAATTGCGTTTGTTGCGAACCATCACATCCCTGTTTTGAAATAAGTTCTAAGGAATTGCACACGTTTTCATTTAAAGTTTGTAATATGTCATCTGAATATAATAATAAGCATTCAGCTAAATGGTTTAGTAAGTCCTGTAAGTTTATTTCAGCTAAAATTTCTGTTATAGTTTGTGACTCAGGGATAGGGTAGCATTGTTTTTTTGCTTTTTGAATAATACTGTCGCAAGGAAAAAGTTTTTTGTTACTAGCTCTCACTATCTCATACTGCTTGCGTGATAGATTTGCTTCAACAAAAATAGAAAGAGCTTTAAAAGTATATAATTTCTTATGTTGGAAACTATCGGACAATGCTTTCTTATACCTCTTTGCCCTCCCAGGAGAATAGATGATTTCTTTTAGTACTTTTGAAGCTTGTGATTTTCCTGCTTCACGTAGCTTCATTTGAGTAGCAAACGCAAGTTCTTCTGTTTTATTACTATTACGTAAGTTCTACATTCTTCTTCTCTTGTACTGTACACTAAGTTATGTGAAAGCTTTCGACGGCCGACCACGTCCATTGAAAATTTTTACCTCAAAAATTCCCTCAAGCCAAAATTCATTTTTGATCCAATTTAGCTTCAATTTAGCTTCAAAATCATTCTCTTCGTACTCATTCATCTTTTAGTTAAAATACAGAAGCCAGACGATCCTTCAAGCAAAAGAATTTATTTTATGATAATCAATTTTTGAATTTTTATTAAACTAGACACACATAAGGGACGATAAAATTATGAGGGGCAGTTACTGGCAGCAATTTTTTCTTGCTACTGCCTCCTGACATCTTTCTCTATTAAAAAAGTTACCGAATAATACAGAATTATATAACAAAAAGTCCATTAAAAAAAAAAACAAAATGCCCACTTACACACATTTCAAATAAATCCAACATCGATTAAATTAAAGCTCCAATAATTATAGAAATTGCTTCATAATAAAGTACACGCCTAAAGCTGATTCCTCCATAGCAAAAAAGGCTATATACAATATTAAAAACAATGAAAACTTAATTATTTAGCTGTGGGATTTTTCACACAAATCAACAGATTTACAAAGCAAGCTTACGATCGACATAGTTTAATGGGTATTTAGCTACAGCTAGGAAAAAAAATACTTCTCAACTCTACATTTTGAAACATATATTTTTGAGCGGTTTTTCGAGGCAAGTACCCCTATTTGCATCGGGTCTCGTTCATATTTTTTTAAAATAAAAATTCAAGGTCGCATGAGCCTCATATAAACATAATGAGAATTACCTTATCCCAACTTAACATGGTGTCAAAAAATTTTGCGCTTACAATTTGATATATCGGAATCTTCACTTACTAACACTGTATCCCTACTAGGTAACAAAAGCTATCGTCACATTTAAATAAAGTACTCGTACATCGGCAAAAAGCTTGGAAAAACTGTGAAAACAGGTTCGAATTGCTGGAAGTTCAATTTGTCTGTCATTCCAAATAAATAATTTATTCTTTCCAGAAGGAACCAATTATTTTATCATATTGTTTCCCCGATAACAGGATCAGAATATAAAAGAATTTCTCAATTCAAATCCCAAATCTCCCATGTGGCTTTCACAAATTCCACTTCATATATCCTTTCGTTTAAGTATTCACAAATCAATTTCATGAATGCGCCGTACTAATATCCGCCATCGTCCCCGTCTTTTCAATAAGATTTGAATATCTATCATTCAAATCCTTACCTAACCTCGCTCTAGGAGGTGCTGCAGTTTTGGTGATGAAAAATTGTCCTTATTCAATTTTTCATCGCCAAAACGACGAGGGTCCAATTGTCGATTTTTTACTCAATCAAAGATTCCATCTTGTAAGAAAGAACGAACTAAACTCTTTATTATACGTGTCTATTCTTCTACCCAACCCAGATACAATCTGCAGAACACGAGCTTTCTCCTGGGTACCCTGTCTTATTTTAGTCGTCCTTGTTTTTTTTTTTTTTTCTTTTCTTTTTGAAGACCAATTTCTCTTCGTGGAACAAGCGAGTCCTACTGCAATCGATGTATCTTTTACCTATGAAGACCCAGTAAAGTATGTATAGTATGTATACCCACTCGTCCGTGTCCCTCAGGTAGAACACTGAAGCGGAACCTTAAAATATTGAGTGCTGCTTTAAATATTGAATTCACTTCACTAGTGTGAATATTATTTGGGCCCGTTGCATACCATTGGCGTAGACTTTCGTATACATACATATATATATATGTATATATTGGTGTATCTTTCCTCCAGATTTCCACAATGACAGTGATAAATGAAAAATTAATCGAATTTCATACACATTGAACATGGAATCCTGTTTCGTGAATGGCGGCCGATAAATAAGCGCGCGCCCATCAAGATTTTATAAATAACCCCCCCCCCCCCTGGGTATTATAAGAGGGCGTCAGTGATGTAGGATGTGAATGGGAAAAAACAAGTATCAGAAGGACTTGGTACTCATGTAGGGTAGGACCACTTCGCATACCACAATTTTTGGAAAATTGATCTGAACATTTGCGCTTCAATTTTAGCCCAAAAAATGCCCACCCATTTGGAGTTATATTTAGGGGTGACTCTAGAAGTCCATGTTTATTATTATCCTGCCAAAACATGCTAAATACGATTTTTATCTATGAAATACGACAGGTTCCGTAGTATGAGCTTGTGAAGGGGGTGAGTTTTGGAGGGTCCATGAATAAATAAAAAGACGGCGATGTACGTGGATTTCCTTTTGTTCAATTTCAGGTCGGCTGATCCTGGAAAATTTCGTATTTGTTGTACACAGTAGGCTTATTCGAATCGTGTTTTTCCAACGAATAAAGCAAAGCATAACAATTAGGTGCAAAGGAATGTGTTTTTCGTTGAAGGGGGCTGTATGTTTTGGTGATCCTTTATGTTAATGGCGCTTGTTTAGTGTAAATTTATATATAAGGAATAAATTTTTGCGCAGCAGGTAAATGGTTGTGAATTTTTAGTCAAGTGAATGAGTTCAGAGGAGCGGAGGGAGAATGTTTTCGAGATGGTACAATGAACGTAAAACCGACTGCCAAGAGAAGGGAAATAGACCGAATAGCAGAGAGGATTACAAGGAATTTATCTGTTGTCCGTTGTTTGTTGTCTAGTGTTTGTTCAATAACAAGGAAAATAGATTTTACGTGGCAATCATTTTGTTTTCATTAGGACGTAAGGATAAGCTGTTCATTAAAGTTTAGCAATTGATGAATGCTTTAATGATGCGAAGGGTCCAGGGCTGAAGTCGATCAATTATGAAGGTAATTTACCCCAATGGCAGCCAATGTTTATCCAATGTGTCTGTGAATCAAGGAAAACTTGGAGAGAAATTTTCTTAATTATTCGACAATTAATTTTTAAATTAACTCTTGCTTTGCAGAAAATGGCACACAGCAGAGCCTCGATAATCCGAACACCAACAATTTATACCCTGTTCGGACTAGCGAATCGTTCGGATTTGAAGGCATTTTTCGAAACAAAACAAAGTTTAAAATATGTATAAATAATGTAAAAAATGTTATATATGTATTACATATTACAGTGTAATGCAATTTACGTAATTACGCTTTAAAAAAAAAAAAATTACAATATACGAATAGTACTTTGACGAGTGGTATTTAGCGACATAAAAAACACTTTATCCCTTATTTTACGTAATAACATTTTTTCTGTAATCGAAATATCGACTTCATCCGCCCATTCTAAGCAAGTATTTAAGGCAGACACAGCTTGAGTATGTAGAATCCTTGCAACTGGTTCTGATGACTCCAATTCTTCTTCGCTCTCGATGTTCTGCTGATTCATTACTTGTCTTACTATATCTTCATCAGTTAACGGCTGGTGGCAATCAATGTCATCATTGCTTAACAAGAAGCTTCTGAAAAACCTCTGTTACGAAAAATGCTTAATGGGAGATCATCTTCATGATCAAAATCATCTATATATATCTTGGCTAGACATTTCCTCTGATTCGAATAACAGAGGCCACAGCGGCTTCTAAGACATTTTAATTAAATTTGAAGATAATTACTAGCCAAAAATTTGCAATAGGAGTTTTTTCTTGTATGTCAGATTTTGGTCCATGGGTTGAATAAGAGCTGTGCAATTAGGTGGCATGTGCAAAACAGTGAAATTTTCGTCGATCGATTGCAGATCTTCTTCAAGTGGATGCGCTGGTGCATTATCAAGAAGTAAACGTGCTTTTAGCGGTAGGTCGGTAGGTCTTTTTTCAATAAAAATTTCTTTACTTCGGGAATGAAATGTCCTTTTAGCCACTCTAAAAATATTGGTCTTGTAACCCAAGCATTTCTTTGACCTCTATAATGAATGGGCTGGTAACGTGGCCGTTGTGCTTTGCCAACAACCAGCAAAAGCAGTTTATGCGTTCCGGTTGCGTTTGCGCCTGGCAGAAATGTGATCCTCTCCTTCGATACTGTCAAACCTAGGGGCCTACTCTCTGACCCAGACTCCAGCGTTTTGTCTGGTATCATTTTCCAGTACAAGCCTGATTCGTCAGCATTATAGATTTGATCTGCAATCAGATCTTTTTTCCCTACAAACGCCCATAAATTTTTCCTGGAATGGCTTCAAAGCTACTTCATTATTCGACAATTTCTCACCGGTTAGTTTCCTTTATCAAGTCCTTCTTGGAAAAATTTGGCCTTTTGCATCAATACTTCACCTGACAAAGGGACGTTCTATCTTCGCTGCTCTAAAAACCACGTAAATAAAGCATCTTCAAGGTGGAAGTTTTCAGGAGTTTTCAAGGTTTTTCTGGTGCCTGGACCCCTTTCTATGTTAATTTCAAATTATTTTATTTTTTCCTCCTTGCTTTTAGTGTCAAAAATAGTGGATTTTCCAACGTTACACTGCATTGCAAGAAATGATAACGAGATACCTTGCTTAATCTTGTCCAAAATCTCGCAATTTTGTGATATCTTTCCTCTTCTTCGATGTTGAAGCCATAATTTAAAAAGCACACGACATGGTAGAAGAAACACTACGCAACAGTGTTAAATAAAACAACACTGCGCGACAAACCGACTTTAAAAAATTTGAGCCCAATTCAATAAATAAAGCAGTTTATACTGACTTCACTTTGAAAGACAATTGGTAACTGACGACTTAAGATCCTTCCTATTTATGGTCATCTCCTTGTAGCTGTCCGCCCTGAAGATACGCAGTTAGCCAGTGGCCATCACTTTGGCCTACTGCGCAACCAAAAATTTACGACCTCCCTTTGTTGTTGACGATGATGGTGGACAGCTAAAGAATTTTAATGGTCCTGGATTGAGATGTCATCTTCCACGATTTGTGATCCAAATGTTTGTACTATCTGCGAATTATTGGGATTGTTAATGTGAAGCGATACCATTCTTCGTCATCGATCGCCGGTACATCTGCTTACTCTGCGCGTCAACTTAAAGTTACTGGAAAAAGTAAGACCCGATGAAATGCGTTGCAGCTTATGTGCACCGGGCCCAAGGGAATAGACTTAGTATTGCGAGTTGTGTGTGGCACTGCGAGTAACAGTAGACTCAAGTTAAATCAATTATTCTAATTTTCGCTCCCGTTCCCGGACCCAGGGGAGTCGTTCGGATTAGTGAGGAATTCGGATTAGCGAGTGTTTGGATTATCGAAGCCCTGCTGTTTTACGAACAAAAGCATTCTAAATAGGCTCGTCATCTGGTGGATTGTTTTAAATGTTTTCTTCAAAAATTTTAGATACCTGAGCGGAAGTATGGGCCTATTTATCCCTTTACTTATTGTTCACTACTATTATGGAGACTGATACAGATAACCGTCGCAACAATGACAGGTGTCGTAGTATTTATGCGAATGCAGGCTAAGGGAACAAGTCTTGATCTGCAGGTCTGTTTTTTCTCTAAGACAATTATGACGGTTTGCTAAATAAAACCACGGAATTGTACTGTCATTATTTCATCGATTTTAATCTGAGGGTAAAAATCTAATTATCCACCTTTTATGCCCAAGAAAATAAATGCGTTGATTCTGCAAAAGTTTAGTCTAATTCACTCTATTCACTGTGTTGTTCTTCGCCTTATTTTGTGCAGAGTGGTGAGGGAGTTTCTATTGAATAGTGGCAGAGCAAAAGGTTTCACTTTCGAAGGCTTGCTATTACCACCGAAGGAATTACGTTTTTTTTGGTCTTGGTAGTGATTTGAATCCAGACCCTCAAGCGAAACCACGTTATTTAAAATTTATCAGTAGTGTGGTCAATATTTATATTGTGTTTAGGATCGCAGTAGTATAGGATTGGCTTCGAGAAAAAATCGCTGGATCCACTTATTAACACTCACTGTCTGTAGCCCACCTTATGGCTGCTAGCAATATTACCTACATATAAATCAATCTGGACATGACCACCATGACGTGATCTTATCTTCCGTGATAAATATGGAATGCTACCCATAAGTCTGTTATCTTTCCTGCTTTAGAACCTCGAGAGAATCCTGAATCTCCAGCTCAAATGCGGTCTCAATCATAGAAGACCATTGTATTGCCACCATGGCTATCAAAAATGAAAATGGGTTAAGACTGCACTACACTGTCTCTTCCAAGCCATTGGAAAATCACTTCCTTTCAAGGAGTATACAATAGTGTTGTTTCTTGATATCAACTCTCTTCAAGAACTGGACGTAAATGACTGTTGCTGCAGCTTAATCTACTTCATTCTCGAGAGTAGAGTCACAAATGTATCCACTCATTTTTGCTCTACAAGAACGAAAACTTCATAAGGGGATGTACTTTCTCCTCTTCTATGCCACTTAGTCCTCAATGGGCTGCATCAGAGTTTAGAGGACGCGGGATGTGGTATGGTAGATTACGCAGACGACGTTACACATTATGTATCTAGTAAATACTAACGAACATTCTTTTACATCTTGGACGTGGAGTTGTAGCCTTACCGCGAATCTGGCAAAAACCAAACTGGTTATCTATATATAGAATGAAGATTAAAATACTCGGCTAAATCCCACGCAAGGTAAATAGCATCTCTGTGAGCTTCTAGAGAAGTGGGAAATATTTAAGTCGCATAATGGACAGCAAACTACGGTGGGAAAAATGTTGCAGAGCGCAAAAAGCTCAATGGGCTTCTCATCCAAGAGGGCTGTAGACTCTGGGTAAAGTAGTCAATATAAATCAAATTTCACGACGGTCGTAACACTTGGTTGCTTGCACTGAAAAGGCGAACTAACGACAACGCAGTGGGTTGCCTGCATAATCATGAAAGTCGTACTAAGACCCTCTCCTAATTTTGCTACATAGGGACTTGCTCGACATGCAGAATGCTTTCAACTCTTCCCAGGCTAAGAGATGATCAGCAATAAAACGAGCTAACTATAAGGCATGCAAGTCCAATCAATCAACCTTTAATCATCCGAGAGTGATATCAGCGTCGACCTCTACCACCTGATTCTAGAAATGAACGAATGGAGACAAAGGAAATACCTTTTTAGGCTGAGAGGGCTATTCTCATACACAAATCTTTCAATCTGCCTTCATACTATACCACAGTCCTATTGAAAGATTGCGATGATCAACGTACCGGCTTGGATAACAACATGTTAGAATTAATAATATTCTTAGACTGTCCGAAGGCATTTGACTGAAACAACTTCAAACACATTTTTCATTCGAAATTTATCTATGTAACCATGTGGATTCATATTTTCGTTATCGTTCACAATATAAATTTTGCTATAATAAATCTTCATCTTGTCGTCTAGTCTCCTCAGGTGTTCTTCAAGGATTTGCTGTTGGTTCCCTCTTATTTAAGTGTGTTATAAATGATATTTTTAGAAGCATTACAATCTGGAAATATCGTATATATGCTAGATGACGTTCAATTATATACTTTGTTTCAAAAATCAAACCAAATCTTTGCAACAATTAACAGGAATATAAAACAGAACGAAATTCATAAATGGTCAGAAGAAAGCAGTCTTAAGCTTAACCCGGAAAAAACAAAAGCTGTGATCGTTAGTGGAGGCAGAACCATTGTGGCTCTGCCCTAGTTGTACCTTAATCATGTCCCAATAGAATATGCCTTCCTTTAAGCATACATTTTTATTTTGGAAATAAATTGTAATAATTTGTAAACGTTGTTCATACCAATACTGAACTACAATACGACCAAATAGTAGACAAGAACTATCTTATGATAGTTCACAAAAAAAAAACATTCAGGATGTGCTCAGATTAAAAAAACAAGTGTAGCTCTTAATGTAATAGCATTAAAAATCTAGAGGTGCACTTCGTGGGCTCACCCATCTCTTCAAATTATTTCACTATAAATATAAAACTAAAACTAATTAAGTCGCTTATTTTACCAATTTTTATGTAGGTTTGTGAAATATTCACAAATATGGATAATGAATCAAAAAAAAAAAATCACTGTTGCCGCAAATAGCTGGGTGAGATATTAATATGTATATTCGATATTGCCAGATATGAACACGTCTATTTTTATGCTGAACAAATAACCGGACGTTCGTTGAATGTCTTGATGTACTATTGAACCCTGTTGGCATTACACAGGATTGTGACAACCAAAGAGCCCGAGTAACTTTTTGAAAAAAATAAAATTTGCAAAATATCCGATTACAATGCAATGAATCGTAACCAGATGTAAATATTTGAATACTTCGCGTCATTATTTTGTATTTGCGTTTCAGCTTGAGAATCTTTTACCCGTGAAATAAAGCTAACCAGCGATATGAATGTCTTACAAAAACTTTTTTTAAATATTGCTCAGACAATTTTCAGTGATGAATACTTAATGGAACTTTTATTTTAATCTCGTTACTTTTCCCTCATCCTATCTATTTCACATATCTTTTATTTCCTGTCTTCATCTCTATATATACTCGTAGCTTCATGTCCTCTCAACCAATTTTACTCTGTAGGTTTTTGAATTCATTCTGCGTGTACTTTTTATATCTAACATATGCTTATTCACCTTTATAAAAAGATGTATAGTATTTTTTATCTTAAGTGATCTAAGAACACAAATCTCCTAATAAACTAACTAAACTGCAGGCAAAGTCTCCGTTATTCATTAGACTACGGCTTGGCTCAACCTAAATAGAATGCCAGCAATAGATATTGCAATATATGTACATAGTCCGGCAGGTAGCAAAGAGATCCCTAACTTCGAACACCATCAATTCGAAAATGGGTGCTGAGCAGCAAAAGATCACGATCGGTTGGATTTGGAGACACTTGAACTCGGATCCCTAGGAACAAAAAGTGGGCAGCTGGAGAATAAAAAGCAACCAACGTCTTATGGCAGACAAATGACACAGCACTTGGTAAGGATAGTCATAGATGGACTCATCGAGACATTAAGACTAATATGGTAATACTTGGCCACACACGATCAAGTAAGGTGATCAACTTCATAAGAAGAGACATCTTCAAACTCACAAACCGTTTTTTTTTTCCTATTAACTTTTCATTTCTACCCTTTTCGGAATGGTAGCACTCAGTCACAAAACTGGTCCATTGTACTCTATGCGTACCGACTGCCAACAGCACGCGGGATTGGTGCCGAGTTCCCATGCGGTCCCACATCTAGGTACTTACTGCGCCCAACTCTGCGCGATTTCGGTGATCTAGTGGGAACCGATACAGTTCAGTTCTGTTTACGTGTATTTTTAGTATATTAATTCACTTACACTTACAAGCTAAACAAAAAATGCTTAAAAAGCAGCTTAAATAATTTAAAAATAATCGTATTATAACTTACTGGTCCCATGCAAGAACTCTAAGTTAAGCCTAACATTTTTAATATGTCTTTCGACGTTTAGTACATTACATGTTTATTACTATTTCTGTACTAAGTATCATTAAAACTAAGAAAACACTATTCAATAGCAAAAAAAATTAGTAAATGGATTTTTTTTATTTTTATAAAATTTCACAATACTGAACTACTGCCACCCATTTACCTCAACGACACGCAATTGCAGTTCGTGAAAACTGTAACTAACCTTAGTTTTAAGATAAATCGCTCCATCTCCTATGTAAGCCACATAAATTACACTGTGGGACGAATTTGCGGAGGTCTACACAAACCTTGGCTGCTCTCTAGTTTTATTCCTGTTAATACGAGGCTGAGACTTGTTAAAACCTGACTGGCCCCGTATATTGAAATTTACTGTGGCATTCAACGATATGGTAAGATATGTGTATGGGCTTCGTCGATATGACCACATATCCAATTATTATACAAATATCATTGGTTATACGCTCCAGCAGTTCTTGCATGTTAGGTGCTATATCTTCATGCGCAAAATTATTTAGAACAAGTTGCCACCATACCTTTTAGAAAAACTAAACTTCAGTTCGCTCGTTAAACTCATCCCGCCTTTTCTTCGTCTTTGCCATCAGACTATGGAATTCTCTGCCCACAACAGTAAAACAAGTAATTGGAGCCATAAAATTTAAAAATGCTATTTTGGAGAATATTCTATAAAAATACAACAGCAGACTATTTCTTGTTCTTTACTATTATTCTTCCCACTATCCCTCTTTTGTATCCCTTTCCTGATTGCTTTATCTCTTAATGTTAAGTATAAATATTAAAACAATATTGTATTGTATATTATCCTTAATTTTAAGTACTATAAAAGACTAAGTCTTATTGGTACATCCTTAATTGAATAAATTTAAATTGAAATTGAAAAAACTTACAAAACTATCTACATATAAATAAAATTTACTTAACCTACTTAACCAACTTATCATAAATACAATTTATTTATTTTCGATAAATTACCTCCTTTCAGAAAAGTTATTGCCCTTATTTTCGTATTTTTATTTAATTTTTTCTTTCTTATAACTAAACCTACCTAAATCCATGTAAGCCCGCAACGGCTAAAAGACTAGGCTAACTGACTTTGCTTCCTAGTGAAGCTATCTTGTACCAGAGAAATTTGAAAAAGGAGCTTGCTCTCCTTCACTAAGCAACCAAAATTGTTGGTGCTGCCGAGCAGCATCTCTCATGTCGCGACTCCCTACTACCCTACCCACCCGGAGACGCTCCGTACTAGCGTGTGCAACGTCTCTGTCTTAGTTGAGTCGCCTATCCGCAGCTGTTCGGCACCGCTAATCTGTCCTGCATCAGACCTTTTATATCGAAGCAGAGGAACGCTTCTGGAAGAACAAAGCCGCCAAAGCATACTATCTCATTATACATATAATTGGGGTAGTAAGCCGCAGAGATCAGGTTGTTCGACGAGGTCATTGCTCTTGCAATGTGCCTTCGAGTCAGCTTAATAACAAAATTGTCCACTCTTGTTAGGTTCGCCCTATTGTACAAGACCTCATTAGGATAGAATTTCATGTACTCGGACTATATGAGCGAAGACAAGCCCTAATGCAAGCCCTCTCAAACACTGAAATCTTTTCCAATAAACTTGCTCTCACGTTGAACGGCACGGGACATCCAAATACAAGCATAGGCTGGATAAGGGCCATATAGCAGATCACCTTCACCCTCGCATCGAGTTGGCTGCTATAAAACAGTCTTTTTATAAGGGCAAAAGCACCTTTGCATTTATACATTTGTTAATATATCATATCTGACTACATTTCGACAAGTAAGTGGCTGCGTGTGCTTGTGTGTGTTCCAACAGAAGACACATCGCCGTTCTTCATGGTGAACTGTTTACTGGCGATCATATCAAAAAGAATATACAGCAGTGATTTACTAACACCCAGTCTATTCAGCTTGAAAAAGAGTCCGTCTAACCATATGGTATCGAAGGCTTTTTCCAAGTCAATCAGGCGGGCACCAGTGCACTGGTGGATATCAGAAACCATTTAAGACGCTACATGAATGACATGATGCTGCGCCTTGAAGCCGAATTGATTATCCGGGACTATAAATTTGTCCTCAACCCACTTAGTCAGGACTCTATTGATGACTTTTTCGAAAACCTTACTGATGTTTGGAAGAAGACTGATCGACCGGAGATTCGCCGGATTGCATGTGTCTTTATCTCTTTTGGGGATCGAATGTACCACCGCAGTTTTCCAATGCGCTGGATAATGGGCATTATTCATTGCATTATTAAACACGGTGGTATAAATGTAACCGCTTCTAGTGGGAGATGTCGAAGTATAATGTTTGGTATTTTATCGGTGCTTTCAGTGTGACGACGCCGTTGATAACTCACAAATGTAATCACGGTACACTATATCATTGTATCGCCAAATTCCTCCCGTCCCAGCCAAGCCCCCACACCAACGCGTCTCTTTTAACTTAAACCCAACCACCCATATTATCCCTTCTCAACCTTCATTTCCTAACTTCGACCTCAAAATTGGAGATAAGTCCCATAATTTTATTAACTCCCATACCTTAAAACCCACATCTCATCCCTCGTCCAACTATATATCCAAGTATTTATCTCCACCCCCTCCTCCACTGCCCTTATACTTGAGCTCCTTTGTCCACCCACAGTAAAACTAACACAGCAAGCATATGACACCACAGAAAGTCGCTATGCACTCTCTCGGCGTAGAGAAAGAAAGATACATATACGAAAACATTCGTCTGTTTCTTGCCTATCTACATGACAAATCGGACTCGGTCTGTTACGAAGGAAAGACCAAAATCAGCGCCATGGTTTCCATTCAGCAGGAAGACCTTGCTATCGACCCTATCAGTCTCCGGAGTATTTAAGTCATGTACCGCAAGATTTTTAACATGTCCCCCCAGAAAATGGCAGACGACCTCGCTGAATTTGGTCACTACGTCTACTCTAAGACAGCCTCACACCTACAGCGAAGCCGAGATGACCACGATAAATTTATTCGTCCATAACTTGCCTCCATTGCCAGCACTCTCGCCTCTCGCCTCACAGCACCACCCCGCAGCATCGCTCTTACTTTTTAGAACCAGAATGTAAGAGATCTTCGCTCTAAAACCAATGTTGTTCTACGACGATCGCTTCCTCTTCCCTTTGATATTTACGCCCTCACTGAAACCAGTCTGATTCCCGATATATAGAGCCAGGAATTATTCCCCCCTGCCTCAACTGTTTTTCGCGACGATGATCCAACCTCCCAAATTGTAATTTCCCTTATCGAGGCATCCTACTGGCTATCCTCAAGAGCCTTAAATCTTCTCCCATTATCATTTCTTCTTTTTCTAAAGTCGACTTTTTCGCAATAAAATAACTCCCCTTAAAGTCCCTTTACGTTCTATGTTGCTACATCCTAGCAGCTCAACCTATCGAATTCCACCAACTTCCAATCGATGCGATCGACCATTTAATTGATCTGTCTGACCGTGTATTAATGATATCCTTATTTTCAAGGACTGTAATAATCTTCAGCTACAGCGGACTCCATCACGTGATCAATCGTTTTTCATCGCTTCAAATGCCAACTCTGCTAAGGAATGTATCTTCTTAGATCGCTTAACAGACTCAGCGGTATATGCAACTATATGGGCAGGCAATTAGTCCTTATTTTCACAACAGATTTAATTAGCTCCTCAGTCTCACTTTGTCTCCTGTCTCTTTCAACAATCAATAACTACTACCCTCCCCTTCTTCTCACGTTTTTTCATAACTCTGCTGACCAGCGGAGGACTTTCATAAAGGAAACTTTCACAAAATCGGTGACTATCTCAGCAGATCCCCATTTAACTTCTTATCCATTTCTTTATTAAGAAATATTATAATACGTTCCGTTTTCCAGCCTTAAAATATCATCTACTAGTCCTCCCTGGTATAATCGCAAGCTTCATTCCTTACGAAATAAGAGAAACAAGTTATGGGCTGTTATCCTTCGCACCAGATCCTTTTCCGACTATTCCAACTCTCTTGGTGCTTATCTTCATTTCACCGAACTTTTCGATTCCATTTACCAGCGCTACCTTAACAATGCGCAAGTCAATCATATAAACAACCCTTAGTCCTTTTTCCAATTTGTTAACTACAAAAGAGAGTCCGACGGATACCCTCCTTCCCCCTCTTACAAAAACAAGTCATCAACGGATCCACTCACCATTCCCAGCCTATTTGCCACCTTTTTCAAACAATCGTTCACCAACGACTCCTTCGTACCGGATCCTATCCTATTTTAATTACATACGGAATTTCTCCAATGGCACACTACTCACTCAAACCCCGGACCCGTATTATATCGAATATAAGTTACACCAGCTTAATGACGAATTCACACCCGGGCCAGATGGCCTCCCTGCCACATTCCTTAAAAAATGTTCTTCCTCTCTTTCCCTTGTCCTTTCTAATCTCTTTCGTCTAACCCTTGCACAAGGAGAATTTCCTCATGCTTGAATAACCTCTTTTATAAACCCGATTCACAAAAGAGAATCTATGAACGAAATAACAAACTATCGTCCAATCGCTAAAGTCTCCCATATACGCAAAAGTCTTCGAAAGTATTTTGTATGAAGCTCTAAGCTTCCAATGCAAATCACTTATTTCCCCTAGACAACATGGCTTCCTGAAAAGTAGGTCAACCAGAATAAATCTCGTTGATTTCTTATCATTTGCCCGATCTGCCCTAGAAAATGGCAACGAAATCTATGTAGTTGCAACCGGCAAGGCCTTCGACAAAATCTCTCATCGATTAAAACTCTTCAAAATATTTCCTTTCGGTATTGAAACCATACTGTTGAAATGGATATCCTATTACCTCGAAAACTGTTTTTACAGTGTTCGTTTCAGGTCAGCCCACTCGGCTCTATTTTTGGCTACCTCTGGAGTTCCACAAGGCAGCCATCTCGGTCCACTTCATTTTATATATACAATAAAAGATCTCGATAGGATCAGATAGATAGGATCTGTCTCCCTTTACGGCAACGACAACAAATTTTTCAAAACCATTCCATGACTCCTTCCTCCTTCAACGAGACCTATCTATCAGTTTTCGATTTGGTGCCTCAAAAATGGAAATTGTTTGGAACTTAATACGGGGGTTGTCTGAAATGTTTCCGACCGAACAATGATACAAGACATTTTTTCTCAAAATTTCTTTTTATTTTTCTACTTACATAGTTTCCTTGTAACTCTACACACTTCTCCCACCGATGCTCCCATCTCTCTAATCCGTTAAAATAGTACTTGGCGTTTTTCTCTGCAAAATAATTGTTCACGAAGGTGATTGCCTCCTCATTTGACGAAAATCTCTGTCCTCTGAGCGCAGTTTTTAGATGAGGGAACAAAAAGAAGTCGCTTGGGGCTAGATCTGGTGAATAAGGCTGATGTTCAAGCAGTTCAAAAAGTAATTCATGGATTTTCGCCATGGCAACCGCTGAGGTGTGAGACAGCGCGATGTCTTGGTGAAACAGGATTTTCTTTTTATGCAAATGTGGCCGTTTTTCCGCAATTTCTGCCTTCAGCTTGGCAAGTAATGATGCGTAGTATGCTCCTGTAATAGTTTTTCCTTTTTGAAGATAATCGATTAAGATAACTTCTTTACGATCCCACAAAACAGTCGCCATCACTTTCCTAGATGAAAAAACAGTTTCTGCTTTTCTTGGAGCCGGCTCGCCCTTTGCAGTCCACTGTTTTGACTGAATTTTTGTTTCGGGCGTATAATGGTGTATCCAAGTTTCATCTACAGTATTTAATCGGCGCCAAAACTCGGATTTATTGCGCCTAAACTGCGCCAACAGAGCGTTGGAAATGTTCATACAATCACGTTTTTGGTCTAACGTAAGCAAACGCTGCACCCAACGCGCGGACAGCTTCCTCATGCCTAAATCTTGATTTGTAGCAAACACGTTCCTTGGACATTTTCATAACCATTATCCATTATCTCTCTCACATTAATTCGGCGGTCGTCTAACACCATTTGGTGAACTTTAGCAATGTTATCGTCAGTGGTTGTAGTTTTTGGACGTCCCGAGCGTTCATCATCTCCCAACTTCTTGCGGCCACGTTTAAATTCAGCTGCCCAAAATTTCACTGTGCTAAATGATGGCGCAGAGTTCCCATACACAGAGTCCAACTCATTTTTGATTTGCGTAGGCGCATTGCCTTTCAAAAACAAGAATTTAACAACAGCTCGATACTCAATTTTTTCCATTTTCAACCTACCTCCTCCGTTCAATCTCTTCGCGATCACGGCATTTTGTGTGATAGGTGGCTCAACGTCCGTTTACATATGGTGGTCCAAAAAATTCTCCAACCCATATGTGACTAAGTCCCTCTACATATATTACCTATGTTCGCCCCCTCCTAGAGTACCCAAAGTCAAGTGTGGACCCCATATCATTGCATTAATATCTCGAGAATGGAAAGCATCCAGCGCAGTTTTCTTCTATTAGCTCTTCAAGGTACGAACGATTCTTTTATTCTGCCCCCCTATCCAACTGCCGTCTCAACCTTATCAACTTAAACACCCTTGAGGAACGCGAAGATGCAGCCGACTTTCTCTTCCTTCATTGACTCTTTTTAGGTGACGTTGAGTGCGCGTACCTTCACAACTCCACTTTCCTCAACACTAACCCTCGAAATCCACGTACCTCACGACCCTTCTATCTACCAATCCACCATACCTCCTATGGCGCGAACTAACCAATCTCCCGTATGCACCACTCCCTACCTCAAATCCGTTCTCCTTTACTACTCCAACCAACCTTAGTCTTAAGTTTAAGTTTAATTTTACAATTAGATATAGCTTGTATTAAGCTATATTAAAAATGTAGGTCACTCACAGGAACTCTGCAGGAACTCTAATGAACAAGAGGAAGGGGAATCTGTGACGCACTTCCGTTGCAACTGCCCTAATTAATGTAAATGATCTCTATGAAGATCACCGTTCTTGACAAAATTTATCAAGAGGTTCTAGGATTGCACAATGGACTTACAACTGGCCGAAGTGTACCAAAACGAAATATGTACTGAAGCATCCAATATCCAATTACTCTCATAGTAAGTTGTAGGCTCGATTCCTTCAGTAATTAGAACAAGCTATAAATAAACAGAAAATTTACAATCAATTTTCGATAATCCAGGATGACAAGTCCAAGACCTATTAAATAACCCATAACCAGAACTGATCTCCTATAAGAATTATTCTAAGACATAAATAATTTTATTGTGATTTAGTGATGATCCAACATCGCATTGTCTGTCTCAAAGAACACATTCTATCAAGAGATGCATTTCAGCTTCTCTTACTGTATTCGAAAGCATATTTCAATACCTCCCTCGAAAACCAATACTCTTGATGAAAAGATGCGAGATAAGTAAAATAGACAGCTTCTTTGTCTGATATCTATCAAATGTTTTACCTGCCTTTCCTGACTATCCTTTGAACACATTTCTGAATGGTATACTAACTTCATCTCTTATCTACTTTAAAAATATTTCTTGAAAATCCAAGACCCAACTCATAACAAAATAGAAACGCATCTGCGTGGGCAAGATAAGAATATTTTTCTGTGATTTAATTGCGAATCATACTAGAAATTCGTCTCTAAATCACCCATTTTCAAGTCAATAAAAGAAAAATCTTATTCCCCATTCTCAAGTTAGAAATTTGTTCAAATATTTAACTGACGTACTAAAATCATAAATATTAAATTTGCCGCAGTCTACCAGTTATATTTGAGATTTATTACCCAAATGGACTTATTTCATATGCAACCCTTTCACGGCTACCATATCTGAGCTAATAAATTGTCAACCATAAAGTGGCAGTGGTAATTCATTCGTTCGGTCTAAGTGAAAAGTTGCGTGTTGAATCATAACCATGACCTTCGAACAGTTTTTCCCTGTTGCAAAGTACATAAATTTTGCGATTTTAGATATCCTGTCTAAGGTAAGGTGTATAAATCATGTGAAAGCTGATAAAAATAGAATTACAGGTATCATAGGACTTTTTCTTTATTTATTGTGGGCGGCTTTGCATTAACAGCCCATCTGCACTCGTTTTCCATGAAAATCCAAGACTGAAATGTTCTTTCTAGCAGGTGGTTGTACAACACCCGTCTGGTGATTATGTCAGTCTGTGTACTCCTAGTTTAGGGATTACTATGGGTACAATTTTCATATTTTGCACTTTCCTTATCTTCAGCTATCATATGGTTCTGGTCTTCATAAAATTTAAAATAATTTCTAAGTGATTGCTTCACTATGCTATTCTCTACCTTGTCGAATTTTATCGG
This sequence comes from Volucella zonaria, assembly GCA_963966105.1. Classification (NCBI taxonomy): domain Eukaryota; kingdom Metazoa; phylum Arthropoda; class Insecta; order Diptera; family Syrphidae; genus Volucella; species Volucella zonaria. The sequence continues at coordinate 110,373,326 of OZ014531.1, forward strand.
TGTTTTAAAATGTCAGTAGTTTAAAGTTATACTCCATCCAGTGACTAAACGTTACTGTTACAGATGTCAACCAACCGTTCGATATTGTCGTTAAGTTGGTTATAGATAGATACTCAGATGTACAAAAAGCTTTAAGTACATTCACAGAATAACACACATGATCTGCCATCTGCCTTGATGTAATACAGGCTTTTTATAAAGTCTGGCACAAACGATTAGTCCATAAGCTGCAAAAATATTTTCCGAAAGAATACTCGGAAATTTTCGAGTCATACTCGTATATAACGCATCCATTATACAGAAATAAGCAACAATATGAGTACTTTGAATTGAAATATATGAAGCTGGACTACCGCAATGTACTGTATAGGATCTCTGTTGTTCCTTTTGTACACGAACAACCTACCACAAAGTGACGAAATCGCTATTGTCACATTTGCAGAAGTACAGAAGTATTTCTGGGGGTCAACGAAAGACTGCAAAGGACAGTAAATGAATGATACAACATATAAGATTGGTCTAGAGAATGGAGCTGAAGTCAATTCGTGTTAACTTTACCGATAAAAATGTTAAACATTTACCTGTGTGCATAAATAACATAGCAGTCCCGCATTTGAACACAGCTAAGCATTAACGCATGACTCTAGACAAGAAGACGAGCTGGAAAACAAAACTTATGCCAGGACATGAGGAACTTAAAATTCAAAATAACAAAACGTATTGGCTGCCCTACAAGCAGGTTCTACTATACAGCTAATATGGACATACTCGTCTGTATGATCCTCAGCTCTGGGGATGTACAAGTAAGACAAACCTACAAATCGAAAAATGTTTTCAACATAAAGTACTACGCAAAATTGTTAAAATTTCAATTTACTACTGAACTACTTATTAATAATTTAGTTAGAAGTTTGAATCAAAAACTTTGTTTATGTTTTCGGACTATGTTTACTTGATTGGCTAAGTGGCCGCCTCGAGAATTGATGACCATTCGGGCACGATTTGTGGCATTTTCCATCACTCTTGCCAGAACTTCCGGCGATAGGTCTTCAAGAGTCTGAGGCTTGTTGACATAGACCTGCGTCTGCAAAAAACCTCACAAAAATAAGTCTGGAACGGGTAAATCAGGCAATCTTGCCTGTCAGTGCAAATCGCAAACACGAGAGATTAGGTTTGAGCGTAGGTTACATTCGCTTGGTGGTCAACAGCTAACAGCTGTTGCACTGTCTGCACTTTGCAAGAGAACATCTTACAGTCTTTCACCAAAAGTATTTGTAAGGAGCGCCGATTGGTCCCTAGTTGCGTGGCACGTCGTCTGGTCGCCTGGGGCCCTCTGCGGCATTTTCAACCACAGCTAAGATATTCTCAGCAGAACGAGTGTTCTGGGGCCAGGCAGTCATAGTGTTTGTCCAGTTGTTGTTTGACAACCGGGAAATCTGTGCCGCAATTCACGCTGCCTATGAATTATTCCCCGTAACAGTTATTCCATGTTCTTTAAGAGTATAGCGATTCATGTCTTGTTGACGTGTATTTTGAATCAGTTTACTTCACAAATGTCAAAGCAGAATAGACATTTGCCGGCATTTGCACAAATTATAGGTTGATGAATTTTGCGCCACCAAGTTTTGACTCGTATATGTACAAGCCGATTAAATCGAACTCAACAGCTTCTTAGAAATTATAACCGGTCGTTATGTTCTGTGATTACAACCTGGATGACACTATTCGCTATGGAGTGAGATCATTTATCCCTCAAACTGTAAAGAAGCTGTCAAAGCTAGTGGAATGTTTTTTCCGTCGTATAAGACCAAACCCAACAGAGGAAAACCGAAAAAGGTTCAACGAGCTAGGAATGACTGCAACGGCTTTCCTAAGCGTGTGAAATTTCAATATGACCAAAAACTGAGGCAGAAAATACTACAATGTACAAAAGTAAAAAAGTAGTAAAAATTATGGTGATTCGTCAAAAATATTAAAAGTTATGCCTCATCCTCCATGCCAACGGTCATTTACAATGACATTCCAGCTGTCTGGTCTTCGGACAAGGAACATCTCCTTGCTGCAAATTTTGCGGTCAGTTCAACACTTCCAGATTGTGATGTACCGCCGCCTACACTTGATGGCATCGAATCTTCAATGGGGCGAATGAACAGGAGTACTTAAAGATCGTAACTTACATAAATCTGTCCAGGTCCAGGTGACGTATCTCACGTTCTTCTGAAATGGTGGTGAAGAGGTCTTTCACCCTGGCAAAACCATTGCGTAAGCTTTTTCTAATTCTCTGGGCTTTTTCCGAGCAAATGTAAAACAGCATTTGTCCAGTCTGTCCCTAGATATGGCAAATCTTCTTCTTTCTTCTCCTATAGATCTATTGCACTTACGTCCCTTTTTTTCAAGGCCATGGAAATGCAGATTAACCGTCTTACTTACTTACTTAAGTAGCGCTAAAGTTTGGGTTGAACCTGGGTCAACTAACAAGGCCCTCCGGTTAGCTGGGTTTTTAGCTAACTGCCTCCGAATATTTTTCGAAGGATTTTTCTCTCAAAGGGTATCTTTAACCGCTTTCGATAGAGTCCATGCTTCAGCGCCATTAAGTTAGACTGGGATGCTCAAGGCTTTATACATATAGAGTCTCCTTAGTTTTTCGTGATAGGGCCTAACTACTCAATTGTCTTCATAACGCGACGAAACAGCGATTGGCAAGAAATATAATTCGTTTTATTTCTGCTGAAGTGTTGTTGGCATAACTTATAGCAGAGCCAAGATGGTCAAAGTCCCTTACTACCTCGAAATTATAGTCGCCGACTGTGAAGCTCTGTCCAATTCGTCGACGTTATGTGTCACTTCTTATTGACAACATATAGCTGGCTTCATCCTCATCTACATCTAAACCCAATTTGACAGGTTCCGTGACAGGCAGCTGAGTTATGCTAATGAACACATGGACTGCCGTTTTATAGTATAACACAAAATTTTTGCAAAAATCAACTTTATATATCAATATAGTTGCCTTCGAGGCCGATACACTGATTGAAAGATTGAAACGTTTTTTCAATCTTTCGATACCAGTTTTGTAGTACGATTTCAGTTTAGCCTCAAAATAGGCCTCTGTTTCGGCGATTCAGTCTTAAATCTCTTTCCGGTGAGCATTCTTTTGAGGTCTGCGAACAGGAAATAGTCGCTGGAGGCCAAATCTGGAGAATACGGTGGGTGTGGAAGCAATTCGTAGCCGAATTAATTCAATTTTGCCATCGTTTTCTTCGACTTGTGACACGGTGCATTGTCTTGATGAAACGGCACTTTCTTTTTCTTCAAATGCGGCCGTTTTTCTGCGATTTCGTCCTTCAAACGCTCCAACAACGCAATGTAATAGTCGCTGTTGATAGTCTGCCCCTTTTGGAGATAGTCGATGAAAATTATTCCATGTGCATCCCAAAATACGGATGCCATAACTTTGCCAGCCGACTGTTGAGTTTTTGGTCGTTTTGGATGAGGCTGATTGCCGACTTGACTCTGGTGTGAAGTCATGGAGCCAAGTTTCATCCATTGTCACATACCGATGCAAAAATTCGGCTTTATTGCATTTGAACAGCTTTAAACACTCCTCTGAATCATCAACACGTTGTTGTTTTTGGTCGACTGTGAGCAAACGTGGCACCCACTTTGAACAGAGCTTTCGACATGCGATATTCGTGTATGATATATCCAACACGCTCTTTTTATATCTTCAGAGCCTCAGCTATCTCGATCAACTTCACTTTACGGTCATTCGTAATCATTTTGTGGACTTTTTTGATATTTTCATCTGAAACAGCCTCTTTTGGACGTCCACTGCGTGCATCATCTTCGGTGCTTGTATGACCACTTTTAAATTTTTCAATCCACTTGCGAATGGTTCGTTCGGCTGGTGCAGAGTCCGGGTAACACTTATCAAGCCATTTCTTTGGATCGGTTGCATTTTTTCCCATCAAAAAGCAATGATAAATCAACACACGAAATTGCTTTGAATCCATTTTTTTTTCACAATAACAAAAGTTGCTTCACTCACAACGCTATATCTCGAGAACTAATCGTCCGACAACTGTCAGTAGTATGGATTTAATTCAAGTGGTGCCCCCTCCTAGAAACGGCCTTGTCTAATATCGTTTTCAACATCAGTGATCTTGGTTATGTCACTGCCGACCATGACAGAGCAGCGAGCGTTCTCCATCGTTATTCTGCACAGGCCTATATGCGAGTAGCTCGTCTCAAAAAATGCTGTCATACGCGGCCTTAAGATCGATGAAACTATGGTGGGTATCAATTTGGACTTTTTGAGTTTTTCCAGGATCTGCAAAAGTATGAAGATTTGGTCAATTACGGACTTACCGATCCGAAACCGCACTGATAGGGGCCAATCAGGTTGTTAACAACGGATTTTAGACGTCAACACAATATGACAGTTAAGATATTGTATGCGATGTTGAGGGGATTTACGAGTATAAGTAACTATAGTTGGCGCTGTTGAGAGGGTCGCCCTGATTTATGGATCGGGCAAACGGTGTTGGGTTTACATTTATCAGGCATACACTCTCCTGACCAGATTTGAGAAATTTGTTGGTGTATGCTCCCCACAAAGTCGTTTCCAGTAGCCGAGAATACCTGGGCGGATAAGCCGTCAGTTACAGGGTTGTCAATGGTCTTTGGTACTTGATGCTGGCTGGGAAATAAGTCAGCGATCCGAATCAATGTTGGCTGTCCGGAAGATTCAGACGTACAGAATACTCCAGGCATGTCTTACTTCGATCGCAATATAATCAAATTGATCTAGTGTTTCATCTGATAAGCCGTCAGCTCGTGAAATATCCTGAAACATGAAAACTTCTCAATGTCCGGTGGTACAATTTTCGTAGCACTAGGTCCACTTGTGATTTGATGGCATGCCTTACCGAAAAATGGAACAAGAGCGTACATCACTCTGGTGAAAGCAGGATAATTACACACTGCACTTGATATTTCAAAGGCATTTGACAGACTTTAGTATCAGGCTCTTTTGTTGAAAATGCATGCATTTAGGATCGATGAATCTCTTCTTCAGTGGAGTGGAAATTCTGCTTTTCATATTCGTTTCCGGACACACATGTCTTTGCTCTTGGGATGTAAAAAAAGAACGGCAGCCTGTGGTATGTTCTTTAAATTCCGATGCTAACAGCGCTGCTAAATGGGGAACCACCAACAGAGTAGAATTTGATGATTTGAAAACGTAACGCTGTTTGCTGTCGTTAAAGCAAAATTTCATGAATTGCACAAGCGTGATCAAAACCGAGAAACTTTCCATTCTCATTATGTATGTTAATGACAACCTACGTTGGATGTATTCGATGTAGTCAAATGCCGTGGAATGTCCTCAAGCAGTGTAATAATACCTCACCCCTATGATAAGGTCTCAATATGAAATGCATTTATCCGCTCGAAATTGGAGTACAACGCCCTGGCCTGGTGCTTCTAAGTCTCCTCTGCTTTTTTATTTCCCTAAAGGCAAGAGAGCTGCTGAGGCTCACAAAGAGACATGTGAAGTTTATGGTGTTGAATGACCACCATGATCCTCTCCTCAATGGAGAATCACGGTCTAGGCGTAAAATAATGAAATGTTACACACAAATAAATGTTAAATAAAATAAATAAATAATAATTATGAACCAGCACAAACAACATTGAAAGCTAAACTGTATCAAAACAAAGTTATGTTGTCGATTTTATAGGATTACAAAGGTGTCGTGTATTTTAAGCTACTTCCAGGAAACTAAATAATCAACTCAGAAGTTTATTGTCAACAACTAACGAAACTGGAGGAAGCAATCAAAGAAGAAGGCCGAGAATTTACAAGTCGTAAACAAATTTTGTTCCATCAGCACAACCCAAGGCCATAAACATCTTTGGCAACACGTGGAAAGTTATTAAACCTTAGTTGGGAAGTTATATCACACACACCATACAGTGCCGACCTTGCACCATCAGATTTTCATATACAATATTTCGAAGTTTGCAAAACTCTTTAAATGGTAAAACTTTCACTAATGATGATGACCTGTAATCGCACTTGGTCCAGTTTCGTGCCAGAAGGCCTATAAGCACCGAATCATGAAGTTGCCCGAATGATGGCAGAATGCCATCGAACAAAATCAAGAATATATATTTGATTAAAGCGTATCCTTTATTGTATACGAGTACACAAAAAAAAGAAAGTACCGAAAAAACCGAAATCACTTCGTTGCGAACGTCCTTACTGAGCTACACCAAACGCAAGCGAAGCTTCCGAATATAAATCAGCATCGCAGATACTTTTCGAGTGACATGGTGTACAGCAATTCGGTAGCCAAGTATTGTATAAGCAAATGTAAATGCTTATTCTAGTCGGGCTGATGGTGTCCCCAGAATTTGAGCAACGTAGCCTAGTATGTTTTCGACCATGGAAGCTGATTGAGGTAGCAAGGGCTGTCTATGCTCTTGTTGAATATTTCAGATTCAAAATTGAGTGCCTTGTAAGCAAGGATTCCGGGGCTAGCATATGCATCAGCATCCCTAGTTCTTGAACCAACATATCAAAACACTCGGCCTATTTCGAAATATACTTCATGTAGCACCTGATATATGGATTTCCAGCAGCGGTTTAAGAAAATGGTCCCGAGATATCCACCACCATGAGTTGCATGTGTGCACCGACGATTTATAAATATAATGATGCTATCCGTATTAGCAAAGTTTAAAGCATTTGCATCATATCCATACATCTTCAGAACACACGATCCAGTAATATGGCTGCTGTGATTTCTTCTAGACAACATCAGTGCTATGAAAACGTTTTGGGAAATAAGTTATCGCTTCAAATCTAGCTTACCCTTCAGTTGCTAATTGACATGTTTTTTTACACTATTGCAGCACAAGATACTTAATCCAGTTTATAGTCTACTCCACGGTTACAGTATCGTACTTGAGGTGGGACCTTTGGTATTCCCGTGTCTTTTGCGTATTCGCAAGGCATATGTAACTCGAAAACTGTACGAGTGCTTCGCTCCTGAAGGTCTATCGTTTTGAAATACAATACATCAACTGATGCAAAAACCAATAAATGGGTCAGCAAACCATTAGCTAAAGTTTTATGATTTGGACGCACGTCGGGAGAGAAGCACGAACTTATATCATTGGCATCCAAAATAGTAAATATGAGTATAAACTTTGAATTGATGTACCCGCAAGCAAGGGGGATTTATAAAAGGTCATTAACATATATTGTAGCAGCTGGAGAATGTAATGTTCTATGTTAACCAAATATTTACGAGCCGAGAAAGTCAATTTCGAGGTTAATTACCATCATCTGTGTCGACAGCGTTTCCATTTGAATCAATTCATCAATTGTACCGTCTTTAGTTAGGAGATGAATTGCTATCTCTTGTATACAAGTAGATTGCGGCTTATGATTTTCGAAATATGGGCCATAGGGCGTGCTGCTTTCGTAGTAACGCTGGGAAATTCTATTAGAAGTGTAATTCTTAGGATATCGTAAACTAATTTGGCCTTGCTAACCAATACACTTCACTCGATTTCAGCATCGCCTAATTGTTGAGCACATCTAATTTTCAATTAATGGAGCCGAAAAGAATTGTAAGTCATACAACGGGCGCAAAAGTTGTCACTCGATGTTCTTTGGCTGTAATTTTTTTTATGAACAAAAAACTTTAATTCTGCTCTTTAATTACGTTAAACTGATGTCTTAAATTTATTTTTATTGAATCGAGAAAATGATATCGGCTAAGTGGCCGCCGCCAGATTTGATGACCATTCGGCTCTGATTTGTGGCATTTTCCATTACTCTTGCCAAAACTTTCGGCGATTCAAAGATCTTGGTGTGATTTTCGATGGAAAATTAACATTTCATCTGCATATAAATTACATTGTTGCCAAAGCTAACTCTCTATTAGGATTTGTTAAAAGGAACTCCTCAGATTTCAAAGATCCCTATACTATTAATTCATTATTTTGTTCCATAGCTCGTTCTGTTGTTGAGTACTTATGCATGTGCTGTTTGGCGTCTTTCCACTATTTCAAATATTAGTCGCATCGAAAAGTCAAAAAAAATGCTTTGAAATTTGCTTTACGTCGTTTATTTTCAATTCAGGTTCATCATTCTCATCGTTCCAAATGTCTTTTACTTGGAATGCAGTCACTTGAAACGAGAAGAAAAATGTACAACGTCATGTTAATAAGAGATATTTTATGTGCAACAATGAGAATTTAGTTGCTTGTTTGAGTTTATGTGCCACTTCAAGAGTCCTAAGGCCCAGACTATGTACTACTTTTTGATAGTACTATGGTCAACGTGAGCCAATTTCTTGGTGTTGTAGAAATTTTAGCTTATACAGCTCTGAATTAGATTTGCCTCTGCCAAGAAATATTTTTGAAAATTTGTTGATGTCATTAATTAAGCAAAAAATTATTATTTTTTATTTACTTGAATTAATTTATTTAAGGTTGCTAATTTATATATGTATATTTCGAAATCTATTGAAGTCAAATTCGTAGACTGAATGGATAAAAATTAAAACAAAAAAAAAAATTTACTTATGTCCTTTTCTTGACTTACAGTGTGAATTTATCTAAATGTGCTACAACTAAACCTTTTACATATAAAGGCGTCAATTTTATTAAAGTTAGTGCCCTTTAACTAGCCACAATATCCGCCCCTGGTTGCAGTGTACACAAAATGCAGATCTAAATGACAAAGTTGCTTTCTTTTAATCTATTTTAACCCAACTGCTTGATCAATATGTACAGGTCCCAAATCAAAGCTGTCCATGGTTCACCTCTGATGTGATTAACTCTATTAAAGTTTGGAATAAATAACATAGTAGATGGATGTGCAGATTAACTAATGTTAATTGGACACTCAAAGAGGCGCGAAAATGCAGTGTCTTCCAATAGGGACTTCCGACTTCCTGTTGAAGCTACATCTGTCAACTTACCTGTTGTTTATTCAGTCTGTATTGCCAAATTACTATGGATGGACATAGCGTTCAACAATACGTGCAAATGATAAAATTATTTTATCGAAATGGGTGTTCTGTAAGGGCCGTTGCCCGAACGCTTCGCCCATTTTACGGCTGCCATAATCGTCCTACCGAGAAGTCTATTCGCAGTGCGGTGGATAAATTTGAGTCCACTGTTACAGTAAACGACAAACCAGCACCCATACCTCGACGAAACGCAAGATCTACCGAAAGCAACGCCGCTGTCCGTGAGAGTGTGCAAGAGAATCCGAGACAGTCGGTCTAATTGGCTAATTTTTTGCATCGTGACTTGGGCCTGCACCCATACAAAATTCAACAGATCCAGGAGCCGAAGGTAAACGACCATAGACAATGACATGTGTTCGCTGAATGGGCTCTGGAGCAGTTGGAAACTGACTCTAATTTTCATCGAAAAATTATCTTCAGCGATGTGCCGCATTTCTAGATGAACGGGTACGTCAACAAACAAAATTGTCAAATTTAGGACAATACCAATCTACATGAGACCCAAGAGCGTCCAATGCATTCCGAAAAGGTCACTGTTTGATGTGGATTTTGGGCTGGTGGCGTCATCGGTCCATATTTCTTTGAGAATCACGTTGGCTAAAGCATTACCGTCAACGGTGAGCGCTGTAGGTCGATTACCCACTTCTTTTGACCTGAATTGGATGATATGGACCCCAACGTCATGTGATTTGAACACGACGGCGCTACGTACCACACAGCTCATGCCACATTGGAAATTCTGCAGGAAGGATTCGAGGGAATGGTCATATCACGTGGAGGTGATGTGAACTGGCCACCGAGACCGTGCGATTTGACCCCGTTAGACATATTCTTGGGGGGTTTTCTGAAGTCACAGGTCTATGAGAATAAGCCACATACCACAGCGGCCTTCAAATTTAGCCTGATTTATGCGCCAGAGTCATGGAAAATTGGACATTTCCGATGCGCCCCGCTAAGAGAAGCCACTGTAGATATTTAAATGATGTTATATTCCATACATAATGGCATCGATAGGCCTTTCAAACGAATAAAAAATTTCGATAATATCTCATGGATCCCTCCGTGGCCAACTGACACTACTTACAATGGCGCCCAACATAGGGTTGGTTCTTGCCACTACCCCGTCCGACGAGCTAGAGCCGAGCAACCGCACTGACACTCCTTATAGGTCCAATTTGTATACGGCCTAAGAAGATACGACCATATCTCCGAACACTCTAGTAAGCTACTAGGTTGCACACTGCAATAATATATCAGTGCAAGAAATTGTATATTTTTACATAAAATTATTAACAATAAATCTCCGTCCTATTTATTTAACAAGCTCGTCTTTAATCGTTCTTTAGAAATTTTAGTTCAGTTACTCTTCGTCGCCAATATTTGAATGCCTCACGTTTATTTTTCATTCGTGTTGTCAAACTACGGTCTTTAAAAGTGCCGTCCTCTTTCTCTTCTTCTCTTCAGCCACAGCCTTCCTATTTTCCTTACAACTTCTACCAAATAAGTTAGTATACGTTTATTTTTAAAATATGTTTGTGTACCGTAGTTTATAAGTTATTAATGTTTTAATCATCTACTTTATAACATTGTATCTAAGTACTATAGCCGAAAAGATATCAATGTTATTGTATTGTATTGTATTGGGTGACCAGATAGCATTGACAGTTTTTCCAATTGTTATGTTTCAGCAGTTGACAAAGCTGCCAATGATATCCAGCTGTCAAAATATTCAGTAACGTTTGTCATTTCACCATTCGTTGTCTTACGCTTGCCGAACGTGCGGAAAAAAATATTATCAGAATTCCGGTTCAGTTGTAAAAACGCATCGGTCGTCATCATGGCTTCAGTGTCCAACCAATTCCTTGCACCGTGGAAAAGTTTGAATGAGTACACTCTTTTGGATCTTAAGCCACCAACCAGACTTGGTGCGAAATGAAGAAAATATAGCCGCCGTGGAGGCCAGTATCGAAGAACAGTATCGAAAAAGACCCAGAAAGGTCGATTCGGCGCCGATCAGTTGAATTGGGCATCGCTAGAGATTATTTTGCTTTTGAATTTTTACCTACATCCATATAAGATTGTGCTGACGCGACGCGACGCCGGACGAGTATAGACCACGCCGTGATTTTGGTATTTGGGCGCTGGAAATATTGGCCGGAGATCCGGATTTTGGCTAAAAAATCATCTTCTGCGACAAGGCCCATTTTTGGTTCAGCGGCTATGTCAACAAGCAAAATTTCCGTTATTGAAAATAATCCACAAGTGTTCGGCCAAGCAACAATGGATCCACAAAGGCTGACTGTATGGTACGCCTTATGGCAATTCGGCACCATTAGACCTTGTTTTTTGACAGCGTTAGCGTGCCTGAGCATAGAGCAATGTTAACCGACTTTCGGTTCTGACAACATCGATATATCCGAGCTGTGGTTCCAAAAAGACGGCGCTAAATGCCATAAGAGCGACGCAACGCTCGAAGTTGGGATGGAGAAATTTGCCAACTGAGTCATCTCACGGCGAGCGTTCATCCATTGGCGGCCGCTATTATGCGACTTGACACCACTCGATTATTTTTTCTGTGGCTACGTCAAGTTCTTAGTCTACGCTAACAAGCCAACCACTTTGGACGAGCTCGAGGCCAACATTCGACACGCTATTGCCGGATTGACACCCCACGTATTGGGCCGAGTCATCAAAAATTAGACCGGCCGCTTGAGGTACTGCCAGCGAAGCCGGGGCAGTCATTTGAATGGTGTGCTATTTCAAATATAATGGCGTGAAAGTAGCTTCAAAACAAAGTCAGAATTAAGTTCATATCTCACACCGTTGTTGTTTTATTTAAATTGTTTTTCCTATCGCTTTTATCTGGTCACGCTTTGAATACCACATTTATCAATAAATGAAATGAAATTTGTATTCATAAGCCAGTTCCTACGAATCTTTTGTGATATACCATCATCCCGATGATATTAAACAAAATCCATATTGCCAGCTCGATATGTTTCTACTCTCATTGGAATTCATTAGTGATGGCGATCTATCAACCTACTTCTCAGTTGGTTCTGGCCAATTCAACAAGCAACCAACTTGAAAACGTGGTGCTTTTAACTAAAATGTTAAGTTCTTAGATGCGGTTATGTCGATTCTGCGCTATCTATCTATTTTAATACTTGAAAAGCAACTACGTATGTATAAGCTTAAATATACCTGCTGCTACTGTGTGTGATTACGCAAGATGTATCTCCCGAAATTTATTAATATCCATATCATCTCTGAAATGTGTTTCAACTTCCTCTAGATCTTCACAGTCAATTAACTACCAAAAAGATTCCCGCCAGTAACAGAGATGGTTTCTCAAATTTTCCCACACAAATAATTAAAACTATCAACGGAATCTCACTTACAGATTTCGGAAACAAATTTATTTACATTAAAACTCAAAATCATCGGAATATACGTACTCACACACAAAAAAAAATTGCATGCTCGTAAACCAATTTGAAAAATAGAAGTTTTGGCATCGTTTGCCTTTTTGTTTGTACCTTCCGCCTTTAAAGGTGTGCCAGCATATCCTTGGTCGTAACTGTCAGGACTAAAAATGCTGTGCACAACCATCAAAGGAAGCCGGAGAGCAGGGAGCTTGATTCAAACGAGCCTTGCTATGTTTCGGAACGCTTTACAGAAGCATTATCGAGTTCGTTTCTCGTTTACATTTCGAGCTCTACTGGGTTTTCTGAAGCTAAAAATACTCCCGCCGCCACTGCCGCCAACATCGTTGTTGTCGTCGTCGTCGTCGTCATCGTCTCCGTCGTAAATTGACCCGAATCGGAGGTATCAGATATACGTTGCTTGTGCCTGCCGGTGGCAAAGTTGGCATTGTAATTTGATGGCTGGGAAGCGGTGAAGTGAAGAACTGGCAAAGCATTTTCGGGGTTTTGAAAATAAATTATTTTAATATTGCACAGACGATGCCGGTGGTATGTATTGTGTGAGTCCTTGCGTGAGCCAGAAAGAAGCACGTATCCTTGAGTCATAAAAGTGAATGTAAATGTAAATTTGAGTGGGTAGCCAGTGTCTAGCGGGTTGGGGGAGTAGATTTTTGTTGTTTTGCTTTTATTTCGGAATCCGACCAAAAAATGCAGAAATTACATTTTCTCTCCATATTGTGGGCAGAAAGTTAATTAATTGAACCGAAAACGTACGGAAGCAACGTTCTACCTTTTAAGTACCAACCATGGTACGAGTAGTTCCCTAATACAGTGCAGGTATTCCTGACTCTGAAGCTAGATCTATGGCTTCATACTTGTACAAACATATCTGCGAGTACTCGTATACTGGCTACCCGCTTAAAAGCAATTATTCGGCTTGTTTTTGCGTCTGTATTTAATGTGCATGAAGTAGTCACATAAACATTTGCTTGTAATTAAAATGTTTTATTTCGGAAGTAGAATTGCCGAAATGAAAGTGAATTTTTTCAAAAGATTTCTCAACAAAATTGGGCCGAGAACATTTTTTTACTGACAAAACTTTGTAAAAGTGGTGTTTTAAGAACGTCGATCAGAGGCAGTAACAGTGAGAATTTCAAAGAAACCAGCCTGTATACAGCTGTCTTTTCAGCAAGTAAATTTTTGAACAGGCAACACAAGGAAAGAAATGTATTTTCTCTTATCAAAGTAAAAATTTTACCTGGATATACCTAGTCCTGAAAAATTCAGGAATGTTTTATGCAGTGCAAATATGAATCCACCTTTGCTCTCTGTAAGAGTTTGGAATTTTGTAACAAACTTGAAGAATAAAGAAATCTCTATAGCAGGAGTTAATCCAAGCGAAGTTAAAACTCAGAAAATTATGTTTTCAAATTTTGCCTTCAACTAAATTTTATATCTTTGGTGTTTTTCCATTGATTGCTACTGCTCATCCACTGTGATCCAAGGGAATACGTATTTCGAGATTTTGCTTTCATTTTAGAATAGAAGAATGACATGGCATAATAATTGCCGGTGCAAATCTGACTCTGGGAGTCGCTTTGGTATTTTCGTGGATATTCTCTCAAAGTATTTGGAAACTCTTTCATGGCAAAATGAAAGGATTTTGGAAGCAAGAAAAGAAAAACCTTCCCAACCAACCCAGTAATTGCAAATTGTTTGTAGAGTTCCTGTGAATACTGGACGAATATCAGCAGAGGATCGATATTGTGTTATACATATACCCATATCCCGGGTGCAATAATTAAATTCCCTTGATTATAAGAAATAAAGTACTTTGGGCGTTAATAACTTCAGACGGTGAAAATCTGCAAGACCGGACAGCATCACACTAGTTAAATAACAAATGACTTAAGATATCATCTTCCTAGAGCTTGAACTGATCCATAATCCACTGTTATGGAGTACGATCAAAGTGTTTTCCATTCCTAAAGATCTAAGACCCATTAGTCCATTATCATTCTTCCTTAGAACTTCAGAATGACTAACCTATATCTATGTACAAACATTGAAACACAACCTCAGTCTGTGGACGAATGCTTATTGCAAAAGCAAGCCTGTAGAAACAGATTTGCATATACCATATGTCCTGTTTCCAATGAGTAAACATTGACAGCCTTTCTAAATTAATTTTCCTTTAGCAGCCTGAAACCTATATCGGCGTCAAAGGTATTGTGTGTACTAGGCTATGTCTGTTTCAGGACAAGAGCCACATCACTTCATGCAGGGCGGTTTCTACAGATTTTCCTTTCATATATGCATGCTGTGACTCAGTCAGAAAGCCATTACTGCATCTATTCCTAATGTGAATCTCCAATACTCACTCTAGGGTTTTAAGCATAAATAATAATAATTCAGACTTATTGGTCTGAAATCTTTTGCTGTTATATGCCCCTGTTTGCCAGTTGTTGGTATAAAAACCACCTCAACTTACCTCCAAGCTATTGGTCTGTGCCATATTTTTGGATTATGTCTAAGAATTTCCATAATTTTTTGGATTGCTATCTCCGGTGCTTTCCGTGGCATAATCTGTAGAATACGAGTACCATCTGGGTCAGGACTGAATTGCCCACCGTAATTATTTTCTATTAATAAGAACTGCCAATCCTAGTTCTTTTAGATATAAGTATAAGAGACTCTTCAAAGATGTCATTTATTTTGTTGGGTTGGACAATAAAGCCAAACTTGAAGACGACATTTCCTCCAGCCCAAAAAGGCTTCCGTTTATTATATCAAGAAAATGTGGAAATATTTGGAAAGAATCTTATAGTTAGTAATTATAGGCCCAAGAAAAAACTCTCTTGTAGACCCAAACTATTTGAAAGCAGAGTTTGTCAAGAATTGATTCTGTAATATACACCAATTATCTGCGGAGATCAGCACGGTTTCATGAAAGGTAAATCAACCAAAACTAACTTAATTGGGTTCATTTCTTGGCTGCTTTGGTCTTTAAAAATATGATAATGAGGTCGATGCAATTTCCATCGAATTCAGCGAGGCATTCAACAAAACTTTCATGAACTTATAATTTTTAACCTAAAAAAAAATTGGTTCTATTCTCAGTTTGTGGATTCTATCCTCGATTTGTGGTTTCTATCCTCAATTTTAGGCATAGATTAAATCAGATTTAGGAGCAAGGTGTATCCTTAATATCAGGTTTCACTAAAGCAACATCTGGTATCCCGTAGATAAAAGTCCAATAGCGTTAAATCTCATGGTCTGAGCGGCCAATACTGATCAACAAAAAGGAAATTACACGATCAGGAAATAACTCATGGAGTTATTGAATTGTTTTTTGGGCTCCATGGCATGTGGCACCACCTTTTTGAAACCACATGTCGTTCACATACATATCTTTCAATTTAGACACATATCACACTGGCGATGGTCCGATGATGCCTCCAGCCCATAACCCGCACCAAGCAGTGATATGTTGTGGATGTATATCTTGCTCAACAATCACTCGTTGATTTTCTGAACCCCGAACTCGACAATTTTGACGATTAACAAAGCCATCAACATGAAAATGATGATTTTGTTTGCCAAACCTTCAATATTTTTAAAATATTGCTCAATAATGAACACGAGTATGTCTTTCGTGTGGCGCTCCAACGCTTTACGGCGCAAATGTTGCAAATTCAAGTCTTGCATGGATTTTGGGATACACGTTGCAAATCCGTAAATCTTTTAAAAATCATATTACAAGAGGTTTGCTTCCGCATTATGTAAACATCTTAAACCGATCATTAACAGCCTGATAGGTCCACATCAGTGAGGTCTGAGACCTGGTAAGGGCACCATCCACCAAATTTTCATTCTGCGGGAGATCCTGGAGAGGATCCAAAAATACCAAATCGATACCCAGCAAATCTTCATAAATTTTAAGATTGTTCGTCTATGAAGACACAGAGCTACACAGAGCCATGTCTGGTCTAGATACACCTGCCAAATTGGCTTGACTATGCATGATGTCGATAGAGAACTCCCATTTCTCTTTCAGAGCTCAGGATCTCAGGCAGAACGATGCACTATTATGCCAATTCTTTAATTCGTACTTGAACACACAAGCTAGCACCAGAGTTACAAAGTTTCGAAACTTTGTCCAAATCCTTGCATAATCAGGAGAAACTAGCGGGATGTCAGTGATCCTTCTGTAAGCATTGAGGCAGAAGCAGCTGAAAAGCGTCTCGTGGTCAATGAAAGCAAAACAAAATAAATATATGCCGTCACCAAAAAATAGAACAGCTCTCGCCAACCGCTGTTTCTATGAACTAAAAAGACAATTGAGCAGCAAAGTTCTATCTTGACCGACGAAAAAGATACTCGGTATCCCTGTACTGGTGCACGGCGCAGATACGAGTACATGGACACTCTCGAAAGCTGTCTTAGCTGCTTAGACGGAACAATTTTCCGTATAATATTTAGACCCATCGGCGATGATGGAATATGGAGAAGAAGGTATAACAAGGAACTACATAAATCGGCTGTGAATCTGTTCAGAAGGATGCACTTACATCGACCAAGATTGCTAGGTTAAATAGACGCCAGGGACAACAGTGCTCTAGCTCGAAGGATCTTCGATTTCAACCCTGTGGGGCGCAGTATAAGAATCCTTTACCTAAGGTTGCGCACACAGCTGAAAGGAGATCTCAACCAACTTGATGTGCGTACTGAAAAGCAGCTGGGTTGCGATCGAAATGGCTGGATAGGCATATTGGTTGAAACTCAGGACCACCACGGTCTGTAAAATCTCATCGAATGTAATGTAAAAGTGGAAGACCTCAGTACTCTTAATTTGGGGTCTACCTATGAAAACATAAAATTGTTTTTTATATAAACAAAATTTAAATAAAGCAGCATTTTTGAATACCTTTAAACTCCGTCGATTTGAATTACTTTCTTAACTATCTCCCAAAGTACAGTCGGTCAAAAAAGAACTCGGACACCAAAAAAATATTTCTCAGTTGAAGTCAAACTGAAATTGGTAAAATCACTTATTGTTCCAATAATAACGTAAGACTGCGAGTTGTTCCAATTGTAACTATCATTCGTTTCAAAGGTTTACGATTGCTTTCAATACGATTGCTCGGTTTGTTTTTAACCTTCGGTCATGTCTCAACGGAAACGCGTCAACTTCTGAGGTATAGCTTAGACAATTTATTTAAATATCAGTGCTGCGTTCAACTATTTAAAATTATTCACTTGAAGCAATCTGACTATTTGTTCTACAAAATCACTTTCTGTACCACTCAACCATACCCATTTGACATCGCGAATAATCTGCCAAATCATGTGAAGTCGCTAATCGAAATCTGACAGTTTTGCTCAGCTTGTCGCGAACCCTTCTCCAATCTTAACTGAACTTACTTCTTCCTTTTTTCTTTAATTTTTGTTATACAGGTTATCCCCTAATTCGTCAAGGATAATTTGGAAAATGATTTTTGGGAATATTCTAAAAAAAAAGTCGTTCTACAAGTTAGGATCTATCTCAAATATTGACATCATTTATCGAGGATTCAAGAAAAGGTGTACCCTGACCCATGTTAACGAAAATTGCGCTGACCTGTCAAAACCCTCATTTCTTTACCCTGTTCCTTAAAAGTTTTCAGAAACAATTAGGTTTTGGGTATGAAGGCCTATTTAGAAAATTTACCAAACAGAAATTGTATTAACGATTGGAAAAAAAAAATTTTAATTTTTTTACGCCAAGGTTACAGTTGCTTAGAAACGCTATTTGAAATGGCTGCATTTACAAACCAAGAGTACGCAGATATTATTTACGTATATGGGCTGTCCAACGGAAGCTAAACTAGAGCGCGAGAAAGATACCATGCATTTTATCCTAGTGAAGGAGTATTTGGAAATAAGTACCAAATTCTTCGAGAAACGGGATCAGAGTCAAATATACGACCTAACGCGGGAGCTCCAC
This sequence comes from Volucella zonaria, assembly GCA_963966105.1. Classification (NCBI taxonomy): domain Eukaryota; kingdom Metazoa; phylum Arthropoda; class Insecta; order Diptera; family Syrphidae; genus Volucella; species Volucella zonaria. Next base: position 110,391,787 of record OZ014531.1, read on the forward strand.
AAGTAAGAAGAATTTCGGCTGATGAAAGAATACTGAAAGCTGTTACAACTTCCTGTGGGTTGCGGTGGCTTAAGTGGCAGTGGACTGGCTTCCAAATCGGAAGGTTCGGTGTTCAAATCCCAGCCTCGCCCGAAAGACATTAATTTTTTCAGTTAACAAAAATCTAATAAGATGAGTAGCTGACTAGGGATCAACAACAAGCCAACTTCCACTAAGAATTTAGTCTCTCCATTAAATGTTGGATTCCACCCATAGAGCGAAGTAACCACTGAATCCAAACATCTTTCTTTGTTTCTCTATCCCGTTTTCCAAAAAGTTTAACACATGCTGAGGCATTATAAGTATATTCAAGTGGGTACTTGAGTGTAACTTAAGTTCTTTAAAAAAAAAGAAAAAAAAATATAATCTCTTAAATATTTTTATGTGTTCCTCAGAAGGATCTCAGTTTATGGAATGTTTATAGCAATTGTTCGAAATGTTTTCCTTCCATTTGAATACACTTTCGGGCGCGTTTTTATAAGCGTATTCATACTCACTAGAGTGTTAAGTTCTTTTAAACAAAACCGATCCATCAATCAGCATTAGACGTTTAGTTTTGGAATTCAATGTTTCCAGCCATAAAGTTTCTAATGCACTGCATGAAGAAAATCTTTATCCACCTGCGCAAGAACTGCTTCCGGATGATTTCAAAAAGAAACTTGAATATTCTAATTTATTGCCGGAGCAGATCTAGGATGACAATGAGTTTATTAGCAGGATTTTTTGGAAAGACGAATCTCAATTTACAAGAGATGTAATCACAAATTATTTTCCTACATGTGCTGCGGACAATCCACAAACATGGAAACATAAATCATTTAAACACGGCATCAATATGTGTTCAGGTGTAATTGGAAACAAGTTAATCGGCCCCTTCACACTATCTGGAGCTTATGCGATTTAGCAGAACTTTTGGAGAACATTCCACTGATTCAAATAGTTTCATCATATTTTCAACAGGATGGTGCTCCAGCTCACTATGGTCGTGAAGTTAAGAATTGGATAGATGAAGAGTACGGTAACAGTTGGATAGGTAGAAATGGACCAGTTCACTGGCCTGCAAGATCTCTTCTGAACTTACAGTGTTTTATTTGGCAACTTTAAGTGAATTGGAAGAGCGTATTCTCGAAGCGTCATCAAAAATGAAGCAGCAGTTAGCTTCAATAAATATTCGCAGTGAGATCCGAAAACGGATTCTAGCGCGTTGAAAACCAAGGAGGACACTTCGAGCACCTGTTATAACCATTTTAGCGCACACATAAAATAAAAAATTTTCCAAAACCGCACAAAATAATTTTTTTTTCATAGCCTTCGGAGCTTAAGGCAAAAGCACTCTTTTTTTTAAATCTTACCTGCTGCAGGTTTTCTCAAGCAACATAAAATCTGTGAGTTTTTCCACAAACTTGTTGAAGATTTATTACTATTGTTACGTCCATAAGAAAAAATAGTAAAACGTAATGTTTATTACGTCCTTTCTGAAGAAAAGTAACTTCAAAGTCCAAAATCAGCAAGAGCATGAAAAATGGAACAGGCTTAGAAATTGTATATCCGAAGACTCAAACAAGACATCAACTTTATTTAAAGCAGTTATTTTGTTCTAAAAACAAAATCCTAAACGAAGTTCCTATCATTAGTATTACCATACCCCCTTGCGGATAGGGATTAGAATATACCCGCGGTAGGAACGCCTGTCGTAAGAGGCGACTAAAATCCAACTGGGCCGGATTCCCAGATCCGTGAGGGGGCGAGTGAACGCCGCCACTAAAATAAGTATCCCATCCTCACGGCAAGGTGCGACCCGTGATAAGGCCGGAATGGTGCTCGGGATGTTAAATCAATAGAGCACCGCGACACGGATATCTGGCGTCCTCCTTATCGCATTACAGCGGTCTCCGATGTGGTGGACCATACCCATGGGATTTAAATATGGACCTGAATAAAAACAAAACAAATAAAACAAATAATACAAACAACCCAAGTAACGAAGTAAACTCAACGAATTTGCCGCAGTTGTTTTATCTCTTCTCTAAAAGTTCTATGGTATCACGATCTCCACCACCAAGATCGGATGGCTCGGCGATAAGAATTCCGCCCGAAGCGCCTACGCGCGAAAAAACGGACTCAGCGAGTAGCAAAAGCTTGGAGGAGGAAAACAACACACTTCGTACGAGGCTTAAGCAAATGGAGCTACTTTTTCAAGAGCTTAAAAAAGAAGTAGATTTACTCCGAGAAGAAACCAAGACTCTTATAAAATGCATATAAACAAGGCTCAAGAAAGTAGCCCACCCCATACGAATACCATACGGACGAAGAAGAGCTTACACGCGAAACAAATTGGATCTCCAAGAAAAGACCGTCTAAGAAACGTAAAGCTGGTTGTTCACCCGAAGTCGTTCCAGATAAGAGCCAGGGGTCACAAAAAAGCAACTCCCATCAAAATTACATCTTTGCTTTCTCAAAGAAACGCTAAAATCTAAGGTTACATCACTGCGCAACAATGTGTGGAAAGTTAACGTCGACGACTCCGAGCATTGTCCGACAAATTAAACACCGAGAAGATCCGATGGCACACTTTCGAGAAAAAATCAGAGAGACCATTACGTGTAGTAGCGAGAGGACTTCACTCTTCGTGCGCTAAAGACGATATTATAAGCGACCTCCATCCAAAGGGCTTTAAAGATCTAGACTTCGTAAATATTATTAAAAAAAAGAAGAAAAAAACAAAGCAAGACAAGGAAATTTTGGTTAAGCGGGGATTCCACATTTTATGCTTAGTAGTTTCGATAAGTCCGAAAATAAAGAAGATATTTACATATAGTATTAAAATTATTCTAAATATCGTAGTCAAAATCGAACCTATGCGTAACACAGGATCGATTCCGCTGCCAAGGCTTCAATCAGACTACGCAGACTTACTGCCAAAAAGAGTCGTGTTGCGTAAAATGTACCGGTAAATATCTCCCAGAAGAGTGCTACTTAAATAAAGAACTTCCATCGTCTTGCATAAATTACCAATGAAAGCACACATTAAACTATCGTGGATATGAAGTTGCGAAAAAAACTCCAAAAAAGGCGCGATACGCTTAAAAAAACCTTACGCCCAAACCTAAAACAACTACAAATAAACCAAATATTGCTAAAGAAAAGGCAGTGAAAGAAAGAAAATCCGTCGTGGTAAAGTCGAAAAATATACAAAAAAGGATCGGAAAGGAAAAGCCGCCACCGATTGACGCGCTAACGTATGCATAAGCAGCGTCGCAAAAAAAAATAAAAAAAAGCTATGTTACGCCAGATCCAGTGGCACACGTTTTCCTCCAAATTCTCACGATACTTGAGGAGCAAAGCAGAACAAATAAATTCTTAGTTGAAAAATTGAGCAATCTCGAGAAAGAAATATGTAAAACTCGATCTAAAGCATGAATATGAAACAGCTGCTTAAAATATCGACGTGGAACGCAAATGGCCTAATTAAAAAACTCGACGAACTGGAAGTGTTCTTACGAAAAGCCAACAATGACATTTGCTTGATTTCTGAAACTCACTTGAGTAAAGGATTTCGAGTGGGACTAAAGGGATACTGTGCTTATCATGCCTACCATCCATCAGAAAATGCTTGAGTCGGATCCTCACTATTCATTAAAGATTGTAATGGGCATTGTATAAATATGATGATTGAAAGCGATGCAATGCAACATAAACACCTGCACTACAATGCAAGGTAGAAAAGAATGACTTTAAAGGTATCTTTGATGCACTCGGACAGAAATTTTATAATTGGTGGAGATTTTAATTCGAAACATACCTTCTGGGGCTCAAGATGTAATCGTTGTAGAGGTAGATAACTCTATGAAGCCGGTATGCAATCTGGAGTTGACTTTTTCTCAACAGGAAAAAAAACATATCGGTCTTCGGACGTAAGAAAGACACCCGATCTTGTAGACTTCTTTGGCACAAAGGGAGTAGCCAAAATTTCTACAAACTTCGACGAAAGTTATGATCTCTCCTCAGATCACTCACGCTTAGTAAGAAAGAGGTGGCGATTAAATTAACTAACAGTTTTGTTTTTAGAAGCTACTGCAATGAACATATTGTTCTAACGTGTCGCTAAAAACACAAAACGAAAGAGAAGACGAAGTCGACAGATTTATCAAAGTCTTGCAAAACGCTGCCTGGATCAACACTCCCACTAGAAAAAAGGAAGAAACAAGTAGTGAAATAAAATATTCGCCGTCGGATATCAAAGAACTAGTGAGCGAAAAGAGGAGTGCGCTCAAAAGATGGCAACAATCCCGTGCTCCCCAGCATAAAACATGCTTGAACCACTTATGCAACAAATTGAAAGAAGCAATACGAGATTACAAAAATCGGAATATCTCTACATATCTCAAAGGCCTGACTGCCGAAAGAAGTTCAAATTACTCACTCTGGAAAGCCATGAAAGGAATCAAAAAGCCTTATATGGAATTTCCTCCTATAAGAAAAAATAATGGCGAATGGGCAAAAGGAGATAAAAAGAAGGCGGATTTATTTGCCGAGCACCTAGAAGAAATATTTAAACCTTTTAATGGACAGGCGTTAACAAGAGGTTGTAGTTATATAATTACGGCACCGGACAAATTTAGAATAAAAAACAGTGTCGGAAGGAGAACTTAACCAAGCAATTAAAAAATTCAAAAATAACAAGGCCCTAGCGTATGATGTAATAACTGGTCAAATTCTCAAGGAGCTGCCAAAGAAAGCCCTGATCAAACTGCTCCAACATATAAATGCCTCGCTAAGATTATTAAACGTTCCGAACCAATGGAAAGTTGCCGAAGTTATAATGGTCCCTAAACCAGGCAAATCTCTAAACGAAAAAAAGTCCTACAGACCAATATCGCATCTGCTGATAATATCTAAAATACTTGAAAAACTTCTATTGAAGCGCTGGCAACCGATCATTGAAGAGAGTCATCCAATTCCTAAGTCTGCCTCATCCTCCATCCCATCGCTCATTTACAATGACATTCCAGCTGTCAGCTCTTTGGATTAGGCCAATCTGCTTGCTGCACACTTTGCGGCCAGCTAAACACTCCCGCCTACACTTGAGTGCGTCGAATTTTCAATGAGACAAATCTACTTTCACACTCGTGTAGTAGCAAGAGTACTTAAAGATCTCAACATACATAAATCCGCTGGTCCAGATGGTATATCTCACCTTCTTCTGAAGAGGTGTTCTTCCACGCTGGCAAAACCACTGCGTAAGCCTTTTCATTAATCCTACTCTTTAGGATTTCCGGGCAGATGGAAAACAGCATTTGTCCAGCCCGTCCCTAAAAAAGGCGAATCTTCTTCTCTCTCCACCTACAGGGCCATTGCACTTGCGTCCCTTCTTTCCAAGCTCATGGAAACGCTGATAAACCGTCAGCTAATGAAATATCTCGAAACACGGAAACTTCCTAATGACCGGTAGTACGGTTTTCGTAGCAACAGGTTCACTGGTGATTTGATGGCATGTTACACCGAAAAGTGGAACCAAACCGTACATCAATCTGGCGAAAGCAAGATAATTGCACTTGATATTTCTATGGCACTCGACAGAGATTGGCATCAGGCTCTTTTGTTGAAAACGTGTGCTTTTGGGATCGACGACTCTCTTCTTCAATAGATTACTCGTAGAAATTACATTTCCGAACATTTAATCCAACTTGTGTTGGATGGTTTCAAGTTTGATATTAACAAAATTAATGCTGGCCTACCCCAGGGCTCCGTTCTGTCTCGGACACTCTTTTTTTTCTTTATTAATGATCTCTTGTCTACTACTTCTAATCCACTATAATGCCTTGTTGACAACAGTACTCTCTGCTCTTTATATTCCTTCCCGAACTCCTATCCCTGCCCGTTGGCTGTAAAACGGGAAGGGCAGCGTATGTTAAGTACACTAAATTCCGATATTGGCAGCATAACTAACTGGGGAACTATTAACAGAGTGGAACTATCCGTGAATGGCACTTGCATCGTTGAAACCGAAAAACTTTCCATTCTCGGTTTATGTGTCAATGTCAACTTACGTTGTAATGAACACTTATTCGATGTCGCCAAATGTCTGGGTTTCTTTAAGCGATGTAAAAAATATTTCACTCCCTCTAGCCAGGCCACAATATATAAGGCATTTATCCCCTCAAAATTGAATAAATGTCTTATCTGGTCAAGTGCTCCCAAAGCTTCTTAACACATGTTGGATAGGATTCAAAACCGTGCGATAAAACTCATAAGTGACACTAATATTGTACAGTCAATCGATGCACTTAAACACAGACCCAACTTATTTGCTTGATCGCTATTTGTACTATCAGTGCTTCGCCAAAATCGTCAGTAGCCTTCCGGCCCTTCAAACTTCTAACCGTAAAACCCAACTTGCTATGACTGCTCATCGGTACACCCTCAAGCCCACTACCGGGCGTATTCTTAAGTATTGTGATTCACTCGCTTATGTGTTTCCTGGTCGTTATAACTTACAAACATTTTAAAACAATGCCCATAGGTACCTGTCTTTTCTTCCTCCCTAAATTTCCTTCGCCCGCGCTGTGTATAAGCATTTTAAGGGTACAAAAACCCCTTGAGTGCACGCTGATTATAAAAAAAAAAAAAAAAACTGTAAACTAAGGTGGGAAAACCTTGCAACTATCCCGTTAGAGAACTGGAAATAATTCAGTGTGGCCATATGTCCGACTTCTTTTTTGAGCTGGAAATTTGCTAGATTTTTTTAAAAAAAATCAACTGTTCGACTTCTTTTTTAACCAACTGTACCTCAGCTCTCGACGGAATATGTCGCATGTAATGTTAAGAGTCCTGGCAGATATCTTGCTCTAGATATTCACTGCAATGTTCCAATGTCACCCCCTTGTTCGGATAAAATAATTGTACAAACCATCACGACCCGTGCGTTTGATTGTATCAATCCATGAGAGAAAAGTAAGTAAAGCAAATGAACTAGAAAAGACTGCTTTCAATTCATTATGGAAAAATTAGTTGTGCAGAAGAAAACAAAGAGACAACCCTCACGACAACATAGCATTAAGTGCCTCCACTCTCTAGGATACTTACTACTTCCTATAATTACAGTGAGTTGAATCAATAGAACCGTTAAATGCATACCTACCCCTACAATCAGAATTATAATTCCGAAACAAAGTACAAGGAAGAACCACTCATTTCTTTAATTTTTGTTTTTTCTCTTCTACTGATAAACTGAAATTAATTTCCTTCCCTTCTTTCGGAGGATCACATTAATTCGTTCGGTTGGAAACGTTCATACCTAATTAGGCAAAAAGGACACCAAACCGATTGCTTGGCCGAATTCAAATCGTGGGAACCTCTCCCAATGACCTGTGATATTTCATACGATATTCACCAAAACAGCAATTACTCGTTTACCCTGGTTCGGGTGGTTTATTGAGTCCTTCTCTCAGGAGCCAGCTTCAGCTACTCAATTTTGTTTGTCTGTTTGTCTGTTTGTCTGTTTGTCATTCCCCGATGTTCTCTGTTCTTCATCGTGGCGTTTGTCCTTTCTTATTTTATTTTTTCTTTTCTCTTTTTTTCAATACAAATTGACCAACTCAAGGTTATGCCTTGGATATACTCCTACTTGCCAGAGTTCTGTATTGTTATTGAAACAACAAAAGTAATAAATAATTGCCGCTCCAGGGTGTAAGAGAAGAAGGGGAGGAAAAATAATTCAGATTTCCGTCAAGTTGCTGGGTCATTTCATTCGCTCATGGATTATTCAAATCGCTTACCTGCGCCTCGTAGTATATTTGTGAGCCATTATGGTGACAGGAAAGTGTTGTAATAAATTTCCAGGACCACATGCAGTCACAAACTGCTTACAAGTAAGTAATCTCAAGTAAAGCCTATTGTTTAACGGGTAGTTGAAGATATTAATCTTCCATTTTGCTGACCACTACTGGATATTTTCCATTTGTTTTGTCATCAAATGCTCATTGGGGTTTACGATGTTGCCAGGTACAAATTTAATGATGCAGGGATACCATTGAAAACTTCAAAGAATTTGAAAAAAATGGACAGCGACTGGGTAACGCTTATAATTATGTGTTATGAGTAAGGCTGATAGAACCATTCATGTGTTGCCATGATCATGTTGACTAAATGCAAATAAAGGCCACTCTAATCCTTCTATCTGCATATTTTATATAGTTGAGGGGATATATTTTGAATCTGACAATGATTCTTAGCCTTCGATTGCTATTTTCGAATGTCTACAACCAATTTTCTACTACGTAAACCTGCTTTATTTCGTTCTGAGTCTGAGTCGCACATCAGTTTCTAACTTTCAACAAGAAGACCATCTGTGAAGGGATACGGGTACATTGTACCGTAATTGAAATATTTTCAGTAGCTTTCATCGATCAAATGAAAGAATCATATACTGTTTCGAAGATGGCAGCGTGTAGCAGTGGTTAAGTTCCTCGCCTATTAAGCAAGAGGTCATGGGTTCGATTACGGCGCCATTCATTGGAAAATAGAAAAATTAATTCCGGCACCTTCACCCGTTCGGCTGGTAACGACAAACTGCTTCATTAACCACTAAATTCCATAGAAGGGAAGAGCGGACACCGCCTTGTGGCGTACCTCTACTGATACATCTCTTAGCAGATGACCCACCCAGTTTGGAGTTCATTATCCTTCTATTTAACATATGTCTGATCAACTCCCCAAGTGAGTTATCTACTCGTATATAGCTCCTCATGTTGTTCTCCAGCGTGGTCAGAAAAATATCTGAGGACCTTTGTAGCTCGGCAGGCATTATACCAGTGCGGCTTTTTCTTGTATCTAGACTGAATAAGAGAGCAGGAAGCAGCCCGAGCCCGATTGTGAGCCGGGGTGAATTCCTTGACTTTCATGTCACGCTCGTTGGTGTCACGCCGGGGACTTAAGAGTTCAGAGGATAGTGTTTCTGACTCTATATTTTGGCCAATCAATTTTCCGATAATTTGGGAATTCTGGATGGCTGAGAGGAGCATCACTCAGGCTTAATTGGATGTATCTGTTGTCTGAAAATATGTGTTCAGACGATACCATCCATTTCGTTAGCATTTGAGTGATGTTGTCGGAGACAAGAGTGATAGCAAGCACTTCCTGTCGGTTTCTTGTTATAAAAGTGGACTCATTTCCAATGTTGCAAATAATGAGGTTAGTACTTATAATATAATCAAAAAGTAACTCACCTCGGTCGTTGATGTCGGTACTGCTCCATACTGACGGTGCATTGACGTCGTACCCGATGATGAGGACAGTTTTCAACCTTCCAGCTTCTAGTACCACCATATCTAGGTTATCACCAGGATCACATGATCGTGGCCAAGATATTCCGATGCCAACAAGTAGGAGCCTTTGGTAGTCTCTAGTCTTGCAACGTTTAAGTCGGGTTCGCTGTGGTTAGGAAGTAAAATTGCATTAAGGCTACGTTTCACTAATGCACAAGTTCTAATCTTACCTTTATCTCTTGTATAGCGCTGGACGTATACAGGTGTCCCAAGTCCACGAACTACGCCTTCTAGGATCCGTGGTTCCTTCTAACCTAGGAATAAGTGCGGCCAAAGCCTTTTTTGAGTGATGGAGATTAATCTGGAGAAATCTTATTATTGCTACAATTTACCATGTACCCAAGAGCTCATCTTCTTCCTCTCAATAGACAGCTTTAACTTTTAGGTAGTGAGAGATTTTGTTTACCCCAGCTCCGCTATTAACTTTGACAATGACATCTCATCAGGAATTAAGCGAAGTTTCCTTGGCCTAGGAAGATAACTGAAAAATAAAGCACTCCCATTTTAGTCCTATTCTATAGAGTAGAATTATAAACCTTATCAAATGCAGAGGGAGATGTCCTTGGTTGTTTTGAACGGAAAATTTTTCGAGTGATTTTTGGTCCTCTTTGCGTAGCTTTAGATAAGCTGATTTAACAGCGACATCGATATAGCCATTAAAGTAAGCATCATTCGCCTGAAATATTTGGGGCATATAGGTGTAGAGCGCATAGACATCAACGCACCATCCCAAGGTGTCTTCGAATTCTATTCCAGGGTATAATGCTGTTGAAAGAACCTCACAGTAGGGGGCGTGAATAAGTGGTAAATTATCTTGTCGGGCGCTATGGTCCCATAGGTAGTAATGTCATATGCATCATTATGTCATCTCAAAAAAGACAACGATAGATTTCACTCCTCGTTTCCTAGTTTGCATCTTTCTTCCAAGCGCAGATATACGCAAGCCTTGTGGCAATGAAATATGTTGAGAAGAATCGGTGGAGCTGATGAACTATTATCCTTTCTGAAGCTTCTGACGACTCACAAGCTAGTTCGAGAATGCAAGAGTCTTGATTTGGTGGCAGATCATAATGTGAAAGACACTTGTAATATGTTTTATAATTACTGATGGAGTCAAGTCAACTCAATTACATATACGAGTTTGTAGACTTAACTTATGGCTGAAATAGGTTAGTGAATCTGCAGGAATTGTACAGGGTCGTTGGCCTATTCCAAGGTCAAAAGTTTATTAGCCGTCGCAGTGAAGAACAGAACTGAATGACTTCGATTGGAACAAAATATTTCAAAATATCATTAGAATTTAGTCTGAGAAGTTTTGCTACCCTATTGCTGATAAAGGTATTCCCTTTAGAGTAATCCAAGCCAAGGTAGTTTTTGAATTAGTTCATTTAGTATAGTTGCCGCTGCAGATACTGTAATGAGATGGCCCTTAGATACGAAATCGGCATATCAGTCTTACTTAGAAATACGTAACCATCATTTCAATCCCTCTTTTGAAAGTAGCCTTATCTCGTGGTAGTCACACGGCTAAAAATGTTGATTCACTTCAGTGAGGCTTCCTAGCTCTATGAAGATTTTGCCAACTGAGAGTGGTAGTCACACGGCTAAAAATGTTGATTCACTTCAGTGAGGCTTCCTAGCTCTATGAAGATTTTGCCAACTGAGAGAATCCAATATTTTCACGAGACTGTTTTACTCTGCTATACGGACTGCTAACTATTTCGATTGGAGTTGGCTTATATGTTCGCCAAAGAGAGTCTACTTAAGTACATCCATCGAATCTTGGTCGAATCTTGTCTTCGACAATTTACTACATCGTTGGGTCAGCTACTTTCATTAAGGCAAAGAGGACGTTATAAGAAGAGGAGATTGATGCAATCTAACACTTATAAAAGTTCAACGGGTGCCGCAATTATATCAATATCCAAGAACACAGAAACATTCACATTGCAGAATAGTGAAATTTACCTGTTCGGCTAAATGTTTACAGTCGTGAAGCAGAGCAGCTGGTGAGCTAAGTACACGATATTGACAATATTGAGTGATCCAAACGTGCTGCGGCTTGAATGGAGTTGAGGGCAGAACTTCCGATTTAGAGAATCATAATTTGATGACATCAAACACTCTCCAGGCGTTGAGGTTTTTCGATTTTCTATATCAATTCCATATCTCTTGCCCCATTGATATGTAGGTTGAGGCAAGGAGACCAGATCTCCGGGCTATGCCAAAATTGTAGAAAACTTGTATTGTGCTATGGATTGCGATAATTCAAGATTCGCTACTTGCAGCACCACTGCAAAAGTGAAACACATTTTGTCAACCCATTTACTAATATAATTTGAATATTTGCTCCTTTCCCCATTATAGAGTGGGCAATTTGAAGTTAGCCAGTTCAAAAAGACTAAAATTGCGACTTTAATCGAACAACGGTAGCTCTGGTCTTTTACTTCAATTACTTCAAGCAGTGACATAACCGTTGTTACCAACCGTTCGTTCTGACCATTCAGAAATGAAGGATATACTGTATCACTTACAGGACATATGGCAACCGGTGTGCGTAACTGTTTAATGATTTTAATGTCACTTTGTCACGAAAATTGCCAAGGTAGCAATCCCTTACCTGCAACACAATGGACGGCAAACCCTTAGAGAGACGACATTAATGAAGGGAGGCGAAAATACCGGATATGAATGAAGGGCGGGTACGGTCAATTTGCATTCTAATCGAGAGCGATTATTCCTTGCGGGCACGAATTACCTTTAGCTGACTGTTGCGCAAAAATTTTCAAGGTTTCAATGGTGAACTTAAGGAGACTTAAGGAAACTCTAGGAACTTCCAGCTTGCCACATGGGTGTTAATTTTATTATATTCCGTTAAACGGTTCTTTTGTCAGGGCTAAAGTGTTAAAAGTGTTTATAGAATGAGTGAGGGTAACAAGGATAATGCAGTTCAACTTAAGTATTACCAAGGGAGTGGTTTGATTTCGACACAGGTAGAGTAATTTTATGGTTCCGCATAATTTGGATTTTATTATACGGGTTTCTGCCATCTTAAGTGCATAAGTAATAGGCTACTGTTGCTCCAAAAGTGAGGAAGTGCGTGAAACTACTTGTAAGGTGGTGAGGTGAAGAATTTGTTTAACGGGAATTTAATCTACTAGTTTGAAAGTATCTAAGGAATTCCATTCCTTGAAGTTGGCTCTTGGAATGTGGCTTTTGAGTCATAATGCGTGCAGAACGGAGGTTTGCATTATCCAGGGATACCGAATTATGAGCTGTTGTTCGTATGCTCCACAAAGTAATACAATAAAGGTGTATCTTAGGTTGGTAAAAAATTAAAAGCTTGTGCTTAAATGAGCCTTCTGAATGGTTGTGTGGCGAGCATTGAACATTAAGATACCTTAGATCAGATAACTATTCAAATTAACACATTTGTATTACGCCGGATACAAAAAATATCCAAAAGGTGCAGTAATTGATATAATACTTTTACAGCATACCTGCAAAAGTACTCGTATTTTTTGTTGTCAGGACCTCGAAATCAAGTTTTAGCAGTTGATTTTTTAACTAGTCAAGAAAACCCATTATAACCATAAAGGCAAGACCAACCACAGGCAATAAGGTATGTATGAGTATGTTGTAGCATGATTGACAAAAAATGTTGAATAGGTGTCTATGGTGGTTAAGTATTGTACTTACCACATTGGTATTCAGGACCTACAACCCTATGTAAATGTTATCCGAACTGTCATAGGAATCGTTCATGTATAATGCAACACGAAAGTGATGTTACTTACTTACTTAGTCCAAGTGGGGCATGAGGCGTCAAAAATGACCGCATGTCGTTTTCCACTTTAGTTTCCAGAAACTCATCCAAAGTACGCATCTTTGAGTCTCCCTTATATGCATTGACACCGCGATACCTGAGCTGCAAAATCCGTTGCTCGTCTGGCTTCAATTATCGTCTCACTAATGATGGAACTTAGAAGATCTTCATATTTGGTGTTGATATTCCATTTTTACTAATTGAGAATTGTCCGATTAACACGGATTGCTGAACCGATGCAATCGGTACACAGGATAGCATCATGATCGCTATGCGCAAAATGATCATTCACATGCTGGTTTATACCTTTCGCTGTTTGCCGAAGTGATATCAATCATAGAATCTGATCTTTCTGTGTTAAATGCACTATATTTGTGGTTTCGATGATGCTTCCATTCAAGCCAACTCCCTGCGACTTGTATATGCTCCATTCTGAGGCAAATGCATTGAAATCGCCCGCGATTACGATAGGACCCTTGCCAATAGCATCGGCGAAAAGTCTTTAAGGCAAACGCAGTCCTTCTCCTTAGACATCACTTCATCGTATTTTAGGATTTTAGCGAGACCTCTTGAGTTATGGACCAAACGTTGCCATTTTCTCTTAGTGGTTCTGTAATTTTCCCTCTACAGGCGATAGTTTTTAAGCGAGAGTAGGAGATCTCCACTTGCAGTTTTTCGGATTCGTCTCACATTCAGCCCTATTTCTTGAAGTGTAGGGATTTTAGGAAAAATTTTCAAAGCATGTCAGCATACGATAAATCTTCCGTCTTTTTAATTATAATCGCAGCCGCGCCTCATGCAGACGCTGACTTTTTTTCTTAATTGGGTCTCGGATTAACACGGTCTTACTGCTGCTGACCATGCAAAACGAAAAAAGGACAACGGCCTTCGGATTTGCACATAGAATGGTAATAAGCAGCCGAAGTATAAAGCTACAGTAGCTCTACTCTATTGCAAAAAAGCCATTGGAATAAAATCAACTTTGTATTATCCAGTGGCTATACGTCTCGGTTATAAGACCGTCTGGTGGACGGCCTTAAACAATCCAGTCAACTGCAGCAAACTAAGCAGAATCCAGAGAACAGCATGTTTGTGCATAAACTACTACAAACTACTCCCTTCGCTACCCTGGATATTCTGTTTCATGTAATAGCCCCCTATATCTTCAGCAAGTAAGTAACTCCGACCGTAGCTATTCGTCATAAAGCGGCTACACAGTGGACAAATAATATATTTGGCCACGATAATATTCTTAATATACTAGGACACTATACCCGAACTTTAGTTTGACAAAGACTTTCATGACAGCTTCTGGAAGGAAGGTGCTTTCATGTACGAAAAGTCCATCCATTTTTATAATGATAGATCCAAAACTAATAAGCTTAACCTAAGCCCCTCCTACCGCCTTCTAAATCACTGTAGCGTCTTCCAGGCGAAAATTTTGGCTGTTAAAGCAGAGGATATCCGCATCTTTCCGGATAATCAGGCCGCTATCAAATCCCTAGACTCAGTCTCATAAAATCCTAAAACCGTGCGTGACTGTCGATCATCTCTCAGGGAGATGGTGGAGTAGTTCAAAATTCACCTATCTTGGGTGCCGGGCCAGAGAAAATTCCAAGTAATTGTAGGGCCAATGAACTCGCCAAAATTGGATCCACTCTACCTATTCTACGTTTAAAAAGGTATCATCAGCATACCAATCGCTACGTGCAAATTAAAACTAAAACAAGGATGCTATTAAAAGTACAAGCCTTAGGTAGATTGTTGTGTCAACATGTCTAGCGACCAAACAAATCTGGCCAAAACTGGATCTGAATTGCTCTAAGAATTTGATCTTTCGTGTCATCACTGGACACTGTCTTATAGACAAGCATGCAAAAATGCTTAGCGTTTTCACAAACGACTTCTGCAGGGGTTGCATGCATATACTCTGTATATGCCCAGCTCTTTCCTAAACAGTGACTTAAGTGATCTAAACCATACAGACGTTAACAGCTTCTCGTTCTTCGTAAGAAGCTCAAATTGGTTTCCAGACTTGGAGGGTCGCAGATCCATATGGCATCACAATGGGCCAATAAGCCTTAGTGGGTTGGCTTTTTCAGCAACAGACTAAGGCAAGTGTCTTGAGCTAAAAGTTAAGTTTTCCAACAGGTTACCACGTAACAGACGATGCAGACAAAGAAAGTTTGTACGAGGTTCACTATAAAACCTACCTTCAATGCCCTAAAATGACGTCAGAATTGTTTTAGGTGGCCTCAAGGAGAGAATTATTCGTAGCACATGCGGACAGTATACCCTACACGATAACATGCCTGGAAACGGATTTAAGCTAATTGGCTTTGCTGCGAAGCGGAATATCACTATAGCTAACACATGGCTTCTACACTTATGGCCAGAATACCCCTTCTAATGCGCTGTGTTTCATGCGAAGACTGCGACAATATGTAGCAAAAGACTTCACCTAGATAGCGGCGCTGCATAGAAGAACGATAGGAGGTTTTGTGATCTACATACAAGCAGAAATGGAGAGAAGAACATCGACTCCTAAGGAGAAAAATGAGAAAATGTGGAGAAGTGGTGCTTTTCTAAGAACAACGTACAGAAGTGTCAAACCAACAAGGCCCGATCAGGAACTTTTTGGTAGAAAGATTACTTACTTCTGCAGACTGTTTAAAGCCAGGGACGAGCAAAATTCCGCTAACGGGGAGAGTAAAACTCTCCACTTAGGCATTGAAAGCTAAGACTTATACCCACCCAACCAAAATCAAATTAATATAGCAATGTATTGTGTAAGCATTACGAAGCTGCTGGGATAGGCACTCAGGAAGACAGGATATAACAATTTATTTCAAAAAATTTGTTGGCAGCCTTTCCGCCTGATGAATAGAAGCTCAGCATTGTTTTCCTAATCCACATTCTCTAACTGCGCTGATTATATAGACATTTGTCTTCTTAGCATCACTCAGAGGATCTTATGTGAACGCCTGAAACTGTTTTCTAACTGGATCTACTTGTCCCTTATCAGTGCGATTTTAGGCTCGGTGAGTCCACCATAAACTAAATATTCGCACCTCGAAAAACATACTAAACCCAGACCGATCGAAAAAGATGTGGTGGGTATATTTATTGATTGAAAGGTCTTCTTTGATAGCATCTACAGACACACCTTTAGTTTTACCATACCTGCCAAGCTCGTCAGATTTTACATCGCGACTTTTAATGCCAAAGAAGGTCTTGGACAAGGCTATACACTGTATTGTGAATTCTCTAACATTATATTTGAGAACATTTTCTTGTCAGGGTTTACTAAGGACTCCTTAATAATTTCATTCTAGTTATTTGGCACAACGGCATGAACGTTAGCAAAACCTGGATACAGATATTCTTTGTCATTTTAAACTCAAGGTGTTTGGATCATTAACGTACATTGAAGAAAGAGATGTGATAGCGAGACTTACTTGTTATACAGGACAATGATGTGGCAGAAAAGTGTGTATCGACCGCCTGCGATGGCTATAAAATGTGAATGAATGTTAATGCTCCGGCCTGAACTTAGATTCCTATCTGACAATACTGCGCAGTAAAGAAAGACCTCAACTATATTGGCTCACACAAAGTAAAGAGGACCGCTTCTCATTGTTCCATCATAAGCTCACTATAAATTGAATCTGGCAACATTAGAATATCGACTAATATGCTCGAAGATCATGTGTATCGTTGCATTTCAGTTTTATACGTTTGACTTAATGATCTATTTAGACGGCGCTACAGTCCGGGGTGTATCTGAGCCTAAACCAATAAGCCTCCCCACTTAGCGCGGTCTTTGGCTAACTGTCTCCAGTTGCGCACTCCAAGTTGGATGAGGTCCCCTTCCACTTGCGCGCGCCACCTAAGGCGAGGCCTTCCTCTACTGCTCTAAAGCGTTGTCCCTCCGGATTGGAGCCGAAGGTTCTACGGGCTGGAGCGTTAGTGTTCATTCGCTCTACATGGCCCAGCCATCTCAAACGCCCAATGCGTTGTTATTTGAACAATGATGTCGCTTAATCATTGGATCGTCTCTCTAGAACCCGTCAATGCATACGGGACCAAATATCTTACGAAGAATTTTTCTCTTGAAACGACCAAGGATACCTTCATCCGCTTCAGAAATTGTCCATGCTTCTGAACCATGGAGCAGGACTGGGATTACAAGGATTTTATATAGAGAGGGCCTTACTACACAAATATCTTCTCAGCCCAAAAAAACATCGATTGGCAAGCATTATTTTTCGTTTGATTTCTGAAGAGATGTCGCTTTCAGATGCGATAGAAGAGCCGAGGTAGGCAAAGTCCCTTACTATCTCAAAGTCAAAGCTGTCGATTGGAACATTTTTGTAGGTTCGTCGATGTTGGGTGTCTCTTCTTGTTGACAGCGTATACTTCACTTTGTCCTCATTTGCCGCTAGACCCATTTTTGCCGCTTCTGTTCGTATGCTCGCAAATGCACCAGTAACAGCTGGCTGTGTTCTACCAATAATATCAATATCATCGGCGTATGCAAGCAATTGAACAGACTTTCGAAAGATCGTACCTCGTTGGCTTGTAAGTTTTGCACAATCCTGTCAAATATGATGTTAAAGGGGTCGCCTTGCCTAAATCCTATTTTGTCATCAAAGGTCTCGGTTAGGCCGTTACCGACCTTGATGCAGCAGCGAGTTTCTCCATTCTCATCCTGCACAAGCGGATGAGTTTGGCAGCGATTCCAAAGCTAAACATGGCTCTGTATAAAAAAAGGTGACGTGTATCGATCTGAACTTCTTAGATTTTCTTCAGGATCTGCCGTAGTGTGAATATTTGGCCAATTGTGGACTTACCGGGCCTAAAGCCGTACTTATGGGGACCAATCAGGTCGTTGACAAATGGTTTCAGGAGCTCTCATAATACGGCAGACAAGATCTTATATGCGCAGTTTAGAGGGTTTCCTTTCTTGTGAACTGGGCAAATGGTCCTGAGGTTCCATTCATCAGATATACATTCATCCGACCAAATCTTGGAAATAAGTTGGTGTATGGTCTCTACCAGATCATCTCTTGCTGCCTGAAATAGTTCGGGGGGCCCGGCCCGGGAGCCTGGTTTGACTCCTCACTTCATTTTGGCCTGGTGGACGGAATTCTTGACTTCCATCGTCAATATTGAATAGCCCGCTCTACCTGACAGCGAAATTTTGTCGCCTTCGCCGTTTAGCGGTCTGCAGAAGCAGTTTTTCTATATCCTCAGCAACGACTATGACTCTACTCGTGTTCATCTCCACAGGTTTCCGTTTGAATCTTATTACGCAGACACATTTTAGTAAAACTTCCGAACAGTATTCCTGGAGTAGCACCTCTCTATTTCCTTGAGAGCGCGCTTCTCATGACCTTTCTTTTTTTTCCGGAGAAGCCGGTGTTCTTCCCTCTTCTTTTGCTTGCAGAGCTCACCAGCCGTTTTCGTCCTTTTGTGCAACGCCGCTTTGTAGGCATGTTGTTTCGCTGCATATGCTTTCCGGCACTTTTCATCAAACCAGGGATTATGTGGTGGCGTGCGGGTGAAACCCAGCACGTCAGTTATTACATTTGTAATGGCTTTTCAGCGTCTAAGCTACTGGTTTTCGGCACTTGATGCTGGCTGCAAAGGACTTCTGGCGGCTTGTTGCGATTGCATCAGTTCTACGTTAAATCTTCGCATAGTATTTCCCCGTTGCTGTGGCATCTGAGATATCCCTAGACGTACTTTGGCTGCAACTAGGTAGTAGTTCGAGTCTATGTTGGCCACTTAGAACGTTCGGATGTCTAAAATACTTGAGGAGTGCCTTACGTCGATCGACTTAATGGTCACTTGTTAATAATAATAAACCAGCAGCAATTTATCCCTTTGAAGAAATTACTGTTTACGTCATTTTTGACATATAGAAATACTGTGTAGGGCATGTACTATATCTAAGATATAAATGATATATACATATGTAGAAATATAAATGACACCAAGAGATGGATGAAATGTATTTGCCCATATTGGGACTACAATCCTAATTAAACACCTTTGGGGTAAAGTATTGATAGATAAGTCTACACATCTTCGCTCAGAACACAACCATTGACAGACAACCCGCAGACGACCCTGGCTCACTGCTGTAAATCCAAACAAGCTCCAAACAATAGGCAAACGGAAAACCCCTTTTCAAGTACTCGTATGTTGTCGAATGAGTTCTTGAAGGATGTGAATTTAGTTTCTCGTTGCAAACCACACACTATCCGATGAAATCAGAGTTATCAGTTTAGACATGTTGTATTTGCTATATAAGGGCAGTTTATGGCAGATTATATCGTACGAATATATTATGGATTGTAATATCTAGGTATGCATATTATGCCTTTAATTAACAAGCACGAACTCGGTGCGTCTTCTAATCAATTTAAATGTATAACAAATGGCAGCAATAAAAGTACCATGAGCACCCGCATCATTCTATTCCTAAATTTGCAATTATTCAACCAGTAGCACCAGGAAAACGTTATTTCATTTTTCCTTAAATTTAAAAATTGGATTCCATGGCGTACATAACATTGATTACTAAGAACATAATAAATAAGGTCCACTGATTAAAAAAAAAAACGTCAAACCTTCCTTGGTAATAAAGAGAAACGTGCCTGGCACCATGACAAACTGCTCGACACCTATTCACAATCTTGTTTCGACTTGTTTCAGGTACTCCGACGGTATCAGACCATATAAACCTTCCTTTCCAAATAGACAAATTGCACTCGATTCAATTTTCTCTAGCTTTTCACGTGGATCATTAGCAACTTGGTTCATGTTCCAATAGCAACAGTAGTGACATAGTAGACATTCGTGCCTCCTCGTACTTGTATCTAGTAGCTACGTTGACACCATGATAAGTCCACAAAGCAAGAACAGACAAAGGCAAAATAAATTAATTTACCTTGCGCTCATTCAAACAAAAGGAAATTTCTCAACGTCACTCATTAAGTACATCACCTAGACGACTGTGAAGAATTACCCAGTAATATGCCTCAAGTTGTCCTTAAATTGGGCACTTAAGGTGAAATATTGACGTTTCGAAAGTAAGCAGCACCACCAATGGGGTTCTCGAGAAGACAGAAGAAACAAGGTACTCGCATCGTCTGGATTCGTAACACCTGTATCCTGGATATCCTTGTAGAAAACGTTTAAATGGTATCCATATCGTATTCGTATTTTTGTCGTCCAACTTGTGTCAGTGTAGTTAAATATTGAAACTAACTTGAAGGACAAGAGACAGAGAACTTTGCAAAAAAAAAAGGGAATAGATTGCCTTGTCGTGCAATCAAATTAGGACTTGTTCTTTTGCCGAGTTAAAAAGAAGGATATGCGAGGACATATTATACTCAGACTTATACTAATACTCGTACTCGTATTCTTACAAGGCAAGCTGCTTAGAGCTTATAGCTTACAGCTTACATTCAAAATTGAATGTATCCTTCGTGTCGTTCGTCCCTCATTGATATCATTTATCAATTATTTACATTGACGAAGAGTAATGGTTTCGGGGGAGTCATCGGATCTGTCGAACAATATGTAAGCTCGTAGAATATAAATCTCCGGATGTCCTTTTGTGATTCGATATCAGTGTGGGTGTGTTTTGATATGTTGGAGGTTGGAAATGCTGACCTTTAAGAGGACGTGCCGATTGTTTGCCCAAATGGATTGTACAATTGCTTGTTATTGCTATATAGACTATGTGTTGAGAATCAAAGAGATAGAAATTGATGTGTAGAGTTTTGTATTTGATTTTCTTTCCTCGTTGCTTTTGTTCCTCATTTCCTTGATAGTGTCCGATTGCATCGTTTATCGTCATCAACATCTGATTCCGAAAAGGACACCCGAGTGGTAGGTGAAAATATTTGGCCTACTTAGACGTCTAACAAATTTCTTACATAACATGTGACGCAATCGTGTAGCATATGTCCTTATATCATACATCCGCCATGACGTCTCTACGTAGTCGGAGATTCATAGAATTAAAGGATATCGTTCGCTCGGCTTATTTGTAACAGCCACACTAGAGCTTCGTCGCTCTATCCTTTCCACCCTAAATTTAGATGCCGAATAAAAATAACTTGGTACTACTGACACCAGAAAAGGCAATATCCGAAATCATTGAATATCCAGGAGGATAGGACTTATTGTACTCGTATGTTGGAATGGTATTGCGCTATACGCAGTAACAAGAACTATGTGAGAGGTAATCAGCTCCTGGGTTGGTTATCAACAATACAAGCTTCAGGAAAACATTTTCTACTAAGTGTTGATAGCAATTATTTCAATTACTGCGGTTCAATAAGTATCGTAAGGGGATTCACAGCTACTGAAGTTTTCCATGTCAGGCCATAGATATATCATACAATTCCAAAGTATTGACGTTGCTTATGCGGAGAAATTCAAAGAAAACAAGCCAGACACGCTTAAAAGAGACGCTTGTCAAATACGATAAAATTCCGCCTAGGCCCAGAATGTCTTCCTTTCTTTGGCTGCTTAGTTTTGGCAGGAAGGTTTAATAGTCAAAGATCCTAAGGTTCTGAAAAGAACCCAGGTGAGACTTTGAACTAAGCGCGAAAGACGTCCACCTAGACATTAAACTGTTAAAAGTGTGGAGGTGACCCCAAGGAATTAAACTCCCGGTGGTACTCGTAATAATGACAATCCGGGGCATGGCTTTTTTAGACCCCAACCAACACAAAACCTCCCGCCGATTTAGACGCTAACCCAGGAGCTGCTAGATCAACGGATTCCAGTAATTTCTGCGGCTCACTCTTCGACACGTTCGGTAGATTGTGCTGGAATTCCATCAGAATATACCAGTGGTTGGCCAGAGTGCTGTTTTTGAGAGTTTTGTTCGGGAAACCGAAAAGTAGAACTGCCTCCAGAAAAGGCACACTTTGAAGTACTACCATCTAAGTAAGGGCCTGATGAAAAGAAAACGAAGACGTGAGGCAAACACACGGTGCAAATAGACAGTAAGCCAGTGCTAAAAGTCTCACTCCCCCGGCACCGACGAATGTGAAAGATAGGTCGCCGGAAGTCAGATGTACCGAAACCGACCAATTTCTCGAACTGAAACTGCGCCCTCTTTCTCAACCCTGAATAAGACCAAGTGGAAGTAAGTTTTCAGCATTCCCTCAGCCGATCTGAATGAAACTGATGCTGCAACCAACAAAGGCTCCAGTTCCAGTAGTCAGAAATCACATGAAGCGGTTAAACCTATCGCCATAAACAAACCCAGATATGGTTTCACACGCACACGATGTCGTCCGGTAAGGCCGGTGCAACTACATCAAAAATCGAGGTTTTGGTCGACGTAAGTCGGCTAATGCTGTGAAATCCCTGCTAAGAAGCAACTGTGGTGGTGGCTTTCCCCGCGCAAAAAATGCGTCTGAAACCGGTATTGTAACCAGCAAGAGTTGCAGTTCAGGTGGACAGCACTTGGATGTGGCCGAAAAACCCATAATCAAAGTCCCAAAGGGGACGAAACCAGCGCAGCTATAAGGAAGCGGCTATCATCTCTCTGGTGCTCCGAATTCCGAATCCCCCCCAAGCGCCCATTGTCGATATACTGGTTGAGCCGAATTCAAATACTCCACAAAAAGAAGTCAGAAAGGGTTAAATCACTCCAAATCACCCCTCAGGAAGATAAGGGGAACTGAGAAGTGTTTCAGAACACAGACATCGATGCCCTTGATGTATGGGCCGTTGCTCCGTCCTGTTGTCCATTTCATCAAATCGTGGCAAAAAAAAACTCCTCGGGCATGCTCACATAATGGTCTGAATTAATTGTGACAGCCTGTTCATATTCTTCAAAAAATCATAGCCGAGATTGCGCTCACAACGGTGACACCTGCTGAATGCAAAGGCCCAGTTACGCATACTTTGCTTATTGATATATCCAGCCTAGTTAAAATGCACCTTATCACTGAAAAATACAACCGCGTTTTGAGGGAGGTGTTCAAGAAGTACTTCATAAGCATTTCTTCGAGCATTAAAGTCGCGTTCGGAAAGTTCCTGCACAATAGCCAACTTATCGTACCACTAACATGCACGATTCGCAACAACCGAATATTCGATGTCAGGAGTGCGCCTACGTACTAATCTATACCTCTACGTCCTTCAACCACTCTCCCCACGGAACTGCCGTTAGGTATTACTTCACTGCTTAGCAATTATGTTCTATTCTCCGAGGCGGCCTCTTGAGTTCTGCTTAGGGCTTCTGTTTTTCGCAGCGCATACTGCACGCGCACTATAAATGAGCAGACCTCCATTCACTTTTTCTCTGACTACGTCATGTGACTTATGAGGTTTTCTGGAATTGGCAGATTTACTCTTTCTTCTGTAAAGCGTCTGCAGTAGAACACCGCATGCAACGCATCCTCTTCCTCATTTAGACATTCTGGACACTGGGGGCGAACTATCGTGTCCAAATCGATGGAGGTAATTCCGGTAGCCGCCGTGACCAGACAGGAACTGTGTGATGTGGTAGTTACAGTTCCCCCATGGTCTCTTTGTCCATGTTTCTATGGTGGAATGAGATTGTAAGTCCACCTGCCTTTTGTGGAGCGATCCCACCTGGTTTGCCACAGCATTGCGGATGCTGCCTTTTCTTCTTCCTTAACCCTCGTTGCCTCTTGTCAGTTCGAGGGTCGCCTAAGATACACCCCCTTCACCTCATTCGCGAGGATGTCTATTGGGATCATTCCAGCTAAAACGCAGGCTGTTTCAACGGAGATTGTGCGGAATCCGCTGATCACTTTGATTGCACAGAGCCTGTGAGCTGATGATAACTCTCTCATACACTCGTTTGTCGCCAGTGCACCCGCTCATATAGGAGCAGAATATAGGAGTACCGAGCTGACTACTCTGGTCAGAAAGATCCTTCGAGCGTATCCAGGCCCGCCGATGTTCGGTAGCATTCGGGAGAGAGCCGAGTGCATCAGCGATGCTTTCTTGCTAGCGTACTCGATGACTCGATCATGACTCCTAGGTACCTTAGGATTCTTTGGATCTAATTGTCTGGTCTCCGACGCGAAAGTTCGCGTATTCCACCGCCTTGCGGCTGGTTATTAGGACAGTTTCAGTGTTGTTTGCAGCTAGTTCCAAACCCGTAGACTCCAGCCATTCCTTTATCTTTACAACTGCCTCGTCTGTGGCAGACTTCACCTCGTGAATATGTTTGGCTACTGTAACCACTGCTATGTCATCAGCGAAGCCAATAACCCTGACTCCGTCAAGCAGGGTTAGTCGCATTACTCCGTCGTGCATAATGTTCCATAGTAGAGGTTCAGGGATCGACCTTTGCGGGACTCCCGCGGAAACACTGTAGTCCGTCCCTATAATATCTTAACCTCCTGTTACTGAAGTCGCCCGTGACTATCCTCAGGAGAGAGTATGGTGTATCCATCCTGGCCAAGGATCTCCTAATAAACAAACAGCTCGCCGAGTTGAACCCGTTTTTTACGTCGAGCGTTACTACTGCGCAGTATCTTTTTGTCCACCATTTCCATCTTTTCCCTTGTATTGCTTCAGTTGCTGTATCTACTACCGCCTTTATTGCATCGATGGTAGAACGAGATTTTCTGAAGCCGTACTGGTGATCTTACAGCGCTCAATTTTCCTCCGCCACCGCAAGCAGTCTGTTGTATTTAATACGCTCTAGAATCTTACCTAGAGTATCAAGCAGACATATTGGACGATACGAAAATGGTTTTCCGGGTGGCTTATTGCAGTTGCAGTTTCCATCGCGTAGGGAATATCCCCTCCTCTAAACACCTTTGTATCGTCACTAAGAAGATGTCCAGTCTCGTCTTAATAGCCATCTTTAATGCCTTATTCGGGATACCATCCGGTCCAGGTGCTTTAGTGTCTCAAATTTTTTTTTAGTTGTGGTGACCTGTTGCCTTTAAGCTTCTTCATCACCACTCTATACACTAAGCCCCCAGGGGTCTAGGTTAGCCTCGTCGTAGAGCTGTCTAAAACTCCTTGACTTACTGTCTTTAACGGCACTTTCCAGTTCCCGTCTCGCCAATTTAAAGTTGGTTAGCCGTTCTTGGAAATCTTGTCTTCCTCTGGATCTCTGAGATCTTCGTCGTGCTTGGAGGCACTTCACTTTGAGCCGTTTAATCTCGCAGGTAGCACCAGTAGCAGGGCTAGCCTCGTTTACTGACTGATCTTCTGGACATTGATGTGTCACACGCTGCGGTAATGGTCTGGATTTGCTGATGAGAAAGGGCTTCAGCTGCTCCATTGATCGTTGTGGCGCTGGAGTTTAGCATTTCTTTGAACATACCATATCTTTGTCAAGCAGCGTGTCCTTCCACTTTGGCCCTGTTAGGGTGGGACACAGTCTACGTTTCTCTTTGCCGACATTAAACAATAGCCAACCTGTACGAGTGGAAATAAAGTTTATCGCACAGAATTCGTCTCACGGAATGATCGGAAATTCTGAGAGCAGGCACATATTTGCGCGCCGGATGCCGTAGGGATCACAAAATTGCAAAACTTACTGCTTCAATGTTCTTAGGTGTTCTGATGGGACGTGCGTCTCCAGTTCTTCTTTTCTGCACAGAACCAGTTTCCTAAAACGTCGTAACCCCAAAAAATAATTATTTCCGATCCGGGACAGGACCCCGATTTCAGAAAGCGTGCTATATGCGCTATACGTCAGTCGCCCGAAATCGCAATTGGGATGGTTACCAGCCGGTGCGTGAGGCTAGTTATAGTTAAGTTTGGTTAAGTAATTTTGGTAGGCTAAGTGGAATAGGGCCATAGCTTTAAAATTTAAAAGATATGGTATCTAAGTTTTTTTCTAAAACTATTTTTCTTAGAAATATTGTATAAATATTGTATAATTGATAGACAAGATTGTAAGATAGTTTTTAGGGAAAAGTTTAAGTTTAGAGCGGTCGATAAGAGCCAGTAAGCTAGAATAAGTAATAATCATTGTCAAATTAGATGTAAGAACTTTTGTCTAGAATGTACGAGTAAGTTAACAATGAAAGAAACAATAAAAATTAATTTAAAATTAAAAAAAAGCCGGGTATAACGCGTCAGACAGGTCGAGAAATTTACAACAGAGCATTGTGTTCGTCAAGTGCTAAAAGGAAGAAATGCAAGTTGCGACTTCCAACTATACAGAAAACCTATTCCTGAACTTCTGTCAAAAAGCACAATCTTTCTCACGAACTTCAATGGAACTCTAAGACATGGAAGCGAAACCGAGGTGCTGAGTGGAACCTAGTACAAACGAGAGCTTAGAACCTTCCAGATTGTGCCTCCTATAATACAACCAAATAGAACCTTGAACGAAGTACAATTAGGTTTAGAATTTTTGCACGATTTGCAATTGAACAACATTAAGAAATTAAAAAAATGTTCTATCCTTAACCAATTATCATTAATTCCAAATACATTTGTTTACTTAATAATCATTACACGGGTAATTATCTGTCATAATGCACAAATTTAAAATTTCTATGAAACTGGAAAATTCAATTCAGGTTCTTCCCTCACCCTATAGAGCTGTATTTTTGTCATGCGTGTCATGATTTAAGTAGGAAGGAGTTATCACGCTATTTGTGTGAACTCAGCACACGCTCGGATTCCCACATCCACCGAATGTGGTGGGTTGCATAATATGCGCTAGCATTTGGGTAAACACACCGGACTATGGTTTAATGTTTCATCCTTGGGTTTTCCCATGGCCAGCCTTCTGCTGCGTAAGGTTTAATGATTCACATTACTATACTTGTGCTGGACATGTAATTTTAGGTAATAAATAGAACCATAAGCTGAATTGTAATATTGCTAGAGTTAAGTTGAACGCAATAAGGAGACATTCGTTTTCAGAAAAAATATTTTTTTATAAATCTCCATGGCATACTCGTATACCCAATTATATTTCCAAATGGTATAGGCCAGCTGCTGGTAACTCTGAAGATAATCTTCATTGCTCTATCATGGCACTGGCATACATACCGAAACCCTGGCGAATAGTGAGAGTAGCCTTTATACAGATTTTCCGTATGCAAGCTACACCCTTACCAAGAGCTTCAGATCTATAAGTCTGACTTCCATCATGTTGAAGAGCATGGACAAAATGCTCGAGATCCATGTGCTCAAAATTGCTTTACAAACGTGTCCTCTGGCTATAACGTAACATGTTTCCAACGCGGAGGATCTTACAAGAGTGAGCTTCAAAATCTGCGAGCCAGAATTAAAGGTGCGCTCTATAGGAAGGAATACGCGCTGGGCATTTTCATGAACATTAAGGCTGCTTTCGATTACGAAACTTTTGACGGCATGTGTAACTTGGCCAGACAACATGGCGTAGAAGAATCGCTATGCGAGAAATATGTGATTGGGCAGGTACGAGTAAACACGGTTTACTCGCAACGCAAAGTTCTGTTTCCATTTCAATGGAGCATGATGGTCAAATCTCTGCTTAGCGCTCTCAACATTTCTGATATCTATGCACAAGCATACGCGAGAGATGCAGGTGCACAGTCTGATGGATCGTGTCTAGTGACTGTCTACTCTAAAGCGCAGGCAGCCGTAGACGTGATCGACGAGTGGTGCTCTGCAACTGGGCTTTCAGTTAAATCTGGGTAGTACTTTATACGAAAAAGAGGTAGCTGAGAAAATCCTTAGATATGGTGTTGCCGTGTTTGTGGATATATAAGCAATTCTGGTGGTAGTATACTATACTTTGTGGCACCTATTGAGACGCCAAAGTATCATATAGGGTGACAAGATAGCAATGATAATTTTTCCAGTTGTAATGTTTCAGCAATTGTCAAAGTTACCATCTAGCTGTCAAAATATTCAGTAGGGTTTGCCTTTTCATCATGCATCATTTTAGGCTTGCCGAATGTGTGGAAATTATTAAACAAATATTATCGAAATTGCGACTCAGTTGTAAATACGCAACGTGAAATTTGTCGTGAGGTTGGTCGTTATCATGGCTTCAGTGCGCAGGCAATTCGTCGCACCATGGAAAAGTTAGAGCATGGGTACACTCTCTTGGACCTTAAGCTACCAACCAGATGGAGATTGGTGCGAAAAGAAGAAAACATAGCGGCCAGTGTCGAAGAAAACCCAGAAATGTCGATTCGGCGCCGATCAGCTGAATTGAGCTTCGCCAGAGAGTCAACACGGCCTATTTTGCCGGATGAAGATATTCCGGATTTTGGCCAAAAAATCTTCATCTCGGACGAAGCATATTTTTGGTTCAGCGGCTATGTCAATAAGCCAAATTGCTGTTATTTGAGCGAACACAATCCAATCCACCAAGCATCAATGTATCCACAAAGATTGACGAACATCGGACCTTATTCTTTCGAAATGAGGAAGAAGACACCGTTACCGTCAACCGCGATGTTAACGGACTTTCTGTGGTCAGAGCTCGACAATGTCGATATATCCAATCTGTGGCTCAAACAAGACGGCGTTACATGCCATACAAGCAACACAACACTCGATGTTGTGAATGAGAAATTTGGCGACTGGATCATCTCACGGCGAGCATTCATCAATTGGCCGCCGCTATCATGCGACTTGACACCACTCGGATATTTTCGCTCTTGAAACGTCAAGCCCTTAGTTTACGCTAACAATTCAACCACTTTGGATGAGCTCGAGTCCAACATTCGATAAGCTATTGCCGGAATAACGACGGACATGTGGGATCGAGTCATCAAAGATTTGACTGACCGCTTGAAGCACCGCCAGTAAAGCCGAGGCGGCCATTGGAATGTTTGTGCTATTCCCCTCATAATGGCATGAACGTAGCTTCAAAATAAAGCCAGAATCAATTTTATATCTCATACCGTATTTGATTTATTTGAAATTGTTTTCCTACCGTTCGTATCATCATCTCTAGATGCTAATCAAATGAACGCCTAAGCCCTCCATCCTCTATTCACCTCCCAGCTAATCCGAGAACCTAAGATTTCTTTGAACGCAATTACAAGGTTAAATCCATTGGGCTTCAAGATACAATAGGAATATCAAGCGAGGCTTAAAGAAGAACTTTGCATGAATTGAACCTGCATTGGAACTGTTTCCGTCTTTAGTTAGAGCTTCATTCTATATACTCGTATCTCTTAAGCTTGTGGCAGACCAAATGAATGCTTCTGGGTGTCTCTTAGAAATCAGCTGGATTTCCGAGGTTTTTGCCTTAGCAAAAACTTCATTCTGGAGCAATAAGTAAGCTTTTGATTAACACCTAAGTGTGCTAGGCGTACATAAGTAACACTTGCTGTGAGAGTGACGACGGGACTACGGAGCACTTCCTCTGTAGTTTTTTGTACAAGAAGGTTGAGGTAGTCCAAAAATCAAAGCAAGGCGGCTTTTATGTATCAAACATGTTGAGCAATTCGAGACACATTTCCGATTTATTGGCTATGTCATTGCGGGTTCCTGAAACTGTTGGGTTTGTGCCACAAACAAGGATCGCTAAGTTCTCAAGCTTGCTAAGTAATGTTGTCTTAAGTTATGAATAGATGTCGACAGCGATTTTTCTAGGTTGTCATCGCCATTTAAATCAACCGTTCAACGTTGAAACTTCTCGTCTAGAATTTGCTATCAAAACCCTGATGAATTTCGTTTTTCGACTTTCTATTGAGTTCATGCTTTAACGATGCATAGAATTGCAGCATCGTTTGTCCGATCCGCAGAGAATCGTTTTACTGCCCCAACTATAGAAAAATATGTCCCCTAAACGTCGCCTATAAAACCTTTTCTGCCCTTGACATTGATATGATTGCACGAACACAGCTAACACTCAATGAAGCCTTCGTGGGTATTGAAGCGGAAGCGGCCAAAATGGGTCTGAAAATAAACGAGGGCAAAACAGAGAACATGCTGTCATCAGAAAAGGACGAACACCATCGACTGCAGTACAACTCATATAGTCTAGTCAGACATTTACGGATCCAACGCTTTAAATAACCACGTCATGTTGAGCGAATTGACACCATAGGTCCGGTCTAAATACTCTTCAATTCTAAGGGTGACAGGGGACAACCGCATATAAGGAGGTACACACAAGTGAAAGTGGATCTCAACAAATTTGGAGAGTGGCACTGGAGGCAGTTTGAGGCTCTTTTTTGAGGCCCAGGTGCACCTTGAACTCTAGAGCCACCGGAGTAAGTTAGTAAATAAGTAAGTAGGATTTAGGTGTTTAGATACCTTAAAAGTCGTCTAATAAAGTTTAGCGGATAGTACCTTTGCCAGCAACTTGGTGGACTATACTGACATACCCGCCTGTTGTAGCTGAGGTGGTAATCTTTAAGAGACTTAGACTAGACTTACTCGTACTTCGGCTCGATCCACCAATTTGGTGGACTATTCGCTGATCCAAAGGACTTCTTGTATTCCTAATATGCCTTGTAGATATCATGGCACCTTTTATACCGACACAAATTCTTGTCCTAGTTGCCTAAACAATAGGGTATGCTTGCCAAAAATGTTTTTCTGTTCTATTTTGGCATTTTGATCGTCTAAGACAGTTTAGACGTTATATTTAGAAAATTTTGGAAAGGACTCGTCTGTCTGTTCTTGCCATTGTTCACAACTGCTTCGGATACATATATAATTCAGGCCTTTAAATCCTTTGTTGGACTGCTTGGATAAAATGGATATGAACCAGCCATTATCGCTTTCTTTCCAAAAGAAGTTCGGGAAGACCGCATCAATTTCCTTATGTAAAATAAATACAATAATTTTATTTTGAACCTGACCATAGGTTTCAGTTGTCAGAAGTTTTTGACAAATTTAGCTTAAAACAGCCAATTTCTCGAGCAAGTCCAAGTATTCTCTTTACTTCATTGTGCATTAGTTTAGCTAAATTAAAAGTCCTCTGTTAGTTTAGTAACAGATCAAAAACATCAAATTTTTCAAGTTCCAGCCCTGAGTCTGCCAAGTTACACAAAATTAAAATTCATTTAATTGAATTTCATAGGAACTACCGACATTAATGAAACTCACGAAAAGCCCACACACAGGACTTCCGGTCCTTCATGAAAATGAAGCCATAATCCAGCCAATTTCCTCAAGTCAGCTCCAATTGCTTTATGTAGCTATAACCAAGGGTGGGCACTATTTTTAGACCCCAAAAACGTAGCATAATTTGATTTTTTCAAACTCCGACTGGCTGGGTTTTCTGGTGTTTTTGTTTTTACAGTTGTTTCTTGTTTTCCTATTCGACATGTACTACAAGGAATGCGAATGGTTTTGTGGTATATCTGTTCACTTTAATTACAGTGTTCGCCTACTGATATCTAAATTATCCTTTCCCGATGCGAACCCTAGCTCCGAATCGGAATAGAACTGGGGCTACCAAGACCATGAATGGGAGTGGAAGTGGAACTGCCTACTATGTAATGGTTGGAATTTTTGAACCTGCTTTAGCTTTCAGTGGGCAAACTCATTCTTTGTAATACACACGTTGTCGATGTCGATATCTAGCCGAACTGTAAATAATTGGATTAGGAAGTTGCCTGTTTACCGGTGTATTCACTGGTGCTTGTGTCCTATTTTCAGCGATTGTTTGCCTTTCCGGTTTAATGAAGAGGAAACCACAGGCAGGTTGTTTGTATTTATATATATATATTTTTTTTTTCGAGATAGGTTACGAATACAAGTATATCCTTCGTTATATTGCAGATGGTCCATCACTAACACCATCTCATCGGCATCACCATTGGCACCTGGCTTTGTAATGTTTTCAGGGCTTTTTTCCCTCCGATGTGCTTTGTATTGTGGATGAGTATCTCTTCTCTTGATTTTCACGATTTTTATTTATTTATTTATTTTTTTTTTTTTTTATTAATTTTGTTTTGAGAAGGCCCTTAATGTCCTTATTTTGTTTTGCTTTGTTACCAGTTGTCTATATTGTGTTTTTTGTCTTTAATAAGTTTATTTTAAACCAATGACTTGAAAAGCAATTTAAAGGATTTAATTATAGAACCCTTAAACGGAGAGGGATGATTTATTTCTTTTTGGTTAGACACTCAACCGAGAGGGAAATGGAGAATCCTATACAAACCAGAAAAGAGAAGAGAGAAAAAGTTTTGTAAAAAAAGAAACTTAAATAAAGACGCCAGGGATGGTAAATAGCGCCGTCAAATGGGCCAGACGGTTTTCTCCCGGAATTTTCTAATTAAATCTAAGTGGATCATCAAGGTAAACGGAGGTTGATGGTGTCCTGGCACGGACGGCCAAAGGACTTTCGGTCGATGTATAAATTTGTGGGACGTACATTTTTTTTTGCCATGATGGACAACAATTTACGATGATTGAATCGATTTGTTTATTCTGAGATTTTTTATCTGGTTTATGTAGGACCACACACATCGTTAAAAATAGTTTGCGCGGAATAATAAAATTGGATTTTGAACCAAAATGGGATTGAAAACCTTAACGGTAGAGTAGAGATAGTATACATGAGTAAACTTATCATTTGATCTGACATGTTAGTGGCATGTTAATGGTATCGATCTGATTACATGCCACAAAATGTCTCTAATAATTTGTAGCAATGAGAGGGTAGGAAAGCAAAGCACTTCGGAGAATAACTGGACCAACTTAAATATTACAAGCCCATCCAGTCGCTTAAGTCTGATTTAAGATTGATGGATCAATATACAAAACTAATTTGATGCTTTGAACGTAAGAGGGTATATTACGAAAACCCTAGTGTAGAGCCATAAATTAATTTAGTGTTAGAGCAAGTTTAAGGGAGAAATCAGTTTAGTTCTTTTCTTTGGGGGCAACCAGACTCTAACAAATATATGTCTCCAGCCGACACGGTTTGTCTGACTAGGTTTTGCTACGCTCTTCAATATTATTGTGCGCGCCATGTAACACGTAGGACTGCATAGTCCCTCACTATAGAAACCAACAGGATTTTTTTTTTACCATTAGCGCACGCATATGGGATTATTATTAGTAACCTTAAAATATTTGCACATATTGCAGGCGAACGAAAGTTTGCGTGGAAGAAGGGAAAGTTACCTATGTAGAGTATGTTGGTCTTAACTGTTTACAAGTTACAATGACTGAGAAATAGGAGCTCGACAAGCCAAACTCGGTGGGGCACTGGTGGTGAAAATAGCTATAGAACAAGGTGAGGCAAAAGACGTTACGTCGATGTTCAAGCGTGCCAATATGAGTACCTGACCAGACGTGGGCATTGCATTTCAGTTTGGGCGAATAATTGTCTTATATACTGTAGACCGCTTGAGGAAACCCAGACATTTGGCTGCATTTTTGGCGACATCCAAAATATGATCATTTCAATATAGGTTGTCATTGACATGCATACTGAGAATAGAATGTTTTTCGGTTTCGACGATATATGTAAATATCACTTTAACGACAGCACACAACAGTGTCTTTTGGAAGCATTAAATTTGATACTGTTGATAGTTCCCCAATTTCTTATACTGCCATTCCCCTTCTTCAGCCGAAAGGCAGGGTCGTGAGTCAGGGAACGAATATGAAGCGCAGGTACTCTACTCAGAAAATGAATACAGTAGCAGAAATGAGATCATTGACGGAAACTGAAAAGGGTGTCGGGGATAGGACGGATCCCTGTAGCATACTTGAAACCATCCAAGACAACTTGGATTAAACGTTTCGAACTGTAGTTTCTAACCCATTGAATAAGAGATCGCAATTGAAGACATTTTCGACAAAAGAGCCTGCTGCCAAACTCTGTAAAATGCCTTAGAAATATCAAGTGTAACTACAGTACCTTGCTTTCGCCAGACTGATGTAGACATGACCCCACTTTTCGGTGAGATATGTCATCAAATCACCAGTGGACCTGTTGCTACGAAAACCATAAAGCCGGTCATTGAGAAGTTTTCCTGTTTCGAGATATTTCATTAGCCGACGGTTTATCAGGGAGGGAGAAGGACGGGCTGGACAAATGCTATTTTACATCTGCTCGAAAAGATTTAGAGTAGGATCTATGAAAAAGTTTACGCAGTGGCTTTGGCAGGGTAGCAAAACATCTCCTCCGAAGAAGCGAGGGATAAAAACAGGACCACCGGATTTTATTCATCCCATTGAAGATTCAATGCGCTCAAGTGTGCATTAACAAATTTCGCACTCACAACCCATTATCCATCAGCTGTTACATATGTTACATATGAACACTCAGTCATTATTGGTGGCGTATGACATTGCCGTACCGGTTCTTTGAATCGGAGCGTAAGTAATCATTCGCTTTACATGCCCTAGCCATCTAAGGCGACTGATATGCATTTCGTAAGGCCTTCTGTAGCATTGCGGGGAAGTTCGAAGTCAAATGGCAAGTCAAAGGCAATCAGAAGAGACGGGTAGAGCTTTTCCGATCGAGTTTCCCTGAACCTACCGATGAGTCTGATGCTACCAGCATCCGTATCAATATCATAGTGCAATCACAGAGGCCACATCTGACGTACTGGATTTCAACCCGCCCCCAAACAAAGAAATCCTTGGTTGGGTAACGAATGCAAACAGCGGATCTAGAAAAACAGTGGACGTACTATTCCCTCCAGAAGAAAAAAAACAAAGAACATGAGAAACGCTCGATCTCGGTGCAACCAGAAGAATGAGATTAGGAAGTTTTACCAAGAACACAGCAAAGCTTTAAAGTCCGCACAGAAATTTTCAAGGATGGAGAAGGCAGTACCACAGTCTGAGCATGTGGAAAATCTGTTTCTGCTGATTGTGAAACAGCGAAGAAAAGCAACATCCCACCGTTAGACAGAATTAACCATTCAACCTGGATGAAAACAGACAACAGTTCCTATCACCAATTTTCAAAGTTAAGTGTAACAAAATTGCTGCACCCGGTAGCTTAACTTCAGTTCTGTTGAATGCAGTAGGTGATGACTTCAAGTCATATCTAAA
Source organism: Volucella zonaria (assembly GCA_963966105.1). Lineage (NCBI taxonomy): Eukaryota > Metazoa > Arthropoda > Insecta > Diptera > Syrphidae > Volucella > Volucella zonaria. The sequence goes on from OZ014531.1 coordinate 110,426,944, forward strand.
ATCTGGGTCGACGAAAGTATGCGCGACTATTTTAAACTCACCAAGGGAGATCACCTGAACTGCGCCAACTACAGTGAAACGCCCCTTCATCGACAGACTGACGAGTCCCTATCTGTGAGGTTTTTGGTCAGAAAAGTCCACCTTAGATTACATTACATCAGATCTTGGAAAAAACCCAAGAGTTCCAAGTCAATACACATCATTTCTTCATCGTCTTCAAAGACGAGTCGAACTATGCAGAGCCATGAGTAGCTTTGAAATCAGTCCCACGCTTATACGACTATGCAGGTTGGCGATGGAGATTGCACGCTACTCCGTCAATGTCAGTAATAACAAAACCGAGATCTTCAATCCAGAAAAGGACTTAAACGAGGCGATGCGCTGTGATATCATTACGAGCATTTCGATATTGCACTAGAAAAAAATTGGTAAAACCCGCAAGTAAACTGGAGAGGCACCATCCTTCAAAAGTCAACAAATTTACTCGCATATGTAGACGATATTGACATTATGGAAAGAACACAGCGAGTCAATGGGGCTTTTGCTACTATTGAAGTAGGAGCGGCAAAAATGAGTTTAACGGTTAATCAAGGAAAAACAAAATATACATATACTTTCAACAACCATCAGGACCTAGGACAAAACATTGCGATATTTATCTATGTATAACTTTGAGGTAGCAAATGACTTTATTTACCTCGGCTTCACAATCAACCCCAACAACGACACCAGCACGTAAACAGTGCAAAAAATCGCTTCTTCTTTTGACTTAGAAAGTAAAGGGTGACCACATAAGAACGATAGGGAGAAAATTTATATAAAACAACAACGGTGTGAGATATAAAATTTATTCTGGCTTTATTTGGAAGCTACGTTCATGTCATTAGGTTTAGAATAGCACATCATTCTAATAGCAGCCTCGTCTTCGCTGTCAGCTCTTCACGCGGTTGGTGCAATATTTGGTGACTCGGTCCAATATGTGCGGGGTTATTCCGGCAATGGCGTGTCGAATGATGGCCTCCTGCTCGTCCAAAATGATTGGATTGTTAGCATAGACTAACGACTTGACGTAGCCCCAGAAAAAATTATCTGGAGGTGTCGAATCGCATGATCGCGGTGCCCAAATGATGAACTCTCACCGTAAGATGACCCAGGCGGCAAATTTCTCCTTCCCAACTTCGAGCGTTTCTTCGCTTGTATGACATGTGGTGCCGTGTTGTTGGAACCACAGCTCGGATATATCGATGTTGTCGAGCTCTAACTACAGAAAGTCAGTTAACATCGCTCTATATCTGCGATCATTGAGGGTAACGGTGTCTACTGCTTCATTTCGAAAGAAATAAGGTCCGATGATGCTACCATGCCAAAAACCGCACCAAACAGTCAATGTTTGTGGATGCATTGATGCTTGACCGAACACTTGTGCATTGTGTTCGCTCCAATAATGACAATTTTGCTTATTGACATAGCCGCCAAAATCTAGATCGCTGGCCAAAATTTTCCGCGGCCAATTAGCGAACTCATGGTGTTATCTATGGTCGTCCGCCTTCAATTCTTGCGTCAGCACAATCTTATATGGATGTAGGCAAAATAAGTTTGAGTCTCTGGCGTCTCTGGGTTTTCTTCGACACTGGCCGCTATGTTTTCTTCATGTCGCACCAACCTCTGTCTAGTTGGTGGCATAGGATCCAAAAGAGTGTACTCACGATTAAACTTTTCTACGGTGCGACGAGTTGTCTGTACACTGAAGCCAAGAGAACAACCGACCTTATGACGAAATTCACGTTGCGTATTTACAACCGAGCCGGAATTTCGATAACAGTTTTTAATAAATTCGGCAAGCGTATTTTGACAACTGGATATCACTGGTAACTTTGACAGCTGCTGAAACATAACAATTACAATATAAAAACTATCATTGTTACCTAGTCACCCTATACTTGTGTAGTCGAGTTCTCTTTCGAGCATTTTACAAGACCGTAAGTATCGCAGTCTTATTTTACGTCGAAGAAGCTTATACACTAAACCAAATGAATGAATATATGTACTCTCGTGTACTTTGAGAGAAAAGTTCTTCGAGTAATTTTCGGTCTCGTATGCGTCAATAGAGAATAGTAAAGTCAGCCCGGCTTAGACGGCTAGGTCACGGTGAAGACATGGACACCATCCTACCAACCCGTACAGTTTTCGTCTACAACCTAGAGGGACAACACAGGAGAAGACGTCCCCATCATAGGTAGTGCAAACAATTGGAAGAGGTCCTCAGCTAACTTCGTAAGCTCAATTGGGGTTAGCTGGCAAAAGATCGCTTTAGCTGGTGTAGCATGCTAGCTGAGGCTCTGGTCCATCCTCGATAGTAGAGTCATCTAAGCTAGTAAATAAGCGCTGATGATGCCACCAGCTTAAAAATTGGACTTAACAGCACACTTTTGTCGGTGTAATTGAGCCTCATAAATTTTTTCTGAACTTGAACATACACATTTGGGCAAAAATGACCTGCATTACTAAACGTAATTTTAGTAAAAGTGTCCATTTCAAACAACTGAAGAGCTTAATCCCAGAACTTTCGTTCTAAGCCACGGCCACGGGGCCGAGATCTTTCAGCAAAAATTTCTATACAGTGGACAAAGAGAGGCAAAAAGGTTGTGATCAAAGCCGAATTGACAATTCCGGATTTTCACTCTCAGTGGCTACAGTTTGTTCTATGCGCGTATACCGTTGACCTGTTATCGGGCTTGAACCATAAAGGTTGGATGCAGAAGCGACCTCAGTTGGTTCATTATGTTAGCGTAAAAAATCACGTAGTCTTCCAGAGTCTTCTAGAGTACGTCCCGAGCAGAAGATAGATTTTCAAAATTTGTGATGATTTGTCAAAGAATTTTTGAGTTAAGATATCCCTACTGCAAGATCTATTGTACGAGTATGTATGTATCATACAAGCTGAAAACACTCATTAAATCATCTGTATTGTTTCCAATATTTCGGGTACAGAAGCTCGCGACTCATATGTTACAATCTAAACAGATCAGAAGGCTAATTTCTTTGTACACTGGATACGGGTATATTCTTAAATTTCTAATAAAATCATTACTTGCGGCAAAACAAAAAAAGAATTGTGGAAATACGAACGAAATATATAAAAATGCGTCCCTACCATTCGATGGAGCGAAGGCGTTAACGGACCAATACATCGGTTGCGTTGCTATTAATATTGAGGTCGATTTATCATTATATAATAACACTATATTGATTTAATTTTATGACTCAAAATATCACTTAATCATTATAGATTAAGTTCATTGCAACACTGAATAAATTGTATCTCCACACCAGTCGGTTTTCTTTTCATGATTTTACCATAACAAAACCACCCGAAATAGTAAGGGTATGAAGGTGCGGTTTTTCTTTATCTTTTTTGCCTCCTATTGTACAACTTTGGTCCCTTGAGACAGCCAGACTTTTATATTGATATTTCCTTGCTTCTATGAAAAATCAGCTTTTTATCAATCGAGGACTGTTTACCATAAGCAGCAGTTAAAATTTTCTTCTTTACTGCAATGCTTTTAATTTGTATAACCAAGGCAACAGAAGGTCTCCCTTTCATATTTTTCTACTGCAAATATCGACGTCATATGGATATGTAAGCTTCCAACTTGGCCAACGATTTGAATAACCGACTTTCATATATTTTCCTCCGCCGTTAAAGGAAGTTCAAGCTGCTGAATTTCATTAACGTGTATTTGGTATTCTATATTGTTTCGTCTTTTTTCTATAAAGCTGTACACTCAGTTTTTCGATCACACATATATCTTTGTAGAATTTTAAAAAGCAATATAAATATATAAAGGCAATATCCCCATAAGATTTAAACAGCTCTTTAATAACTGTGAAAGTGAATGGCCGGTTTCGCTTCATCTGGGGCAAAAGCAAGTAGAACTGAAAGAAAGTAACGCCCTCTAAACTATATAAAAGCATATTCAACGACGACCACGTGGCATTTTTAGGATACCTTAATTATGACAATTCCTGGGTGACTTTAAGGGGTTAGACCACTCTAAGATTTTCAAAAAACCGTCTTTTTTATTGCTTTCAACGGTCCCGTTTGACCTCAAAAATGATATCCGAAAAGATTATAGCCGGAAAATATGTCAAAGTACTTGTTATTCAAAGTATAGTACAAGGCCGCCAGGTAGGAACTGAGCCTCTTATGAAAGAAATGAGCCACGGTATTTTAGGGGACTAGAGTAGGTAAACGGCAGATGTTTTAGAAGCTATTTGCCACGTGTTCAGACTATTGCTGGGTAGTATGATAAACTTTGTTGGAGTTTTTTCAGCTATTTCCAACGTTGTCGTTTGCAAAGTGAGCAAATCGCAAGTAAAATTTACGGAAATTGGTAAGCGTGGTTGCAGATGCAAAATAGTAGTGTCATGTAAAAAATGTGTACAGACTGAGATACAGTACTGTACAAAATCTCAGCAACCATCTGGAGTCAACACTTCATAGTAAATCTTTTCAACTTACTACCTCACCTAAAAAAAGAAATGGATATGTAATGATGTGTAATAGAGTGTATTTTGAAATTCACAACTTTTTATAAAAGTAATAATACTTCAGATTAAAAAAAAAAAACGCAAAAACCAACAAAGTAGCCAAACCTAAGCAACTTGTTTAATATTTTGTGTAATGTCCTTTATTTTGACTAACAGAGGCGCAACGACGAGGCGTAGAAGTAGTTAACTTTAAAAATATATCCTGCAATACATTTTCCCACTCAGCTTTCAAAGCATTGAATAGGTGAGACCTGTTGGACGGCTTTAAGGATACCAAACAGGTTTTCGATGGGATTCAAGTCGGCTAATTGGGCCGGTCATTCAAGGACTTGATTCCCACTATCCGCTAACCACTCCTTTACCAACTTCGATGTGTGTTTCGGATCGTTATCCTGTTGAAACACCCAACAAAGTGGCATTTCCCACTCCGCATGCGGTAGCATTACCGATTCTAGAATGGATTTATATTTGAATCGGTCCATGGTTTCCTCTATTTCGTAGAATGGACCTACACCTCCTGCTGAAAAACAGGTCCACACCATCACACTACCTCCACCATGCTTTACAGTGGGTGTACAGAATCTAGGATTGAGTCGCTGCCCTTTACGACGTCTCACATAACATATCCCATCAGAATTAATTAACTTATATTTTGACTCGTCCCTGAAAAGAACTGTTTTTCATTTTTCAGGAGACCAGTGTTGGTATTTTCTTGCAAAATTTAGCCTAATATGGAAAAAGATTTTAGTTTGAAGTATGTTTAAAAAATTTAATTGCACTACCTGTTCCTTAAATGTCTATTTGTGAGCATCGGCTTTTTGCACGGCCTGTAACTTCGAAGATTATCTTCAATTGCACGTCTTCGCACCGTGCTAGCATCAATGTTAAAATCAAGTAATTTTACGACTTCATTCGAACCTATGAACGGTTGTTCTTTAATTACACCACAAATGTTTCTAGCCGTTCGACATGATGTCTTACACGGCCTACCGCCGACATTTTGATTTTCAACGACTCCTGTTGCATTATGTTTTTTCATTAAACGTGAAATAACCGATTTATCAATATTATAACCTTTAGCTGTTGTTGCCTGAGTATCTCCAGACTTAAATTCATCAATAATCTTTAGTTTAATAGAAGAAGAGTAACTTTGTCGCGACAACTGATCAAAGACAATCACTTCAGATCAAAGACAAAGAGCTTACAACATTTCATGTGTAACCGGACTGGAAAAGTACTGTTAGTTATTCTTTTAGCAGTGGGTTACAAAGTTGCTTTGGTTTTGCACAGCTCAATTTGGCTACTTCGTGTTGGTTTTTTTTATAAATCTGAAGTATTATTAATTTTATAAAAAGTTGTGAATTTCAAAATACACTCTAATACACATCATTATATATCCATTTCTTTTTATTTGGTGGAGTAGAAAGTTGAAAATATTTACTACGAAATGCTGACTCCAGATGGTTGCTTAGGTTTTGCACAGTACTGTACCTAGGAGTCCATTTATTGAAAAAGACTTTGAAATAAACCGTAGAATTGAATCATAAAGAGAAGTGCGATGTGAATCGCAATGAATCAGCAGGAAAAATAGAGGTCGATCCAGTTGTTGAGATGTTCCAGCGATCCGAAGTATTGCACCATGTAAAATACACCCATTAGGTGGCAGTGATTCTAAGACTTTTAAAGGCATTACTGATACTAAGCCCTATGAAAATGTCACAGTATTCAAGAAAGAGTGTATAAATCACGTTCAAAAGCGAATGCGTAATCAGGAAAAGAATACAAAAGGTTTCGGTGAAAGGGGCAAATTGCCGGGAAAACAAATAGAGGAACTCTGTATTTAGATAATGGGATACACTCGATCATAAATTATCTACTGAGGCAAAACCGCAGCTCGATAAATGTCCGGTGGGAGTGGATTCATGGTGCTCATGGCAAAAGGCTAATGCTACAAGTAGTTTGACTGAGTACAAACATAAGCCAGCTCTTCTAATTGAAGTGTATAAAGCTATCAAGCCAGATCAGAGACGATCTTCTTACTCGATGCAACGGCGGTTAGACTCTAATCTGTAATAAAGGTTACATGGCCCCAAAATTCTAGTGGTCAAACTGGATGTTAGGGTATATCTAAGCTATGAATATTGCAGTTTTCGGGCACAATGACGGCTGTGGGTCAATTGTGCACAAAATGAAAGCGATGGATTAAGAAATCGGCACGAAAAGCTACGAAATATTCTTAGATATTGAAAAAGAGCGCATAAGGCTTGCAGTTATATCCCTGTCTAAAGCTACAAAAGACTGCAGGATCGAACTAAAATCCAATAGAAAAGAAATAGAAGAGCAGGACACTAATTTAGAAGGCCAACTATACGGTGCAGGCATCGCGGATTAAAGGTATTACAAAATTTTTTATAACTTTCTATAACTTGCAATTTTAAGCGCGTTTATCTCAAAACTGGGTTCTTCAAGTTGGCCGCACCAATAACTTGAACAATACTCAACCAATTTACTTCAAATTTTAACTACATCTTTAGAAATATTTTGTCTAAATAAGTACGTAGGAATTTCATTTGTTGTAGTTCATTTGTTATTAACAGTTTTCTGGCGATTTTTCTGTGAATTTTGGAAGTTTGACTTTGGAAGTGTGCCAATTGGCCAAAAATCTATTTAGCAAAAAATCTTACGTACTTTTCTAGCTGTTGTTATGTCAATAAAAAAGAATAGTGACTCATCATAATTCAAAATTTATATTACCTTATTTTGGCGATTTCACGATGAGTCCTTCCATTCCCATAAGCTTATACGAGACAGCCATTTTAACGTTTGGAAAAAAATCCATCAAACTTTGTTCTGGTGAAATTTTGGATAGGAGTCGGCGTTCTTTTTAATTACATCATTCATATCATCTACAGGATTATTCAATAAGGACAAAATAATTTTGTATTTTAATACAAACGCTTTTTTATGAACTGTCAATGTCAAAACGTGAGTCAGGATTTACATTTTTGTCGTGTTGAAGTTCACAAAGGTGCAACGTTTGGAAATTCTGAGTCGGTGCTCGCAGCTTTAACTCTAGATTACTAACCTTCGTCGAATCGACTACGCCTGTTTTAATTATTCTGGTTTTCTTTTCGTTCATTGTTCTAATCTCGCCCATATACGAGTATGTGCTCATTTTGTATTGATATCTCAAAGGGGACACATTCAAAACTTGTGTTTACGCAGCAGTTGTCCAGATATAGCTACTCTCCGTAGTCGAATCGGCAAATAGTTTGCTTTATTTTTCCTTCTCAATTTTGTGCTAAATTTTTCGTCAGATGAATAACGAACAAATAAGGCAGGCATTAATATTATAACAGTAAACAGCTGTTCCTGAGAATGAAGAAAATTCAGAAAGTGAAATAGAAGATGCCGCTTATGAAGCGATTTGCAGTTGACGGATAGATAATCATAGTGTTGTCGATTTGCAGAATAGGGTGAACATTACTCAGTCTCCTTCCACATTAAAGAATATAGCAAACGTTGAAGAAAGTACTCAAAACGCACAATCAGATGTATGAAAGTACTTCAACAATTAATTTTGCTACCCCAAGTTTAAGGGTCCATCATGCGGGTTAAGCCTACAAAATGACCAGGCAGAAATATTGTTAATGTAAAACCAGGACCTTCCCGTGATTGTCAAAAATTGTTGGATTCTTTGTCTTGTTTTGAATTGTCTATCACCCGTGATATTATTGATAAAATTATCACTTATATGACCGCAGAAGTTCCATCCCAAAAATATTACGCTCGACGCAATCACCTGTTGCTGGAACTGAACTTAACACGTTTGCTACCGCCCATATAACTTTGGTTTTTTTCCCCGGGTGTCAATAGTATTTTTTTGCATAAAAGTGTATGTTTAGTGTTTATAAATAGTTCTGTGTTTTTGTGTTCTGTGTTTTGTCAATTTTTGTGTATTTTATGGGTGTAACTACCGGCGGGTCACACAGCACCTGATGAAACTGAAATGCACGAGGCGCAACGTGACCCGACGGCACGGCGGTCACATATATTTTCGTGTATATTTTACCTCCTGAGAGGCTTTTTGTCAACAAGTGACTTTTTACCCACAGATATTGATTGAAGTAAAATAATAATTGGCAAAAAAGGATTTAGCAATGAATCGCAGCATGTTTTATGGAAATCGCAACCGAGACGAGGATTTCGATAATGATGAGTTGGATTTTGTGGCTTCCAAATCAAATGAATACATTCCATCTGAGGGAAATTCAAGCGATTCTAAATCCCTGGAAGTCTTAGAATCATCTTTTGAAGAAGATAATAAGCAAGTTGTGCCGCGAGGTGGACATCCAACCGAGTGGTCAACAGTTATTGGGCAATCCCTAAAAATGTTCATTTTCGAACAGAACGATGTTAAAAACATTCAACCACAAGCATCAGCATTGCCTATTGATATTGTCGGCCTTATGGTTATAGAAGAGATTTATCAGCTTATTGTTACCGAAACAAATTCCAATGCCAACCAATTTTTACGGAGCACCACCATAATGCGTACTTATCGCGCAAAGGAATGGGTAGATATCAACGTGCAAGAGTAGTGATGCATATGGGCATTGTGAAATATCCATCTATTACTCACTGCTGGAGTACTGACAAGTTATTCAAAAATTCATTCGTGCTCCAAGTGACGTCGCGAAATAGATGCCAGTTGATAATGAAATTCATTCACTTTGCGGACAACTCAACTATAAGTGGTAACCGTTTGGGGAAAGTAGGTGGACTTTTAGACCTACTTGAAGAAAACTTCGTCAAGTCCAGAAGCCAAAAAGAAATATTAGCAGTTGATGAATCAATGATCCCTTGTCGTGATAGGTTGCACTTTAGACAGTACCTTATAAGTAAATCACATTAGTATAGTATAAAAGTCTATAAACTTTGTTATCCAGCCGGATACACTGACACCAGTGCCGTTTATACAGGAAAAAATTATTCAAATAATCAAAGAGGAAAACCCTTCCAAACCACTTCACATTCAATTCAAATTATCTTGGACTTGGCCGAACGTATTTTAGACAGGGGTATAACCATTACAATCGATAATTTTTATACCTCTATTTCCTTAGCCAAAAAGCTCCTTGCTCGTAAAACGCACATTACCACTACGTGGTAATAGACAAGGGAATCCAGAGATGTGACGACTGCCAAGCTCAGGAGAAATGAGATAAAAGGGCTTGCTAACTCAGGAATTGTCGTTGGTAAATGGAAAGAAAAGCGCGATGTTCTAATGCTTAGCACAAAACATGGTTTGGAGGAAGTGCTAATAGGAAAGTGGTCGAGACAAGACGAGGAACTCAAAAATTAGAGTATGATTGTGGATTACAATCATGCCAAGCAAGATATTGACATATCCGACCACCTCTCCGTAGATGGTATTATAAAATAGCCTTTGCGTTTCTACTTTTAACAATCATTGTAAACGCGTTGGTCATTTATAATAAACAACAATAAAAAACTGTTCAATTTTAGAGTTTCGAAAAGCGATCTGCGAGGCTTTGTGTAACTCTGTCTTGGAAGCACAAGCATCAACATCCAAAAAAAAGCACGTTTTGAAAGAAACCGACAGCAGGGATTCTCGAAACAGAAAAATAAGAAAACGGTGTGCAGATTGCTATTCCAATATAAGTCAAAATGAAGGCAGAAACGCTGCAGTCAAGAAGACGAAGAATAACCTTCTTGTGGTACCTGTGAAGGAAACCCTACATTATGATTAGAATGCTTCAGCAAACATCAAAGCATCAAATTTTCCATTATCATCTTTTCTTTGCATTTTTTTTTTTGCAATAAAATCAACCAAGATATTTGGGCAAAATTGGGTGCAAATGTGTGGTTTTTTTTTTCGCTGATGATTATAATGCCTTTATCTAGGTCCCTAGAAAGAAAAATTGGTGTTTTTATAACAGGCCACACAGGAAATATTCATACAAAGAGGTATAGCTTGTGACCGCGGGCGGTGCACATGGCCTTTCGGGGAGTAAACCGGCGGGTAACATGGCAGTGAACGTGTTTTAAAGCTCTATTATGTATACTATTACTTACTTACTTACTTAGGCGACAGTTCGGGGTGGACCTGGGCCTCAACCAATAACCCTATCTAATTAGGGCGGTCCTTGGCTAACTGCCACCAGTTGCGCATTTCAAGTTGGTTGAGATCCCCTTCCACAAGCGGGCGCCACCTAAGGCCTTCCTCAACTGCATGGCCCCTCCGGATTAAAGTCGAAGATTATGCGGGCTGGAGCGTTCGCTCTACATGGCACAGCCATCTCAAATGCCCAATGCGCAGTTTTTTGAACAACGATGTCGCTTCATCGTTGAATCGTCTCCTCCAGAACCCGGGACCAAATATCTTACAAATAATTTTTCTCCCAACAGGACCAAGGATATCTTCATCCGTTGTTGAAAGCGCCTATGCTTCGGGACAATAGAGCAGGACTGGAATTGCAGGGATCTTATACAGAGTTTCCGTGGTTGTTCAGGAGAGGGGGCTACCATATAGTTGCCTTCTCAGTTCAAAGAAACAGCGATTGGCAAGCGTTATTTTTCGTTTGATTTCTGACGACATGTCGTTTTCAGATGTGATAACAGAGTCGAGGTAGACAAAGTCCCTTACTACCTCAAAGTTATAGCTGTGGATTGTAACACTCTTGTCGATTCGTTGATGTTGCGTGTCCCTTCTTATTGACAGCATATACTTCACTTTGTCCTCATTTACCGCTAGACCCATTTTTGCCGCTATATTCGCAAACGTACCAGTGACAGCTCGTTGTATTCTACCAATAATATCAATATCGTCGGGGCGGCGTATGCAAGCAATTGAACAGACCTTTGAAAGATAGTATCTCTTGTGTTAGCTTGTGAGTTTTGCCCAATTATTTCAAGTATTATATTAAAGAAGTCACGTTCAGTTCACGATATCATTCTGAAAAGAGCGTGCAGTTTTACATTCTTAAAAATATGCTGAAAACCTGCTATCGAAAAAAATATGTTGGGTGTTTTCAATCTAAGATATTAGCAGTTGGTTTGGGGCCAGAAAATTTGAGATCAACTCTCATATCTGTTGAAATAAGAAATTTGGTATATTGAATAATAAACTCGGATTCATATTGCGTTTACTCTGAAGAATCTCTAACAGAACCTTATATTCTTTATTTTCACACACACTCAGGTTATTGTCTTGCTATAAATTCTCAAGTGGGCGTTTGTCTGAGTATCCACTTTAGTATCAAATTTTTAGCTACCAATTACAACTTTCCAAGTTCAAAGAGTGTGTTTGCTTTATACCATTACAAAGCTAAACACTCAAATTCTTCCCGTCTTTTATCAGATTGCTAAATTTTCTACCCTTAAACTTACTTGTGAAGAATTCTCTTTCGCCCAAGGACGCACTTGACATGATATAGGGTGACCCTACGGTATAAAACATATTATCCTTTGTTTCTCATTTCTGTCAGTTCGTCTAGTTTTGTTCACAAAGTTCAAGGGCTTCGACCATGAGATTTTTTATTCCTTCCTCTCAACAGGTCATTGCTTAGATACATAGATCTAACCATGAAAGGCTAATAATATCTTTCACCTGTCAGTGGTGGTTGAAGTACCCAAACACATTTTTCTTTATTTCTGTGTGTGCTAATCCTTGTGACTTCGTTTACAGACAGTGAAATGTAAGTCCTATAGTTTGCATTTGTGGTGCTTGTCCAAAGGATTATCTTTTCTGCTGCATTCCGTTGGACGAAGAGGGCTTCTGTTAGTGTTTTTCGCATTTTTTTTTTCATCCGATGGATATGTAAAAATAACCAGCGGGATGGAGGGTTAATTTAATTAAATTTCTACCGGTCCAAGTTCTGGCTTTATGTCTTAAAGGTGGGCATTTGTATTTCTATTTTTATTTTTTTTTTTTTCAAGATACACATTCCGCTTTGTAACTTTATCAGCACTATCTGTATATTTTGGCCATAAAATATAAGATTCAGTACCATCATACTGTTCGCATATCTGTGGATTATGGAAATATGCGTGTTGGGTTAGCTTAAATGCTTCCTCATTTAAATTGCACCAACGTAAAATTTAATTATGCAATAGTATCCATTAAAGCTATAAAGTCCATAAAGACTATAAAGGCCATGAAGACCATGAGGCTCATGAAAGCCATGAAAATGAAGTAACGAAATAGAAAACAGGAAATAGTGTTCCTTTTTGAACGCTCATTGCTACGCACTCTTTATACTCGTATCCCTAAGTACGAATATATGCGGTTGGGATTGGTTGAGCTGCCTCAACCAACTCTTGTTTACTGCATTTGTATTGGTACACCTCGAGGGAATAATGAGGATAATGGATATTAAGGTCATATTTTAGATCTTAATCTAGTAGTACAGAGCACAGGGTTTATTAGGCAAATAACGTTTTATTGTGCTCCCTTACTGGAGCATATTAATTCACGGATGTCTGCTTGCAGTTGTGAGAGGGGTATCTACAATACACACCCCTTGCATTGAAATTATTTCTAACCCTAATGATGTTGTTTAATGTATGTATAATGCATATACATTCATACATGAGTAAATACAGGTGGGCTTCAATGGCAACAAACACAAAAAAGAAGCTTTCTGCAAGACTGTATATATGTACATACAATGTAAAAATACCATGAACTGCTAAAGGCTCCCTGTGGGCTAATTGTGAGAAATATTGGTACGGAAGGTCGGCTTTTGTTTTAAGAACAAGGTACAACCAATCAATTTTTGATGAGGTTTTGTGCACGTGTACTTGGTAGAAATTGATACATTTTCTATGATAAAAAACGAGGACGGGTATACAGAAAATGGAATGGATTCTTGGTATTAAATGAAAGGTCCTTAATCGATTATTAATGTTCTCCGACCACACATCTTTTCGGGGGAATGTATTATTTTACTTAAATAATGGTGGCTCAAATAAGCATACTTAGTTAATCGCATCGCACCATTCGATGTCTAGTCATAATGAATTAGATTGTTATCATGAACAATCACTGGTTAAGCAAACTTCAATGGACTGTCAATATAGTATTAAACATATTCTCAATGATATTTTTAGAGGGGCGTTATCAGAAACCACCACAATGGTGCGTTGACTGGACATTAACAGAACTACAATACATCATTACTAGAAAAAGTATTTTATGGTGTCGTCATCATTTTTACATCAAGGAGCACAGAAGTAACAAAGTGTAGTACCCAGTTAAGGTATAGCCTGAGGCTGTTTTTGATGAAGTTGCAAGAATGCCGCTGAGTTTTTAGAACCGAATCGAAAATCGTGGAATTTGCCTACCTGTGCCTTGGCAAAATAATTTAGTTCAGGCTTAATTTCTGAGGATCTCTGCCAGCCATCTGGCTGTAGGCTGCTACCTAGACAATTGAATTCAGGTAGCCGACCGATATCAAAAAAGAATTTATGTTATTAAAACAGATAACACATTAAAACAAGGCTTAAACGGAGCTTAATTGTCGTTTCAGGTGAAGATTTCTGTCACTTTCTACTGCTCTTCATAAGCTCGAAAGTTAGGGGAGTATTTATATAATGATACGAAGCCGAAGGCTGTCCAGTTCGGATACTGTCCAAAGTCGGTTCTGAATATTGTACCAATCGCCCATTAGAGGGTATCACTTATGAACCGATTGGATTCAGTTCAGTGTATAGGAAGAAGATCGAAACGACTTTGGCATCAGAGCACTAGTTACAAGCTTAAATTATAGGAATATTGGAATAAGTATAGAAAATTAAATCGTTTCTTGAATATTTTTATGCGGAATCCTCATTGCACTACACAATAGATAGACCGGAGGTAGGACAAGAGGCAGCCATCGAATCTTCAGCGTTTTTTGTAACAAACTTTCTGATTGATTGACGTAGAGATTACGTTGAGCCGTTGAGACGTTCAGGTCGGACCTTGTGAAAGCATCTATGCTTGAAGTTTAATGGAATCAACATCTCAATTTAGAACCAAAGATGCATCTAGTCTTATCACAGAAAGACCTTTCTCCGTCATCTCTTCCCGATAACAGAATATTTCAAGAATACGGAAAACTTTTAGACAGTTTCCGGATTAGATACAAAAAATAAAATTCGTTGGAGAAACCGTTGGTGGTGCCCAGATTAGACTAATCCAATTTTTGCTTTTCATAAGGAGAAGAAATTTGAGGGCTGAGTCCAAGTCCAGTTTTAGTGCACCATCTTCGCTTCAAATCAGACAGTTTCAAGGTATTTCTCAACAGACAATACCGCCACCCTCATCACATTTTGACCACAGCCAATAACAGCAAAGAAATTCCTGTTCACTAGCACTCCTTTAGTCCACAAAACAGTTCAAATCGAGTGCACATTCAACAATGCAGGTTAGATTTTCCTACAAAATGCTCCGCGTTGGTTCTATTGCTTCTACTACACTTCATGCTCATTGGTTGTAGACCAGTAGGTCCGACTTAATATTGGCGATTATGTAACCTACTCTTGGTATAAAATGTACTTCCTACTTCTGATAGCAACTTGATATGTACGAGTAGGTAGGACCCAACTCAGTTTAAACAAGTCTTTATTCAATGAACTTATATATGTACTAACAAAAATCTATTTATAAGTGTGTTACAATATATGTATGTTATTAAACAGCTTGTGAACTTTAGGGTTTGACTGCTTACTAAGTACTGACTCTATTCTTAATTGGCTAGTAGAAAGCTGGTTGATGGTTAATAAGAGTGTAGTGTCAGATCATTTATTGCACTGTAGCTATATCCGGCCATCCCGCATTTCATGCGCCCCATGAATAGTTACTTTCATAATCAAGTCTTCTGTCAATGCTTCATGTTATCGCAACTTGATGTGGCGTTGTTTGGGTCTTCATGAGCAGCAACATTAATATTGAGTGCCGTTCATATCATCCTTTGAACGTTTATCCCCTTCTTGAGTTATTTTAATACAATAGCTGCTAGGTCCAACACAACATACCTTACTGCCGCCTTTCTCCTGCGGTTAAATATTTGCCTGTTCTCTGGTTGCATTTTTTCAATTTTCTGTCGAACTTTAAACGGTATATCTTCCCTTTCGTCATCGTGTTACTTAACCATTTCCAGCTTCACCATCAATTTAGCGACCAAAATGTTAACGTCATACTTCTTTTGGATTGACCTCTGCAGCATACTATTTATCGCAATTTGTACTCTAGATATGAACCTATACTACTTTTGCGGCGAATCAACTGATAGTCTTCTAAAAACATCGATAAACTACTATACGATTTAACCGTTCAGCTTACCCATTTTCTCCCCGCACATTTGTAGTTATGAAAATATGTTCAATATTTTCTTCGGTGAAAAGTCTTTAAACTTTTTATAACATAATCTCTGATTTTTAACGTAAACACCTGTCGTGTGAACTTAAGTTTACGGGATGCCCATACACCCATGTGAGCAAGGATACTTTGGAGATACCAAAGCAGAACTTGTGTTTGAGGCACAAGTTAAACCTTTGATATGGGTCGAGGCCGATTTAAAACCTCTCATTGTTCTTAGGGTCACAGCACTCTTATTACTTATTGCAAGCCTACATTGGGTCAAGCCAACAAGAAGACGCTTCCCTCGACTTTGCTTTGGGTTTAAATCACAGCCACCATGATGCTTCCACTAGGAAGTCTACCTCAACAAGTCAGGGTCTCCTGACTCCCATCGTACCATGATTTAAGTCCCAGTAGAGACTACCGGTGGTCCTGCCACCAAAAAGACCTATGACCGGCAACTTGTAACTGATCAAATCGTAGCAACCTTCGGTGGCGTCATCTGAAGATGTTTACGATAAGACCAGTAATGTGCTCTGCCCCAGCTTCTTATTAGACAACGTCCTTAATGGGCGAAGCGTTGATAATTGAGCGGGGGTTCACTTTTTAGAGCAGAACGCACCTTCTCTATCTGTTATAACCCGCTTTGAATTTCCAAAATGTTTTTTGCAGCTCTTCCAATTTTTTAACAATTTCTCCCGTCAACACAATCTTCGGAGGACAAATCCATAGATATTTTGAAAAACCATCCGTAATAGTTAAAATGTATTTATATTGCTTCGTTGTTAAGTCCATTGGGCCGATGTGATCAAGGTGGAATGTATGGAGTGGTTGGTCTCCTTTATCCAGTTGTTGGGAGAATCATTCCTGCTTACCTGCTTTTCTCTTAGCTAATATGCATTCGACGCAGTTTTTTATACGTCCCTGTATTTTCATCTTTATCTGGGTATAAACAATTCTTGGGAAATGAGACGCATTGTTTTTTGTGTCTCAAAATATCCTTCATTTTGTATCATATTAATAATTTCTGTTCTATATATATTGCGCTAAGAGTGAAAGTCGAACTATTTTTTTAAAAAGCAACTTATCGTGGATTTCAAAATTTTCGTAGCGCTTTTCCTTTACCACTTCTTTCACCATTTCTATAAAGCTTTTCGAATCGTGTGCCTTTTTAATACGAAGTAATAGTTCCTGTTGAATGGCGTACACAACTGGCAAAGGGCTTGAAGAATCCACGTGTACCATCTTTGATCCTGAATGATGTTTCACATCATAATCATAATCCTACAAGTACGAGTATATATAGGTAACCCATCGTTTAACGGCATTCGGTATATCTATTTTTTTCATTGTTTGACGATGCGCTGCACAATCCTTACCACTTTGAATTTGATACCTAACAAGTATGTATATGTGAAGTTTTTCCAACGATTTATACTCGTTGACAGCATAGGTATCCAAGACGTAGCTATACCACTTCTGTTCACCATTGTTATATTTTCTGCTGTAATAAAAAATTTGAAGTAGTTGATTATCGTTACCTTATTGCAACAGAATTGCTTCCACGCCTACTTGACTTGCATCCGTATGCACTTCCGTATCAGCATCTTGACGATATATGTTAAGTACGGATTTGCTTTTCAAAGCCTGTTTTAATGGTGCTATTGCTTGCCATTGGGAACCTGTAATAAGAAACTTAGCATTTTCCTTGTCAGATCTGTTTACGGTTTAGCCAAGATAGAGTATGAGTTAATAAAATGTTAAAACTTGTTAATCCAAGGAACTTGTGCAACTTTAAAACTTAGCTACTAAATGTACTTTTTTTCATCAGAAAGACTCACCTCACAATTTTCAATAACGTGCCCAAGAAAAGTTACTCTTCTCTGAAAGAACTTACATTTAGCCCAATTAATTATCAGTCCATTTTTGGTTGCAACCCATAGAACGATTTTTACTGTATCTAACCATTAGTTTCCCCTTTTCCCAGATATAATAAGATCTTCTACATATAAATATTCTAAAAATATTTTGTATAAAAAATTCTCGAAAACTAACATTGCTGAATCTAACCAAAACTGCTGACCCATTTCCTAGCCCGAACGGTACAAGGTGAAATTCCCATTCGTAATCTTCTGTAACAAAAACCTGCATTTGCAACGTGGAAAAACCCATTTTGGAGGTCCAATATTACAAACATTACATCATCTTCTAGGCTATCTAAGACGCTCTCAATAAGTGGCATTGAAAATACATTCCTAATAGTTTTGACTTTGATTCCTCTGTATTCGATGCATACTCTGAATGAACCATCCTTCTTTATTACCATAAAAAACCCGACTTGTAAATAGTGAAGATGAGGATTGAATGATACCCATTTTAAGTCATTCTCTCGCTTATGTTTTGACAACTTTATTCACTTTAAATGGCAGACATCGCGGTGTTGATAAAAGAGGAGCCTTATCCGTTTAGGAAATTAATATCTATTCATGAAACATTTTTGTTTTCCATCTTATAAAACATTTTTTCTCCATCTACCATTACGACCTTTGCATCTGTCATCACATCTCATCGGAATGCAGTTGCTTGAAATCACATGTGCAATACCTTTACGCTTAACATTATCGATCACCATATCAGTTTCAAAACTACCTAACGTACCATAATTTTCTGATCCCAAACCAGCTAAATTCATTCTATCCTTGGCAAACCGCCTAGCACTGTTCAGCGTTGCAAAAAAAATGTTTTCGATGGAAAGAAATTTTAGCCCCTGAATCGATTAAGGCTTTGCACGGCCTAATGCTTAGTACAATTTGCTTTGAATTGGTGATAGAAAACGAATTAGCTTGTTTAGATTTTGTTTAAGGACAACTGTGAGACATGTGGCCTGACCTATTACACTTGAAACATAAAATTTTCGAACGGCAATCTCTTCTTTGATGTTCTAAAGAACGACAATTGTAGTAATCGGAAGAGTTGGCACTATGCAATCTTTCATCGTAATTTTGTCCGCTATTCTTAAAAGTCGATTCTTTTGAAATATGCCCGCTACTATTGCCGCCGTCATTAACTTTATTATGGAAACCAAAATTAACTCCAATCTTGGCTTTGAATTTTGAAAAGAAATCATACTATGTACAATACTTTTAGAAAATAATATTTATTATCTTCTCAGGCCGCGATTCCATTCATTATATACATTATCAAAGAAATATTATCTACGTCAGCAAGCTGTCCAATTTCTTTCATTATGTAGACATATTTACGACAACTCTCTACGATTTTCATCTTCTTATATTGAAGACGCATGTAAATATCTGCCTTAGAAAACGTTTTTTTCTGAAATCCAGCGCAAAAAATGTTTTTAAAACCCCTATACGTCCTACAGGCGAACGTTTTCATAAAAGATTTTGCCGATCCCGTTAATTGTCTTCTTGTGAATATCTGAAACAGCAAACCCAAAATCCTGATATTTACTTATAAGGAGCCATCGTCCCAAAGTGCGGAAAATTTAAATATCATACTTAGGCTCTGTCAGTAATCACCGAGGAAATTGCAATGACGATGTCGCACATAGTGCTAGTATGGGATGGCATAAATGGCGCGAAACCTCCACTGAGTTTTGTTACTGAGAAACGCCGCTTAGGCTTAAAGGTTTGACATATACAACAGTATACGCAATGTTGAACGACGTACGAGATGTATAAAGAAAAAATGACAGCCACAGGAATTAAATTAAAATGTTACGAATGACAGCAGGACTTAACAAATCAGAAAAAGATTTTGCTCTACCAAAGTCAAAAGAATTAACACCGAACCTTTTTGTGTCACAAAAAAAAGGTCGTTGACATAGTAATGCGTAATGCTTGAATAAATCATGGTTCAAAACTCTGTCCAACGTTGATATAATCAGCGAGCTGTCATTGAGATATTTGTGAATACTGAGCTGCCACCAAAAATTGAAATGATTCTCAATACAAACAAAACAAAATATATGCTGTGATAAAAAACTGATAGCGATAACCGACGATGCCTTAGGCAGGACATAATAATGCGAAATTATATTTTTTAGATTTTATCTATCAAGCTTTCAAATGAACTCTTGCTATGATATCGGTGCGAAAATCAAGTGAAAAATAACGATTTCCAACTGACAATGTTCATCCCTGTCCTTTAATATTGCCAAGAGAGGGGGCTACTTTTATCAAAAGATTGCTCTTGCGTTTTTTGATCAAATCTGTATTGATGGCGTGTAGAGGATATGGTACAATACT
Organism: Volucella zonaria; assembly: GCA_963966105.1. Classification (NCBI taxonomy): domain Eukaryota; kingdom Metazoa; phylum Arthropoda; class Insecta; order Diptera; family Syrphidae; genus Volucella; species Volucella zonaria. The sequence continues at coordinate 110,447,134 of OZ014531.1, forward strand.
TAAAAATATATATCGGCTGTTCTACGATATGGTTCCGATTAGGAACATGCGCTTACAGTAATTACGATGGCTTGGTCCGCTAAACTGCATATAGCGCTCAATTTTGAAGGGACTTAAAATTCAACCAAGTAAGTGAAAACGAGTGAAAATAAAGAGATATCAACCAACTCGACGCGTTTAACTAGGGTAGCTAGCTAGCCATCGAGTTAACTGGAAGGGCATATTTATGGAAACTAAGGACTTCCTCAATATACACTCTACCAAAAGCATTATAAAAAGAGCATTCACCCAGTTCGATCTTTACCCAGCTGCATCCAATTTCGCACTCTAAATTGACTAAGGTTAACTTGCGCTTGGGTGCGTCACCAGTGTCGCCGTCTTCCACTAGTTCGTTGCTGTCGCCCGGGGGCGGATTCGAAGATTTTTGGGACCGGAGCATTTGTGACCATCCGTTTATATGGCCCGGCATCTTAGTCGTTGTCGCTGTACAGTCCGTATAGTTCGCCGTCGTATCTCCTCCTCCACTCCTCGCCTATGCAGACTGGACAAAAAATCCATTTGATAAAGTTCATGCCTCTGCGACTTAGGGCAGAGCCGAGTGTCACTTTTGTTGTTCGAAAGAGTTATCCTTTGTTTGATCTCCGCGCTGGTGTCGTCGCCTGAATTGATAGGAGAGCTTAGGTAGACAAAGTCCTTAACTAAGTCAAAGTTATATCTGTCCGAAACGCCGGTATTGGATGTCCTTTCTGCTTGACGGCATATACTTGGTCTTACCACCATTAACCGTTGAACCCATCTTCGCCGCTTGCGTCTCAATACTCGCGAAAACGCCACTGATATTGCGCTGTTTTCTTCCGATTATGTCAATATCGTCGCTGTATGCGAGTAATTGGACCGACTTTCAGAAGATATTGCCTTTTGTGTTGGTGCATGAGCTTTGCACTAAATCATTCCTTGACATCAAAGGTCTCGGTGAATCCTATATTGAACTTGATGCAGCAGCGTGTTTTATCCATCGTCTTCCCGTACAAATGGATGAGTTTGACAGGGATGCCAAAGCTAGACCAACGTAAGACAAGACATATAAAATATAGGAGCGTTTGGATTTACATTTTCAATTCTTTCGTAGGCTGCAAAATAAAGTTGTTGGTAAAATAAGGACCCGGTTAAAAATAATTTTTATCCAACCGAAATAAGTCCAACGATGAAAGGACGCCATCTTTAAGATAGCCTCCGAGATATTGGAATTTACAAAAAAAAAATAAATAAACAAACTAGTAGACGTGAATGAACTGAACAAACGTTTTATATTTCGTTGTTGAATACTTTGAACGTTGTTCTCTTACCAACGTTTGTTACCCATGAACACAATGCAATTGACAGCTCCTTTAAATTTACTTGTGTTGATAATACCGTAGTTCTTGCGTCCCTTTTATCTGTCGGCTTTGACGAAATGCACCCCAAATTCATCAATATTATTCTCCCAGTCATTCTTCTCTCATTAGTGCACGTCTTCAACTTCCACCGGTTGCTACCCCTCTGAACGGTAAATTGCAAAAATTTTGAATATTCAAAAAAAAAAACAACAGGAGTAATGACTTCCGGACCAGCTCTATATTACCTTTTCTCTCTAATTTATTTGAGAGGATACTGCAAAGACAAATCAATGCATACATTCACTCGAAGTACGAGTACCTACTCTCGCCTATACATTCCGATTTTAGAAAGCATCATAGTTGTCGTTAAAGTTACTGATGATATCAAGGAATCTCTGGACGAGGATAAATTGACTTTTCTAGTGTTCGTGGATTTTGCAAAGGTGTTCGATACTGTTGATCACACGAACCTCTGCAATAGATTATCAACTCACTTTGGATTCTTAAATTCGGCTGTGACCCTTATGTCGTCATGTCTTAGACACAGGAAACAAGCCATCTCAGTTGGACCTTATACGTCCGAATTCTTTCACAACAGTACAGGTTTTCCACAAGGCTCTATTTTGGGTACTCTTCTATTTTACATTCACATGTTTGCCGACGATGTCCAACTGAATCGAAGTTACCTAGGAATGGCTGCTCAAATGCAATTAATATCGGTCTTGAGAGAATATTCAATTAGTCTAAACGAAATGCATCATTATCAGCAAAAAGGCGGTTGGACTTTCATATTTTCCAGACATTGTGTCAAACGGCTCAAAAATATGTAGAATACATTAACACTAGGGTTGATATTTAACAGGACTTTAACTTGAAATAATGTCCTGGCAAAGTGTATGGAATGTCGTATAACTTTGTTCCTCCAAAAATACGTATGTTGCTAGCAAAAGCGCTGATAATTCCTATTCTTAGTTACGGCTGGGAACTTTTCTGTACGTGCGATGCAACGAGTAGAAGAAAGCTTAACGTTGTAGTGAGAGAAAAAGAAGTATAGTGAAATCTGTCAAATCCACATTACAAAAATGTGAGGAAGAATATCCTGGATTGGGAGAAAGTGGCCAACGAAGTTTGTGCTCCTAGTAACTATTAATCAAAAACAAATTTTGCTTCACCTAAAATTAATATTTACTCACACACTTGAAACCAGCAAGAGGAAGTGGAAAACTCTTCGAGACAGTTTTAATAGGACTGTATCGAAGAGTTTGTCGGGTCAAGCAGCAGAGAAGACTGGCGGCTCGGCCGTAAGTAAATTTATTTTCCTAGGTGTTGATTTAATGCATTTTATAAATTTTCGGGTCAATCTGTACCTACTCATCTGAGGAGACGTGATTATCCGACCTGGAAACTACTAAGGTCTCAACAGAAGTTGAAAGCTCTCTCAGCGGTCTGTCCACCTAAACTTTTTTCATGCCTCCTCGTTAATCACCGAAGTGACTACTGATTTCACTGGTCCCATAGTCCATTGACGAAGATGGTCTTGTTTTAAGAGCTTTGTTCGCACGGCTAAAAAAATTGTCAACCGCAACTAAAGGACAAGTTCTACTCGCATTTTTAGTGCATGTTAATCAACTTGATATTAGCTGCGCAACTAAGTTCTCTTGATGGCTCCAACAGTAAGTGCTGATCGATCCAAAATGTCTTGAACTAAGCTTAGACATATAGTATGGTAAACAAACCGTTTTAACACATTAGCGATTTAGTTTTGGCGTCATACCATATACTTTTGGTTGTGTGAAAATGTCTGATTTTATGCCAAATAATGGGAAGTGTTGATATTCTTCTTTAATTCGAAGAAAACGGCGGCAGAAGAGCATCGAGAGCTCCAAAAAGTTTACGGAGGTGCTGCTCTAAATGAAACAACGTGCCGTGATTGGTTCCGTCGCTTCAATGATGATGATTTGGATGTTGGCGACCGTCCGCGTGAAGGAAGGCCAAAATCCTTCGAAGACGCTGAATTGGAGGAATTGCTCGAATAAGATCCATGCCAAACGCAAGAAGAGCTTTTTTCAGCATAAGGAGTTAACCGCCAAGGCATTTCCAAGTGATTGCATGCGAAAAACGGCCACAATACGATCAGAGACATGAAAAAATGATTCTACAGCATGACAACACTCGGCCTCACGTTGCCAAACCCGTTAAAACCTGCCTGGAAACGCTCAAATTGGAAGTCCTACCTCACCCGCAATATTATTCAGATATTGCGCCGCCCGATCATTACTTGTTCCGTTCGATGGCACATGGTCTGGCTGATCAGCAGTTCCGCTCATATGAAGACATCAAAAAATGGCTTGATTCATGGATAGCCTCACAAGATGAATACTTTTACTATAACGACATTTGAGCTCTACCAATAAGATGGGAAAAAGTTGTAGCTAGCGATGGGCAATACCTTGAATGATTCATTTGTAAGCATTTTTTCACAATAAAATTGCATTTTCATCAAAAAAAATAACTTAGTTGCGCAGCTAACGCAGATGAGATCGGTATTCGAAAAAGATATCGCAATGGAATCGACCAACATCAATTTTAATACCGTCAGGGTCTGCCGCACAGCGTTCAAGACATTATGCAGTCACAACTGGGTAAGACTGTGCTGGGTGCCAGGACACTCCGGTATTAGGGGAAATGAACCAGCGGACGAGCTTGCAAGAAAAGGAGGGCTACTCGACAATAGTGAGGTTACCAACATCAAACCTCCCTTTGCATAGTGAGGGGCACTATCGAGGAAAAAATCACAAAGACTGCCAACCTAAGGTGGTCAAGTCTTGAAAGGCACAGGGTATCCAAAGCTCTCTGCAGCTTTTTGATAGACTTTCTGTCTCTTGACGCCACATACCTCGAACTTCTTCGCCATTGTCATATGAATTAGAATATTGTAATTGTAAAGCGAATTTGTAGTTTTAAAAAAAATTGTGCAAAGTTGTGCATGCTTTTAGATTGAAACTCCATGTACTTCCCGAGAATGCGCCACCAAGTCACTGCAATTCTAAAATTATTTTCAATAACTCGTCGAGAGCTATTGAAAGTCTTAAATTGAAAGTGTCTTCTGGGTCATCAAACAGGACACCAGGATATGGTCGCATTATATCCTCACGAAGAGGTGAAATAGTAAAGCACTGTTTTTTCCGAATTTGGGAGTGTTTGTTCTGGCGGAAAACGAAGTCTCCTGTTATTAATTTGCTACCCAAATGTTGAATTTTTTAACACGTCACCATCATTTTGACTTCTATATGGCCCAACACCGACAGCAATAAATGTGTAATTGGCATCACACACTCCCTGCAACACGGTGCTAAAAAATATTTTGTAAGTAAACAATATTGATCCAGATTTATGTGGACATTTAATTTGTATGTGTTTCCTGTCAATATTTCCCACGCAGTTGGGCGCTTGCCACACATTTCCAAGCTCCTGCGCCACGTTTTTCCAATCGTTGGAATTCAAAGGGGGGCATATAAATTGGAGACAATGTTTGCAAAAGTATAGTACTACACATACATCAATTATACTCGTAATTTCTCTTACTGGGGACACCCCCATTCGGAAAGTCCACGCCAAGTAATTGGATGAAACACCTTGCTACGAATCACTGCAAGAGAAAGAAAAATTGAATTACATCTTAATTTAAAACTTACATAAGCGTTAGTAGCAGTCTGCATTCCGCACCAATCGCGTTTTTAATAGATTTTTTTGTTAATCTCTTTCCCACGAGATTTTGTAATAAATTAAACACCAGCTTGGTCATTCGGGTACTGTTCAAAAACAATTCCTCGTCATTATTCTTTATAGATTTAAAAGTGGTTTCAAAATAACCTCGTTGATACCTTTCCTAATATAAAAGCCCCACCCACCCACTTGCGTCTGTTTTTTTTAAGCAATTTTGTTGCTAAAAAGCAGAACGTCACAACATTTAGCATAAACAAAAGTTTTTCACTATGCAGCTGACGTTTGACAACCAATCGTATTGTGTTTGCTAGAGCAGCATGAGTCGCTTCAAAATCGATGACAGCTGTAGCAGACGCAGACGCAGACGCAGATGCATGTTTTGCTCCTAACTTAACAATACCGCGCGTTATATTTTCATCCGTTGACCAGTGGACAAAAATAAAAAAAAAGTTAGAGTTATCTCAATTCCCAGACAATATTTTGCCTCCCCAAGATCCCTAATTTCGAACTCTTCTCTTAAACTATCTATCATCTATCCAGTTAATATCATTGGACAACAATAAAACATCATCAACGTAGATAGAGAGGATTAAGATACGTCCATTTTTCCACGCAACGTATATACAAGGATCTGCGTTAGTCGCCTTAAGACCCATTTGTCCCAATTTATGGTCAAATCTGACATTCCACTCATGTCCGGGTTGTTTTAAGCCATACAGAGCCTTTTGTAAACAACATACCTGCTTTTCCTCGCAAAAATCTTCCAGCATTATTTTTGCCCTTTTTGCAATGACACTGTCTATTGGCTCCCTTTGAATGATTTCCTCTAAAGAATGTTCCAATAAAGGCGGCGTCTTCATATAAATTCGTTCATTCAAATATCCTTTTAAATAAGCTGAGGTTATATCAACCTGATGAACCTTGAGTTGATATTTAGCAGCAATCGCAAGCATAAAGCGTATAGACTCTAGGCGAGCTACAGGACCAAAAGTTGTAGTCTAGTCTACACCCGGTTGTTGACTAAATCCTTGTGCTACCAGGCGTGCCTTTCTTCCCGTTACTACATCCTCCTCATTGTATTTGTTCGTTAGCACAAATCTACATCCTACCTTGTTTTGATCCTCCTGTTCACGAACCATTTTCCAAGTGTCGTTATTAATTAAGCTCTTGACTTGAGGTCTAAAATAGCGTTCTGACACTCAGCACCGTATTGTCCTTGTAAGGCTTCCTTGAAAATAACTTCGCCATTAAACGCGTAGGCTACAACGTCGTCATCCAACACATTTTCACTGTTTTGAATAGTAGCTTGAATCGGCTTGAATTCTTCAACTGAATTTTGATCGCCATCATTACCTACCACCAAATAGTTCAGCAGTATTTTGTTCACCTGCAGCTGCATCACATCGAATTTCCATCAATTCGACAACACCAGACTTTGTCTCGTTTGAGATGATATCTTCATCCTCTAGCATACTTGTATGAACATCCACAAACCTAACATCTATTGCGACGAAGCTTTTTCTCTCTGACGGTATCGATTCGATAAGCCTTTGACCCATTGGAGTAGCCAACAAATATTCTCTCAGGTGAACGAGTTAAAATTTGTCTTTGTTAGTTTGTTTGTTCAAAACAAATGCTCTGCAACCGAATATTTGAAGATGCTTTAAATTTGGAATTCTTCCTGTCCATAATTCGTAAGGTTCTCGATGGACAACGATTTCTCAAATAATTCCTTCTGCCCAAAATGAAGGAGAAAGTCCAGCTTGTAGAACCATACATCTGGTCATTTCGACCAAAGTTCGATTCTTCCTTTCGCTTACACCATTCTGTTGTAGCGTGTATCGTGCGGAAAACCTTCTTCTGATTCCTTCTGATTTTAGATATTCATCAAAAGAGTTTGAACAATACTCCTTACCATTATCCGTCTGAAGTGCTTGTATTTTGCGTCCGGTTTGTTTTTCGACGGGACTTTTATATGACAAGGACATTTTAAATACATCGCTTTTGCTCTTAATAATGTATACCTCACACCAGCGCGAGTAGTCATCTATAAAGGTGACAAAATATTTGCCTCCACTATGGGACTGTGCCCACATAGGCCCGCAGACGTCAGAGTGGACAATCAGTAAAGGTTCATCGCTTTCTATTTCGTTCGTAGAAAATGGCTTCGCAGACATCTTTCCTTTTATACAAGTAGCACATGGTGGTCCTTTGTAATCTCGTTTTTAGCCATGTCGATCAAATCCTTTGAGTTTAAGTGGCCTAGACGTTCATGCCACACTTGAATTAAAGACTTTATCGGTGTATTTGTTGATTCAGCAACGCGGGCAGATTCCATTGTTTGTCGAAAATAGTACAAATCACTAATTCGGTCTGCTAAAAGTTTGATCTGCCAATTTTTATCACGCAGCCCTTATCCGTGATTTTGGAAACTGAAAGTAAATTTGTGCACCGATCATCAACTAGCAAGGTATTATCAAAATTTACTGACCTTGATTCGACTCCAACGGCTGTTTGGAGTCTTACAGTTCCAATAGCCTGGACTTTGGTAGATTGACTGCTTGCTAAGTTAAGTTTTCCACGGTCGGTGGGGGACAGCTTCTCGAAGCTTCTTCACGGCGCAAGTGGGAAGTGTAACCGCTATCTAAACACCAGCTCTATTTTAAGTGGCTCCGTGGTCATGGTATGTTTGGGATCTGATTTAATGTATAATGAGTCTTATATACACTAACGTTGTGAAGTTTGACATTTTACGAGACAGCCGGCAGCTTTGTGTCCATGTTTATTGCATTTGCCCATCAAAATGGGAACTTTTTCATGTCACTTGCGGGACTAACCTTATCTGCCCGGTTCGAACTGAAATTTATTTGTTTTTTAGGAAAACTCTTTGTTGCTAGCATAGCTTCAGATTCCGCGAATTTCTGCTTCCGCGCTTTTGCTTCTTCTAGGATTTTAACTTGAAGCCTTTCGGCGTCAGGCAAAGCATCCTGCGTTTCAACAACACAACGAAAGTTTTCGAAGGACTCAGGTAAACTGTACAAAAGCATTATGCTCAATAAGTCTTTTTGGATTTTGACATCCATTGAATCAAGCTTATCCACAGCATCAAAGAACTTATTCACATGCTCACGTACATCGTCACCTTCATTCATCTTTTGAAGAGTTAGCTGTTTCAGTAAAGTGGCCTTCCTAGCTGGACCTGATGAGCCGTAGACGGACTCCAGTTTTTTCCAAATATCTTGAAATGTTTCACACCCACATGTTTCAGCTCAGATGGACTGATAGATAATATGAGATCAGCTTTAGCTTTCTTGTCCGCACGTTCCCAGGTTGTTAGAGCGTTGAGCCTTCTGCATCTTTGCATCGTTTTCCTCAGGTACTCAGAAGCAGCGGTTCTGCTTGCAAACACTATGTATCATAGTTGTCTTTGGATAACATTTCAAGCCTTAACGTATCAGAAGGATTTGCCATTGTTAAACCACGTGTATATTGTTTTTAAATAATGTTCAATATCCTGGGCCCATAACCTGTGGAGCAGGTCCGCAAAGTGGAGCGGAACAAGTAACGCGAAAATCAAACTACACCTTTAAATGATTACTTTAATTCTAATAGATTTGAGAATCAGTTCTGAGTTCAATGAACGCCAAGAAAAGAATAAAATAAAAAACGCTATGCCATAATGACAGATGAAAATTAGATGAGAAATGGATATGTTTATATGTTATATTGGTATGCGTGATCACGAATTGTCAGGGATGTCCAACAGTTTTGTTATACTGCTTTTATTGATTAAAACAAAATAATGTAGTCTAATGTAATAATAATAGTTAAATAATAACAAATAAGAAATAAAACTTTGTTTGTAATGGGGTTTTCTATTTTCAGTTCGTCGTACGACCCTCAGAACTCCTGATTCTTGTCTTACATTAATTTTTTTTTAAAAAATATTTATATATTTAATATGTAGATACTTAATCTAAGAAGTGTTAAATAAAATGACAATAGCAGCACATTCAGATTTTTGTCCACCAGCGTCTAGTAATCAACCCACTGTGCGATCGATAGGATCTCTATGTATTCAAAATCACTCCAACCCATATGACTCGAACACCTTTCACCTTTGCTCTCAAATGTAATTCAAACCAATCAGCCTATCTACGAGTACTTGTTTAACAAGTTGAGTTTCAGCTCATCAAACAGATCACATCACATCACATCAAATAACGCAGGTCTGCAACAAAATTGCTGTCTGGATGTTTTCAACTTATTTGTATGTATTTAGGTGTTCTGAATACTAAAAAAATACTCAAAAAATTCCAGAACGTCAGGTTGTTTTGGAAAACGCAAAATTTTATTATAAAAAAGCCGTTTTTTGGGCTAACTTGAAGTCGTAAATAAATAGGTACAATTTTACTTTTATTACTGTTCTTAAATGTATACAGGCCATAACTATTATTTTTTTCTAAATTGTGCGCTAAATTGAAAAACATAGACATGTTGTAACCTGAACGTGCGCGCTCCGATAGTGTAGAAAAGTGGAGTGGTACAATTATGTGTTAACTCGTTTTATAGATGTTGGTTCAATATATGTAGTGCAATGTCATCTATGCGGAAGTGTGTGAATTCGTCTGACAGTTTCTGTTATATTTGTGCCGAATATATGGTATTAAAGCAACAACTTTATATAACGGACTTTGTAAAAAAAAGTATACTTCGCTTATTTTGGCACTTCATAAAGTCTGCAAACGATGTGTTGAAGACCTTCGAAATTGGTTTAAGGGCAAGAAAAAAGCTTTCCGATATACGATTTATATGGTATGGCGAGAGCAAAAGAACCATAGTGATGATTGTTACTATTGTTGGTGTAATGTGAAAGGGTATAATTCAAAAGCAGTCAATTTCATTCCCCAATCTGTAATTAGCTATTCGTTCCATCCCTCATGGCACCGAAATACCAGTGCCGAAGGCCCCTGCTACCTTGGAAGAGATTCCAAGTTCTGACGAAGATGGTGCTGTACCTGAACCCGATGGCAAGTCAAGTTTTGAATTTGACGATGACAGCAGTCCGAAATTGTTTTCCCAGGGCGAGCTAAATGATTTGGTAAGAGACTTGAATCTTCCAAAAAACGCTGCTAAGTTGCTTGGATCAAGGCTCAAAAGCAGGAACTTACTTCTGCCGGGAGTGTCTTCCTCTTGATTTAGATATCGTGACAATCAGTTCACTTCCTACTTTGAACAGGAGGACGAGTTGGTTTATTGTACCAATATTGAAGGTTTGATGGATAAATTTAAGATCTCATACTACCCAGCACAGTGGCGTATTTTTATAGATTCTTCAAAAAGAAGCCTTAAAGCAGTTCTGCTTCACTATGGCGATTTCTATGCCTCCATCCCTGCCGGTCATTCCGTACACCTCAAGGAAACCTACAAGAACCTGGAATTGGTTCTTTGCAAATTAAAACATAAAGACTACGGTTGGTAAGTGTGCGGTGATTTCAAAATCTTGGGCATGTTGCACGGACAACAATCTGGGTTTACCAAATTCCCTTGCTCTTTGTGTCTATCGTATAGTAGAGACCGAGCAAATCACTGAACCAAATACATATGTAGTGTTGGCCTCCGAGGGAGCTTAACGTTGGCGAAAAGAACGCCCTGCATGAAACTTTGGTGCCTCCTCATAAAGTTCTTCTACCAAGGCTTCACATAAAACTGGGATTGATGAAGCAATTTGTAAAGTCACTTCCAAGAGATAGAAATTGCTTCAAATACTTAATATTAAAGTTTCCAGGCCTCTCAGAAGCAAAGTTGAAGGAAGGTGTTTTCGTTGGACCAGATATTAGACGGCTTATGGCCGATCCACAATTCATGACAACCATGAAGGATCCTCAAAGAGAAGGGTGGACTGCCCTTAAAGAGGTCACAGAGAAATTTTTAGGCAATAACAAAGGCCCTGACTACAAACAAATCGTCAAAAGAATGTTAAGAGCATTTCATGTTTTAGGTTGCCCAATGAGTTTAAAAGTACATTTTCTTCATTCCAACCTCGACTACTTTCCAGAAAATTTAGGCGATGTGAGTGAAGAGCAAAGTGAATAATTTCACCAAGTGTTTAGTGCTTACTAATAAATGTTTTTTAAATAAAAAAATAAGTTTTGTTACGTAATAATAAATTTAAAAAAAATTTTTTTTAGTCTTTTATCTTCTATTTTACATTGTCAGAAGATGTGATGTTCTATGACAAAACGAAAGTTATTATCGGGTCCAGCACACCCAAAAACATAAGAATTACGCAAAAAAACCGAAACAGCTCTAAATTTTTTTTATTTTGCAGACTTGTGTAATCCATCCCCGTTTTTCGTGTCTTGTATCTGAGTGACATTCAGTCCAACAGCTTATAGAACTCCTTATTAATTTCTATAATTCTAAATTTTCCTTGCTATTTTATTTGTATGTTTGCTCGTAGTTGTTTCCAAATTTGTAACTAGCAGCTTTAAGCTTCAAGGTAGTGACCTTATAAGATGTCTATTTTATCTTAATGTGTATGAAAAATGAAATTAAAATGCAAGGTGGATCTTTACTGCACAGAAGCAGATTTATCAGTTTTTGCTGTACGTAATGGATCAGAAGGGGTAGATGTAACGAAGAAAAGAGCTTGACTGGTTCCAATGTTGGAGCTGAGGTTTGCTTTAAGATAATGACCAAGATGGATAATCAGAGGTTTCTTAACTGGAGTTAAACGTTATCCAGTCGGCCCTGAGGTTGGTTGTTTCAAAATCCTATACATGTACTCCGATTGCCAGCATAACCAATAAATCAGAAGAAACTCAAAACTTTCGTTCAGCTCAGCTCAATATTGAACTAATTATAATGTAAATCCCGTTTAATACCGCCGTCGTTAAAGAAATGCGTCACTTTCACTTCGCAATTTATTTGTAGCGGCAAAGTAACGAAAAAGATTTTAGCAAGACCAAACCGCAAAGTCCTCAGAGTATACGCCGTTGTGTACTCCTGGCCAACGAAAATAAATTAATTCCATTTAGCTTACGTAGCTCTACGTAATTTCAGCAAAAAAAAAGAAGAAAAAGCTTTTTCTTTTCCCCAAAGAATCTGGTGTAACGAGAGACGGTATTATTTTTATACTATCTGCATATTTCGTATCTTTTTCATATTTTTCCTTCTCCGATTGTCTCATATTTCTGCTGATTCGACTGCCTGTAATCAAAACCAACTTGCACCCAAATGTCAGCGAAATTCTTCAGTTTCTTCCTCCTTTCCCTCCGTCATTCTATCAAAATGTCTAATCAAATTTTCATAACAAAGGATACTGAAACCCGATGCGATTATGTCGAATTGAATGCCAACAGTTCATTTGCAAATGGAAAAAACCTCAATCCTCTATCCTGATTTTTAGGATTTCTATCTTCTTTTTGTTTTGTTCGTTTCGTTTTCTGCTTGTCGATGCACTTGTTGGATCCTCGGATGGATAACTAAGTTTCAGTTTTTTTTTCAGTTCTTCTTTGGCTGACAGGATGCACTACCCGAGCTGTATCGTGGAGGTTGGTTAAAGTGATTAAATGTCAAACGGTTACGGTATGGAATCCAACGGGTTGAGAGTGATGTGTTAGCTTTGGACCTCACCTTAATTTTAAATATTCATTTGAACCTCTCCGCCATGGTTCTCACTTAGAAGCAAGCTAAAGTAAAAGCTGGATTGGAAAACTCGTAAATTTGTCAATGGGCTACAGGAAAGATGGTCCTCACGTGAGACTACAAAATCACAGAATCAACATTGGACAATGTCCTATTCGACTTGTACAAAAAAAGAAGAACTACTCGTACCTTTACTTTAGTACAGAGTGAAGGAAAACGTGTCCTTGCTCTGGCATGGTGTGGAGTATCTTAGCTTTGGGGATTCCACGAAAATACATGTAGAACTGTGAGTAAAAATTGCCCGAGTGGGAAGAATTGTATTTATCGATGAAAAACAAAAATCAATTGCAATACGGCGAAAGAGAAAAAAGCTAAATGTGTCCGAACAATGAACCCAGTCGGCTATTGTACCGGTGTTCGATTGTTTTACTGCAGCTATGTATGGATAGAAGTTAAAGTGCAAATGTAGCTTTTTGTGTGTTCTTAGATGTAGTGTATTTACCTTTAAGGAAGAAGTTGTGTAAAAGTGTTTAACGTGATTTTCCTTTTTCTCTTTCTTTTCAGGAGTATTCAAAGATGTTGAAGTGAATTTAAAAATTTAAGAATGTGAGTCTTTTATATTTTAAAATTTGATCTAGACACATTTCTAAAAAATTGTTTTTTCATTTGTTCCAAAATTTGAATGTGATCCAAATTTTACACACACTCAATCGATTTTATGGGCAAACAAATCAGAATGAAATGCGACCAATCATCACTCCTTGGATAGAGTTTAGGTGTTAGAAGAAGTGACATATGAACGTGCTCCGCCACTAATTCTATAAGGTTTTTATAAAGCTGAGGAAGTTGAGACGATATACTTATATTTTTAAAATAACCTTAAATCCTATCTAGTAGACATATCTGGTTCAGACATGAACGGATCTATTCTAAGCTGCAGAAAGAATTAAATTCTATTGAGTTGCTGGTTCCCCAATTAGTCATGCTGGGAGTATAAAAATCAATAAGTGAAGCCACTTATTTTTTTTTTGGTAGCGCTCACTCAAGGGGTTAAGGTACCCTAAAAATGTTTGCACACAGCGCGGGCCAAGGAAAATTAGGGGGGAGGAGAAAGATAGGTACCGATGTACTCGTATGTTGGTTTTAAATGTCTGAATGTTGTAATGACTAGAAAATAGAGAGCTCAGCTGGGCATTCCATCAGCGAGTTGCTCGGCTTTAGAACGAATCAAGATATTTCAGAGTACGTCCGAAAGTGGGCTTGAGGGTATACTGATGAGCATTCCTGTCGACACGGGTGTTACGGTTACGGGCGGAATGTTACCAGCGATTTCTGTGGAGCACTGGTGGTGGAAATAGCGATTAAACAGAGTGAGACACCAGACATTACGTCGGTGTTCGAGGGCGTCCATTGTTTGAGTGATATTAGTATCACCTATGAGTTTTACCGCACGGTTTTGGATCCTATCTAGTAGGTGCAGAGATGTTTTGGGCGCACCCGACCAGATGTGGGCATTGTACTCCAATTTCGGGCGGATAAATGCCTAATATGCAGAGGGGGTAAAGTATTTCTTGCATCGCTTCAGAAAACCTAGACATTTCGTAGCATTTTTGAAGACACCGAATATGTGGTCATTCCAACGTAAGTTGTCAAGGACACACATACCGAGAATGGAAAGTTTTTCGGTTTCGACGGTGCAAGTGCAATTCATGGATAATGGCTCGATGTTTAAACTTCATTTTAACGACAGCAGACAGCATTGTGTTTTGGAAGCATTAAATTCTACTCTGTTAGTGGTTCCCCTATTGGTTATGCTGTTAATATCGGAATTTGATGGGCTTAACATACGCTGGCGTTCCCGTTCAACAGCCGAAGCGCAGGGACATGAGTCCGGGAACGAATATGTTGTCAGCAAAGGAATATGGTATATTGGATTAGAAGTGGCAGACAAGATACTATTGGTAAAAACTAAAAAGAGTGTCGGAGATAGGACGGAGCCCTAGAACACAACAGCATTTATTTTGTGCACACCAGACTCGAAATCGTCCAAGATAACTTGAATTGAAAGTTCCAAAAGATAATTTCTAATCCATTGAAGAAGTGATTCGTCGATCCTAAATGCATGTATTTTCGAAAAAAGGTCCTGATGGAAAACTCTGTCACATGTATTTGATATATCAACTGTCTTACTTTCGTCAGATTGGTGTAGACAACGGTTCCACATTTCAGTAAGACATGCCATCAAATCACCAGTGGATCTATCGCTACGTAGCCGCACTCATTGAGAAGTCTTCATGTCTCCAGATATTTCATGAACCGACGGTTTATCAGTGAAAGAAGGGGCATAAATGTAATGGCCCTGTAGGAGGAGTAAATATGATAATAAGAAAAAATATGGAACGACTGTTAAGTCATTTGTGCAGAGATTGTGTCATAAAATGGCTTTGATGTGTTCCTTAATTAGTATAAAGGTTCTAGGCTTACCGATATACTTTTTGTCTAGTAGATTTTATTTGTTGTCGTCGAATGCTCGATGCACTGAACCAGGGCTTCTGGATCATGCTCATTTCATAGTCTTCCTCCATAAGGAAGACTAGCAAATTCTGCAATACACACCTCGAATGCTCGAGATTGACATACTATTGACACTAGACATACTATTGTTGTTATTTTTGTTGAATGGGATCAACCAGATCCCCTTTCGCATGCCGAGATCATCATCCTCGGGGCTCGTTCATCTGAAGATCTTCAGTTTAGCCAACCGCATGCCGAACCTGAGCCTGTAATCGGTTTTCTATAGCTACGTGAGACACTCTTCATTTACTGACAGCGCTATTCAAACTTTATGACCGCTCAAGCGTCCATAGGGATGCCAATGCTCTGAAGCCACAGACATTGGAACATCTTTACCCTGTCTATCTTCGTTGTGGGCAATCTGATGCGGGCTCTAGGTTTCTTAGGGGTTTCCTTAGCAGGAATGACCTTAAGTTTAAGGCCCTCCCAGGCATCGTTAAATTAGCGATGCACGAGATAGACAAATCCTTGGAAAACTGATCTACGAATCATTACGCAGTAACCTGTAACGTCCTCCTCAGAGTCATATCCGCTCATCTTTGATGCTGGACCGCTTCACCAGCAATGCTTTGCTCGAGAAATGAAAGTTCGTCCATCAGCGTAACCTGGATTTGGCTGCCCGCTCCGTCTGCGAAGGGCGAGGGTTTGCTGTGGGTTTTAGGCTTTGGGGCGGCGGAGTGACTGGTTGCTGAGGCCGTGGCAACCTAGCTTCTTTTAGAGGCCTGTGTGTTCTCGCCTTGGGAACTGGTTTCTCTTTCCTCCCTCCCGCTTATGTTGTTTTTTGGTGTTCAATATATGCCTGATATATCATATTCATCAACAACGTCTTGGTATTTAACCATATCCTCAGAATCTTTCTCATGCACAGTACCCACCGCTTCATTCTTAGAATTCTTGCTGAGGATGAATACGGCCTAACTTTACCTGCTCTTTAAGATGGTATAAGAGAACTTACCCTTTTTTAATAGCTTGCGGTCACTTTGGCTCCTGATCTTGCTCACCTTGTTGCTGATAGCAGAATTGTTGTCTGTTTGTTGAGTTTGGCAACTATGACTGGAATCTTGGACTTCTGAAAAATCAACTATGGTTTCTTGACTGGAGAAATAGTTCGTCCTTGGAGAACTTGCCTGGATTCGCCACCGCCGCTGATCAATGCAGCTAACTCGGTACTATTTGTAACATATTGTATGTTTTTTGT
Organism: Volucella zonaria; assembly: GCA_963966105.1. NCBI lineage: Eukaryota > Metazoa > Arthropoda > Insecta > Diptera > Syrphidae > Volucella > Volucella zonaria. Next base: position 110,463,658 of record OZ014531.1, read on the forward strand.
TATTTGTTTTTGTTTGGTTACTTTTTTTATATGTTGGTCCGGAAAGAGTAGCTCAGTCCCAGCAGAGCAGACATATTGGAATAAGGCAATGATACAACCGACCTTGCCGGGTCATCGGCGTTAGTTACCAATTCTCTTTATTCACTTATTAGTCATACAGCCTGCACCAAGTGTACTTCAACAATTTTGATGTTTTAATGCCAATTATAACCAATTATAACCAATCTTTGAATTACTGCAATAGTAAAGCGATATTTTTATTAACACAGAACGAAAATTCACATTACTTAGTCTGGAACAGCTAGATCGGCTGCGCTTGTAATTTTACCCATAATGTACATATATGAGTCCATGTGGACATACGAAGGCAAGTACTTCATTATGATTTTTGTCAATACGCCAGCTGCAACAGCCCAAACCAAGTTTTTGGCAGTCCGTAGCTTTCCGATAAATCACAGATCCCCATAAATCAGAGGAATCTGGTCTAAAAGGAAGTCAGGATCCCCCACGATGTTCAAAACTTCACTGACAACTGATTCTTCCTCTCACCTGTCATTGTAAGTTCGCTACATCGTATGAAAAAGTTGCCAAACTCATCACACACCTATCTGGCCTTTTGTTATAATGTAATCTTAGCTTTTTTTGTTTGATTTTGCAATCTTTCGTTCGAAGTCGCTAAGCTAATAAGGACTTGTGTTATCGATAGAACATTCCAAATCGCCTTTCTGATTCTTCCTTTCTTCAGGCTTGGTACTTTCTTGGTTTTTGATTAACATTTCTTGTGACGCCGCCATATATGTATATTTTATATCAAGTTCCTTGAATCTTCTAATGCTATACTTTAATTTTTCCATGTCATATCGATTTTTTGGTAGAGAAATAGCCAGGTTCAGCTGATTTTTCATCTTAAAGCACTTTCCAGCAAGTCCAATTTAGTTCGTGACGGCATCAAGTTATATTTTTTCTTAATAAACCTGACTCACAGGACAACATGTCTTACGAAAAAGAAGCCAATGATATACCTTCCGGATAACGCTCTGTTTCCCAAACGACTCCTTAGTCTAAAATAATGCCTTTCATGGTAATTTAGTGGATCAGTGTGCATTCATCATCATTTACAATATTTTGCAGAATATGGTTTAGTTTTCTGAGACGTCGGAGCTGGACATAGCAGTATATAACTACAATAGTTTTTACTCATCTGTCATAAATAACTGGAACTCTTCACTCTCTTTTCTTCGTCAAATCAGGGTTTTAGTTATGGAGATCTAAGAAAGCATTTCCGACTCAACCTTTTCGATATTCTGATGGGAATAGTAGCACACATATTCCATGGTTAATGGGAGCGGCATTATCCTCTTCAAGATGTTAACCAGCTTAGTTTATATAATTATACCGTTGTGTTTGCCTACAGCTAATTAGTGATAATAATGTAGAGCTCTCAAAATAAGTGGACGTCACACAATGAGCGTTCTAAATTATTCCTACTGGACAATAATCTAAAAAAAGAAGAGCTGAAAAAAACAAGCTATGACAAATGAAGTTGCAGAAGTTAGTACTATGGCTACATCAGCTATAACGTCCGTATTCCGGGTGCTATGGTCAGTAGTTTTTAATGAAATGTCCACATTGTGAAACTGCTTGTCAGTTTCAGTGCAGCCTAAAGGGTCATCTACAGCGCGTATTTTGCATTTTCAATGCATCGAGATCTTCAACACCTAAATTAAGATTAACATCAGCACATAAAGTTGATCCAAAGATTACCATTCCAGAGTCAGCAGAATAGCCCGATGCACGCATATGATCTGTCAATAAATGAACGTCAAATCGGGTAGGTACACAACACAAATTTCAATGGTCATTACGCTATTGGCATTCATCGAAGGTGATTCTGATTTTGCAAAGACCGATTTAGCACAACCGAACAAGCAGTCAGTTCAGTTTCAGTTTATATGCATTTTTATTGTATTACTTAATTTACTCTTACTTGCTAGATAAAAAAATGCTTAAAAATTAGCTTAATTAACTTAAAATTATCTTATTCTAGCTCACTGACCCCATGTGGGCGCTCTAAGTTAAACCTAACACTTAAATTATGTCTTTCGACGTACTTTACTGCTATACTATACTATTTCTATTCATTATAATTAAAACTAAGAAAACATTTTTACAAAAAAAAACTTAGTACAATGACCTTTTTTTTCTATTTTATTATAAAACTTAAAACTAAAATCCTACAAACTACCTACAAATAAATCTTAATCTACTTACATCTAATACATACATATATACATATATATATATATATATATACATAATATATATATACCTAATATATAAATATATGTATATATATATATATATAATTTTTTTTTTTCATTTTTTATTTTTATTAATTTTTTTTTTGTTTTTATATATTTTTTTTTCTTAAATCTAACTTACTCCTACTTAAAACTATATAAGCCGGTCATGGCTAAAAAAATTAGGTGACCCACTTTGCTTCACATGAAGCTACCTATTACTTGAGGAATTCGACGACGAACTCTCCCTTCTTTCAACTAGCCACCAAAATTGTTGGTGCTGCCGAGCAACATCCCTCATGTCGCGACTCCCTACCGTCCTACTGAATCGGAGACGCTCCGCACTGCCGTGTGCGACGTCTCTGTCGTAGTTGAGTCGCCTGTCCGCAGCTGTTCGAGCAACGTGGAAGATTAGCGGCACAGCCAATCTGTCCTGGATCAGACCTTTGCTACCAAGGTAGAGGAACGCTTCTGGAGGAACATAGCCGTCAAAGCGAACTCTCTCATGATACATATAATTAGGGTAGTAAGCCCCGGAGATCAGGTTGTTCGATGAGGTCATTGCTCTTGCAATGTGCCTTCGAGTCAACTTAATGACGAAATTGTCCACTCTTATTAGGTTCGCCCTATTGTACAAGACCTCATTACGATAGAATTTTATGTACTCAGACTCTGGTGTTCTGTATAAGCGAAGACAAGCCCTAATGCAAGCCCTCTCAAACACCCGAATCTTTTCCAATAAACTTGCTCTCACGTTGAACCACACGGGACATCCAAATACTAGCATAGGCCGGATAAGGGCCATGTAGCAGATCACCTTCACCCTCGCATCGAGTTGGCTGTTGTAAAACAGTCTCCTTGTAAGGGCAAAAGCACCTCTGGCTCTGGCCAGAGCAACATCTATATGTTTGTTAAAATACAGATATTGATCTAGCCAGATCCCAAGGTATCTGATTACATTTCGACAAGCAAGTAGTTGTCCATGTTGTCCGACGATAGAGAACTTTCGCCAATTCTTTCTGGTATCCCTAGAGGCTCCAGACAACGGCGTCCTAAACAGAATGGTTTCCGACTTCTGAAAGTTGATTTTCAGCTTCCAGTCGTCGCAAAATCGTCTTATCTTATCGAAGTCACGCTGCAAGAGAGTATTAATGACCTCAATCTTTGGACCTGATCTGTACGCGATTAAGTCGTCTGCGTACGCTATGGCATGGTGAAGTGAACCCATCAGATCACTTGTGTAAATGCTGAATAGGATCGGCGAATTTACCGCACCTTGTTGCAGACCGTTTTTAATGTTAAATGTTCCAGCAGAAGTCACATCGCCATTCTTCACGATGAACTGTCTACTGGAGAGCATATCAAAAAGAATATACAGCAGTGGTTTACTAATGCCCAACCTTTCCAACTTGAAAAGAGTCCTTCTAACCATACGGTATCGAATGCCCTTTCCAAGTCAATCAGGCAGGCACCAGTGCACTGTTTCTTGCCTTTGTTCCATTGGATATCAGAAACCAGGTTAGACGCAGCGTGAATGATATCATGCCCCGCCTTGAAACCGAATTGATTATCCGGAACTATATGTTTGTCCTCAACCCACTTAGTCAGGACTCTATTGATTACCTTCTCGAAAACCTTACTGATGTTTGGAAGAAGACTGATCGAGCGGAGATTCGCCGGATTGGATGTGTCTTTATCCCTTTTGGGGATGGGATGTACCACCACAGTTTTCCAATGCGCTGGATAATGTGCATTATTCATTGCATTATTAAACAGGGTGGTATAAATGTTCACCGCTTCTAGTGGGAGATGTCGAAGCACAATGTTCGGTATTTCATCGGTTCCCACTGATTTCTTACTTATAAGTGATTCGAAGATCGTTTGGAGCTCTTCCTTCGAAATGAACGGTGGTAATACCCTTTCGTTGGTGATGACTTTATTTGCCATATTCTCGTCACTGAACTGGGTGAAACCCGAGCTCTCGAATCGCCAATTCGCAATTTCATTTCGAAGGCAGGAATTTTGCACAAGGACTCGACTCTCCAGGTCGTGGTTCGGGCCAATCATGTCATTCGCCTTGTACACTTCCTGGAAAGTCGCTCCTATAGCCTCTACCTGCTCCTGCCGATCCTCGATCACAAAGAAGTTGTAATTATCAACTGCCTCATTTGGATCAATGCCTGCTGCTACAAGTATTTGTTCGTTGTTCGTCGTTCGGGCGATTCTAAGACATGGAAGGTCGTTCTGATTATTTCTCCGAAATATTTTATTTATTTGCGGGAACATATTCGGGTTGCTGGTGTTTACAGCCCGAATTTTGTTGTTCCAATACAAACTTACAGAGTTTCTGTAATTTTCCTTTATTAATGTTTGGAGGTTTTTAATCGACGACTTCAATGTCATGATCTCCGGGTTATGTCTGTCAGTGAACTGTTTGTACAAAGTTTTTAGTCTTGACAGCAGTCTACTTTTGTGTCGGTGCAGTGAGTCATTAGTTGCGTTGCGGAATAAGTCTTCGTTGTCAGTATGTTGATATCGAGGTATCGTTTTGTCTATTGTTCGTTTAATTGTCTCGTCCATTAGTTTTAGATACCTGTCAATCTCCTCGTTTGACAGATTTCTATTGGACGGTGGGTAGAGCGAATTCGAGGAGAGTGCTCTCGTCAGTATTCTTGAGAAGTGTGTCCAACGCACTCTACTATAATTGTAGGAATACCTTTGAACAAACTCTTCCAATTCCGCAGTTTCGTTGGGAACAGTTATTTCGGTGCTGAGACCGCAATGGTCACTGTCATACACGAAAGTGCGTAGACAGTTTGTAGTTTGTTGGTTAGTGCACGTCAGTTGTATTCGTGAGTCGAACAGCAGGAGATCCAAATAGGACCCGTGTCTGGGAAACGACGGACTATCCGTCGCTTTGAGGCCGAGTCGATACATCACACTGTGCTGACCCCACCAATTGAATAGTAGGTTCCCTCTAGTATTTGGTATATTATTTCCCCAATCACTATGTTTGGCGTTGAAATCTCCGCCGGTAATAAAATAGTTGTCTTCCAATTCCAGCCTCAGAAATCGAAAAAGTGTCTCGAGCTCTGAGATGAATAAGGTGGATTGAGTAGCCTTAGGTGCATAGACAGACACCATGTATAACCGCTTTCCACTACGGAGAGGGATGTACATGACGCATGCTTCCAGCACCTGAAACCTACGTACCACACGACTGTATACTTTTTTGAAACGCAGTCCCTTTCTTACAAAGATCGCAACGCCTCCTCCCCTAATGGAGTTGGGTCGGTTTCTCCGTACTATTTTATATCTTCTGTGCCTCATTTTGTGTCTTTTGGTAAGCTTAGTTTCGCTAACCAAAAGCACATCAGGGGCTTGGTCTTTAAGCAATTTAAATAGTGCGGCTCTTCGTTCGAACCTAATCAATGAATTAACATTCACCGCAAGGACCTTCAGGGTTTGTCCCGCCACTTACGTACCCATTACGACATACGATGCGTTAGGCCAGGCAGCAGCGCGTATATTTGATCCACCCGCACGGCCTGTTCAGTTACATGACGTTGGAGCTGAGCCATCTGCCCCTGGATAGAGAGCAAGATAGCTAGCATGTCAGTTACTGGTTCCGGTGCTCTAGGCGCTGGGGCCTGCGAGGCAACCTTCGCTTGCTGTACCGTATTTCCCCTACCTGCTGCCATTTGGGCGTAGGTAACCTGGGGAGTAACGGCTGGAGTTTGTATATGCAAGGGTGGACGTTTAACTTCCACCTTCTGCTGCCGAGCCAGATTTACTCTTTTGATGTATTGGAATTTGGGACATCCCCGATAATTTGCGGTGTGTCCCGTGTTCCTACATAAGGCACAAGAGAGTTGGCTTTTTTCCGACGCTCCGTCCTTACCTAGAGCGCATTCCTCTGACTTGTGGTCCTTTCCACACTTCACGCATCGAGGCTGCATTTCGCAGTTCGACGCGGCGTGCCCGAACCTTTGGCAGCGAACACATTGTAAAATGTTTTCGCTCCTCTTTAATTTTTCCCAGTGTACAACCTGGTAGTCTAGGACTTTGATACTCCTTAGACCATCCAGTTTGCTGTTGGGACTTAGCTGAACCAGGAAGAACGGTAGTTTCCGCTTCTCCCTTTTAGCTCTAGCCGTGACAAACGGCTTAACCCCTACGAATTTGAGCCCTTCGCACTCCTTCTCTTTCAGCAGTGCAAGGAGCTCCTCCGGATCAGTCGACGGCTCTAATCCCCTCAGCAGCATTGTTTGCAGCTTTTCACCCTTAGGGGTGTAGGAGAAGAACTCCGTCGTCGAATCCTTCAATAAACTTTTGATTTTGTGGTAGCGCTCCACTGTGTTACAGTGGATCGCATGCCTATCTACACTTAGTCTTTTAATAAAAAAATGACAGCCTATGGCCGACTTACATAGTTCGATAGTGTCCTTTAACTCCATTTTAAAGGTGTTAATTGGCGGCACTTTTTGTTTGGTGGCTTTCTGCTCTTGCTGTTGTTGTTGTCTCTGCTGCTGTTGCTTTTGCTTATGTTGTTGTTGATGCTGTTGTTGTTGTTGTTGCTGTTGATGTTGCTGCTGTTGTTGTTGCGGCTTATTCTTCTGTACATTTTGTTGTTTATGTTTTTGCTGTGTTTGTACATCTGTTTTTGTTAATTCCTGTGCCGGTTTCTGTGTTTTTTGTTTTGCCAGAGGTTGTTTCTGTTGTTGTTGTTGTGGAAGCTCAACATTTATGTCTGGTTGTCCCTGAGGTCTCTGGAGTAGTTGCTGCTTCTCCATCTCCCTCCTTGCCGCTTGCTTTGCTTTTATGGCTAGCACTTTTTGTTGTAGCTGCTTAATGCTACTGTGCAGAGCCTCGACCTCCTCCTCTTCGTCATCTGACTCCGATGCAGCGAGGGATGCAAAGCTGTTGTCTGCTGCGCTTGCTGCTATCCTCGCAGCTCTCCCCCGCACACTGCCATGCAGCATTTCAAGCGAAGCTGAATGCGCACGCGTAATGATATTCGGAGTCGGGTCCAGCTTCCTCCTCCTCTTTGTGCCAGTGTCTGTTATTGTTTTTGTTGCTGATTTTGCGTGGACTGGCTTAACGGCTTGATCGTCAGACGACATCGTGCCATCTGCTGACCCCGCTAATGGGATAGCGGACCGCTTAGTTCCACTCATCACACGATCGATCTCACTTTTTGTTTATCGAAATTGTCTATTCAATTAAACTTAATAAAAATTAAAAATTCGATGGAAATTTTCCGGGAATCGAACCCACAACCGCTGTTTTGTCGGCCGACACCACTACCGCTGTGCCACCGATGCACTTGGACAAAATGTTTCTAATAAACTTTATATCGATTTTTTTTTTTTTTTTATTTACTTCTTCACTTTGAAAGTCGAAACACTTCTATTCCTCACTGAAGTCTATGAACGACTGACAACCGAACAAGCAGTTACCAGCCGATGAACAACAAAGTTGCTACAAACAACATCTACGCATAAGAGTGAGTCCATGGTACTTAAGCTTCAATTCGGCCTCTTTGCAGCAGCGCCCGGAACATTTCACAGCTGTATCGAAAACATCTTACAAAATATTCCAAGAATCTTGCCATATTTCGACAACATCGTCGTTATGGGTAAGGCTGAACTGTGAATGCGTGAAGAAAATTGAGGTACCATTAATAGAGTTCTTGGCCTTGATATTGCAATTACAGACCTTTATCGACTTAATAATTATCTTTTATGCATTGTTGCCATACAAGTTAATAGAGCAACATCACCTCTTTCATGTAAAGCGTTTACTACATGAAAGATCATCGCATCAGAACACGTGTTAGTCCACTATGATGAGAAGGTGTTAATATTACTAGCATGCGACGCAACACCAATTAGATTCGCAGTTCTCAGTCACACAATAGCATATGGGTGTGAAAAGTTCATTGCCTTTTACTCATGAATAATCACCAAGCACGAACAGAACTACGTCCAAATCAACAGAGAAGCAGTGGTTCGCTGAATCTCAAATTTCATAACTACGATCATTTATATCGCTGTTAATTCATGCTTAAGATAAATCAGTCCTCAGGGTGATATAAAATCAAATGCTTTGCCGGTCAGACTGATGCATCAAGAGATGAGATCACGACGAGCGATGCAATACCGTTAAATATCGATCAAAGTGGAGTCAACAACGACTGATCCCATGATCCAATCAGCGATTAAGTCAGTCGTGCTGTAAGCGTCACAAACTTTGAAGGATCCACAGCTATTTAGTTAAACACAAATAGATCCCTACCCACACCTCTTAGACAACGCTGATCTGAAACTGCCTCGCTATGAACTAGTGCCATTAATCTTTCCTCACTGCGATCTCGTCAGGAGTTCAACTTCATGTGGTTAAAATTCCATCTCCGTAAGCAAATTATCCACTACTGCTCTATTCAGAGAAGTCCCAAGCTAGCCTTTAATGAGTTTGATACGCTGTCTAACTCCATACAAAGAATTCGACGACGAACTCTCCCTTCTTTCAACTAGCCACCAAAATTGTTGGTGCTGCCGAGCAACATCCCTCATGTCGCGACTCCCTACCGTCCTACTGAATCGGAGACGCTCCGCACTGCCGTGTGCGACGTCTCTGTCGTAGTTGAGTCGCCTGTCCGCAGCTGTTCGAGCAACGTGGAAGATTAGCGGCACAGCCAATCTGTCCTGGATCAGACCTTTGCTACCAAGGTAGAGGAACGCTTCTGGAGGAACATAGCCGTCAAAGCGAACTCTCTCATGATACATATAATTAGGGTAGTAAGCCCCGGAGATCAGGTTGTTCGATGAGGTCATTGCTCTTGCAATGTGCCTTCGAGTCAACTTAATGACGAAATTGTCCACTCTTATTAGGTTCGCCCTATTGTACAAGACCTCATTACGATAGAATTTTATGTACTCAGACTCTGGTGTTCTGTATAAGCGAAGACAAGCCCTAATGCAAGCCCTCTCAAACACCCGAATCTTTTCCAATAAACTTGCTCTCACGTTGAACCACACGGGACATCCAAATACTAGCATAGGCCGGATAAGGGCCATGTAGCAGATCACCTTCACCCTCGCATCGAGTTGGCTGTTGTAAAACAGTCTCCTTGTAAGGGCAAAAGCACCTCTGGCTCTGGCCAGAGCAACATCTATATGTTTGTTAAAATACAGATATTGATCTAGCCAGATCCCAAGGTATCTGATTACATTTCGACAAGCAAGTAGTTGTCCATGTTGTCCGACGATAGAGAACTTTCGCCAATTCTTTCTGGTATCCCTAGAGGCTCCAGACAACGGCGTCCTAAACAGAATGGTTTCCGACTTCTGAAAGTTGATTTTCAGCTTCCAGTCGTCGCAAAATCGTCTTATCTTATCGAAGTCACGCTGCAAGAGAGTATTAATGACCTCAATCTTTGGACCTGATCTGTACGCGATTAAGTCGTCTGCGTACGCTATGGCATGGTGAAGTGAACCCATCAGATCATTTGTGTAAATGCTGAATAGGATCGGCGAATTTACCGCACCTTGTTGCAGACCGTTTTTAATGTTAAATGTTCCAGCAGAAGTCACATCGCCATTCTTCACGATGAACTGTCTACTGGAGAGCATATCAAAAAGAATATACAGCAGTGGTTTACTAATGCCCAACCTTTCCAACTTGAAAAGAGTCCTTCTAACCATACGGTATCGAATGCCCTTTCCAAGTCAATCAGGCAGGCACCAGTGCACTGTTTCTTGCCTTTGTTCCATTGGATATCAGAAACCAGGTTAGACGCAGCGTGAATGATATCATGCCCCGCCTTGAAACCGAATTGATTATCCGGAACTATATGTTTGTCCTCAACCCACTTAGTCAGGACTCTATTGATTACCTTCTCGAAAACCTTACTGATGTTTGGAAGAAGACTGATCGAGCGGAGATTCGCCGGATTGGATGTGTCTTTATCCCTTTTGGGGATGGGATGTACCACCACAGTTTTCCAATGCGCTGGATAATGTGCATTATTCATTGCATTATTAAACAGGGTGGTATAAATGTTCACCGCTTCTAGTGGGAGATGTCGAAGCACAATGTTCGGTATTTCATCGGTTCCCACTGATTTCTTACTTATAAGTGATTCGAAGATCGTTTGGAGCTCTTCCTTCGAAATGAACGGTGGTAATACCCTTTCGTTGGTGATGACTTTATTTGCCATATTCTCGTCACTGAACTGGGTGAAACCCGAGCTCTCGAATCGCCAATTCGCAATTTCATTTCGAAGGCAGGAATTTTGCACAAGGACTCGACTCTCCAGGTCGTGGTTCGGGCCAATCATGTCATTCGCCTTGTACACTTCCTGGAAAGTCGCTCCTATAGCCTCTACCTGCTCCTGCCGATCCTCGATCACAAAGAAGTTGTAATTATCAACTGCCTCATTTGGATCAATGCCTGCTGCTACAAGTATTTGTTCGTTGTTCGTCGTTCGGGCGATTCTAAGACATGGAAGGTCGTTCTGATTATTTCTCCGAAATATTTTATTTATTTGCGGGAACATATTCGGGTTGCTGGTGTTTACAGCCCGAATTTTGTTGTTCCAATACAAACTTACAGAGTTTCTGTAATTTTCCTTTATTAATGTTTGGAGGTTTTTAATCGACGACTTCAATGTCATGATCTCCGGGTTATGTCTGTCAGTGAACTGTTTGTACAAAGTTTTTAGTCTTGACAGCAGTCTACTTTTGTGTCGGTGCAGTGAGTCATTAGTTGCGTTGCGGAATAAGTCTTCGTTGTCAGTATGTTGATATCGAGGTATCGTTTTGTCTATTGTTCGTTTAATTGTCTCGTCCATTAGTTTTAGATACCTGTCAATCTCCTCGTTTGACAGATTTCTATTGGACGGTGGGTAGAGCGAATTCGAGGAGAGTGCTCTCGTCAGTATTCTTGAGAAGTGTGTCCAACGCACTCTACTATAATTGTAGGAATACCTTTGAACAAACTCTTCCAATTCCGCAGTTTCGTTGGGAACAGTTATTTCGGTGCTGAGACCGCAATGGTCACTGTCATACACGAAAGTGCGTAGACAGTTTGTAGTTTGTTGGTTAGTGCACGTCAGTTGTATTCGTGAGTCGAACAGCAGGAGATCCAAATAGGACCCGTGTCTGGGAAACGACGGACTATCCGTCGCTTTGAGGCCGAGTCGATACATCACACTGTGCTGACCCCACCAATTGAATAGTAGGTTCCCTCTAGTATTTGGTATATTATTTCCCCAATCACTATGTTTGGCGTTGAAATCTCCGCCGGTAATAAAATAGTTGTCTTCCAATTCCAGCCTCAGAAATCGAAAAAGTGTCTCGAGCTCTGAGATGAATAAGGTGGATTGAGTAGCCTTAGGTGCATAGACAGACACCATGTATAACCGCTTTCCACTACGGAGAGGGATGTACATGACGCATGCTTCCAGCACCTGAAACCTACGTACCACACGACTGTATACTTTTTTGAAACGCAGTCCCTTTCTTACAAAGATCGCAACGCCTCCTCCCCTAATGGAGTTGGGTCGGTTTCTCCGTACTATTTTATATCTTCTGTGCCTCATTTTGTGTCTTTTGGTAAGCTTAGTTTCGCTAACCAAAAGCACATCAGGGGCTTGGTCTTTAAGCAATTTAAATAGTGCGGCTCTTCGTTCGAACCTAATCAATGAATTAACATTCACCGCAAGGACCTTCAGGGTTTGTCCCGCCACTTACGTACCCATTACGACATACGATGCGTTAGGCCAGGCAGCAGCGCGTATATTTGATCCACCCGCGCGGCCTGTTCAGTTACATGACGTTGGAGCTGAGCCATCTGCCCCTGGATAGAGAGCAAGATAGCTAGCATGTCAGTTACTGGTTCCGGTGCTCTAGGCGCTGGGGCCTGCGAGGCAACCTTCGCTTGCTGTACCGTATTTCCCCTACCTGCTGCCATTTGGGCGTAGGTAACCTGGGGAGTAACGGCTGGAGTTTGTATATGCAAGGGTGGACGTTTAACTTCCACCTTCTGCTGCCGAGCCAGATTTACTCTTTTGATGTATTGGAATTTGGGACATCCCCGATAATTTGCGGTGTGTCCCGTGTTCCTACATAAGGCACAAGAGAGTTGGCTTTTTTCCGACGCTCCGTCCTTACCTAGAGCGCATTCCTCTGACTTGTGGTCCTTTCCACACTTCACGCATCGAGGCTGCATTTCGCAGTTCGACGCGGCGTGCCCGAACCTTTGGCAGCGAACACATTGTAAAATGTTTTCGCTCCTCTTTAATTTTTCCCAGTGTACAACCTGGTAGTCTAGGACTTTGATACTCCTTAGACCATCCAGTTTGCTGTTGGGACTTAGCTGAACCAGGAAGAACGGTAGTTTCCGCTTCTCCCTTTTAGCTCTAGCCGTGACAAACGGCTTAACCCCTACGAATTTGAGCCCTTCGCACTCCTTCTCTTTCAGCAGTGCAAGGAGCTCCTCCGGATCAGTCGACGGCTCTAATCCCCTCAGCAGCATTGTTTGCAGCTTTTCACCCTTAGGGGTGTAGGAGAAGAACTCCGTCGTCGAATCCTTCAATAAACTTTTGATTTTGTGGTAGCGCTCCACTGTGTTACAGTGGATCGCATGCCTATCTACACTTAGTCTTTTAATAAAAAAATGACAGCCTATGGCCGACTTACATAGTTCGATAGTGTCCTTTAACTCCATTTTAAAGGTGTTAATTGGCGGCACTTTTTGTTTGGTGGCTTTCTGCTCTTGCTGTTGTTGTTGTCTCTGCTGCTGTTGCTTTTGCTTATGTTGTTGTTGATGCTGTTGTTGTTGTTGTTGCTGTTGATGTTGCTGCTGTTGTTGTTGCGGCTTATTCTTCTGTACATTTTGTTGTTTATGTTTTTGCTGTGTTTGTACATCTGTTTTTGTTAATTCCTGTGCCGGTTTCTGTGTTTTTTGTTTTGCCAGAGGTTGTTTCTGTTGTTGTTGTTGTGGAAGCTCAACATTTATGTCTGGTTGTCCCTGAGGTCTCTGGAGTAGTTGCTGCTTCTCCATCTCCCTCCTTGCCGCTTGCTTTGCTTTTATGGCTAGCACTTTTTGTTGTAGCTGCTTAATGCTACTGCGCAGAGCCTCGACCTCCTCCTCTTCGTCATCTGACTCCGATGCAGCGAGGGATGCAAAGCTGTTGTCTGCTGCGCTTGCTGCTATCCTCGCAGCTCTCCCCCGCACACTGCCATGCAGCATTTCAAGCGAAGCTGAATGCGCACGCGTAATGATATTCGGAGTCGGGTCCAGCTTCCTCCTCCTCTTTGTGCCAGTGTCTGTTATTGTTTTTGTTGCTGATTTTGCGTGGACTGGCTTAACGGCTTGATCGTCAGACGACATCGTGCCATCTGCTGACCCCGCTAATGGGATAGCGGACCGCTTAGTTCCACTCATCACACGATCGATCTCACTTTTTGTTTATCGAAATTGTCTATTCAATTAAACTTAATAAAAATTAAAAATTCGATGGAAATTTTCCGGGAATCGAACCCACAACCGCTGTTTTGTCGGCCGACACCACTACCGCTGTGCCACCGATGCACTTGGACAAAATGTTTCTAATAAACTTTATATCGATTTTTTTTTTTTTTTTTATTTACTTCTTCACTTTGAAAGTCGAAACACTTCTATTCCTCACTGAAGTCTATGAACGACTGACAACCGAACAAGCAGTTACCAGCCGATGAACAACAAAGTTGCTGCAAACAACATCTACGCATAAGAGTGAGTCCATGGTACTTAAGCTTCAATTCGGCCTCTTTGCAGCAGCGCCCGGAACATTTCACAGCTGTATCGAAAACATCTTACAAAATATTCCAAGAATCTTGCCATATTTCGACAACATCGTCGTTATGGGTAAGGCTGAACTGTGAATGCGTGAAGAAAATTGAGGTACCATTAATAGAGTTCTTGGCCTTGATATTGCAATTACAGACCTTTATCGACTTAATAATTATCTTTTATGCATTGTTGCCATACAAGTTAATAGAGCAACATCACCTCTTTCATGTAAAGCGTTTACTACATGAAAGATCATCGCATCAGAACACGTGTTAGTCCACTATGATGAGAAGGTGTTAATATTCCTAGCATGCGACGCAACACCAATTAGATTCGCAGTTCTCAGTCACACAATAGCATATGGGTGTGAAAAGTTCATTGCCTTTTACTCATGAATAATCACCAAGCACGAACAGAACTACGTCCAAATCAACAGAGAAGCAGTGGTTCGCTGAATCTCAAATTTCATAACTACGATCATTTATATCGCTGTTAATTCATGCTTAAGATAAATCAGTCCTCAGGGTGATATAAAATCAAATGCTTTGCCGGTCAGACTGATGCATCAAGAGATGAGATCACGACGAGCGATGCAATACCGTTAAATATCGATCAAAGTGGAGTCAACAACGACTGATCCCATGATCCAATCAGCGATTAAGTCAGTCGTGCTGTAAGCGTCACAAACTTTGAAGGATCCACAGCTATTTAGTTAAACACAAATAGATCCCTACCCACACCTCTTAGACAACGCTGATCTGAAACTGCCTCGCTATGAACTAGTGCCATTAATCTTTCCTCACTGCGATCTCGTCAGGAGTTCAACTTCATGTGGTTAAAATTCCATCTCCGTAAGCAAATTATCCACTACTGCTCTATTCAGAGAAGTCCCAAGCTAGCCTTTAATGAGTTTGATACGCTGTCTAACTCCATACAAAGAATTGTTTTCTTCTATCCTCATACTGAAATCCGGATTACGGCGATTTCCATATATGCAATTCTGAGTGGCTTTGACATTTTGGACAGAAAGCGCCCGAAGGACGGTGTGTTGAGATATTCGCAGCGGAAAATAACTTAAACCACCTTGTAAATGAGCCCACACGAATATCGGATATTGATAGTCATACCGCCAACAC